>JAJJMC010013930.1:261299-300772 GCA_023531435.1 Papaver californicum | reverse complement strand
ATAACACTTGTCCTTGGGTGCCTTTATCACTTTTTGAGCCAATTTTTTCACAAATCTTTATTTTTCAAATGTACCTACAAAAGCATAAAAACACGTAATATTTGCAAAATCGAATACTAACTTAATAGAAACTAAGGTGCAATCTAGACACTAAAATGTGTCTATCAATCTCTCCCAAGGAAAGACCAGCTCTGATACTAGTTGTAGTGATCTACACTACAAATGGAGAATCAGAAACCAACGACAACTAAGACTACTCATATAGAGTGAATGCCCATAACTACTCTAAGGGGAATAAGACATGACAACCTCATGTTATAAATTTGTTTTATGACTCAAAATATACCTCATTGACCGATTTTTTTCTTCCATAACTCAATATATCTACCCGTTTAATTGCATCGTGACAAAAAGGCTGTCACATAACTCAATTTTGAATTACGATAGGAGCCAAATCGTTTGATTTTAGGTTACGTGACAAATGAAGGCGTTGAAACAGTATTTAGGTAACTCAAATTTGGGCTCGCAAATGTTTTTATGAGTCACAAACTTACGATATATGATTTTGGACAAAATCAAATGCTTAGTCTTGGGATAAGTTTTGAATCATGATGTCGATTTTGAGACATTATGGGTTACACAACATATCTCTAGTATATGGTGTCAAACTCTGGGATGAAACACATATTTTCACCTATGGATGGGTTAGAGCATCCACAGTTGGACGATCATACCAAAAGACTAAAGAGTGAAAAATTTACTCTTTACTCCGCTCGAAACACAGTGGTAATTTGATCGCGTGTTACACTAACATAACGTCTGTCGTTGGGCGCACACATAAATATGCGTCCGATGAAATTGTGTTATACAGGCATTAGCGTAAGATAACGCTTGGTTGGGGCGGAAGCAAATTGAACGCTTGGTATCAGATACTACCCACAATAACGTCTGATGATAGACGCATGCTTAACGTAAAACTCATATGACAGGCGTGTGGGTAGACGAACGCCTGATGGAGCGTTTTACTAGCTATACGTCGGGTTAATATTCTACACGTGCAGGTGGTTCGTGTGGAAAATAAAGACGGGCGCGTGTGTAACTGAACGCCTCTCCATCAGGCGGAGCCATAACATTACACATGAAGTGGGGACTAGGCGGAGGCATAGCATCACGCCTGTCGTTCACAATCAAAAAGTTTTCAAGTCCCCTGTAATAAAATTATAAGAAGATTCATTAGCGTCTTGTTATACATATTACATCTTAGTTACATTTCCCACTAAAAGTTTGTATTTCTTACCATTCACTTGATCTCGTCCAAATCCACTATGTTTAATACCTCCCCATGGAAGTTGGCAAAAGCAAGGTTGTTAACAACTTTTATGTTCAGTTTTTGAGCCATATCATTACGCAATTGTTCGAAACCTTATTTAGGCTGAGGTGGTTTTAAAGTTGGTAATGACGATTTATTTTTTCCTAGGAAGACATATGAAGTGGGCGGATCCATAGCATCACGCCTTTCGTTGGGCGGGTCTATAGCTTCACGCTTGATTTGGACGTTGATTTTGTTAACGCCTCTCATTGGGCATGCTCCTATCGTAAAGCTCCGCTGGATGCAAGGTTGGGTGAATGCTTCATCAAGCGTAGTATTGGTTAATGCCCGTAAAATAAAACGTAAGTCTAACGTTACGGCTACCACCATACGGATACCTAGCACAACGCCTAGCACGAGACGAACATCTAGCGAAACGCTTGACTATAACTCGTTTGGTCCAGTTCTCGGACCATTTTTGGTCCTGAACAGTGCCGAAAAAGTGGACCAAAGACCACTTATACTCGCCTCACTAATCTTCATTTTGGACGGACCAAAGACTAAATATGGACTTGGTCCGTCATTTGCTCTGTCTACTATGGTTGCTCTCATTAATCTTCATTTTGGACGGACCAAAGACCAAATATGAGTTTGGTCCGTCATTTGCTCTGCCACTGTGGTTGCTCTAATACAATGGTTTCTTTTGTTGCGAAATAAATTTTAGGTCACGAAGGATTAGAAATACGAGTACCCCTTAACCGATTTCCATCTTGTCAACTCACCACCGTACTCTCCCACTCCCACACATACGCATCGTATCCTACATGCTTATTTTTGTCTAAAATAAAAAATAATTCCCACAGTCATTTCTTTTGATTTCTCTCCTAAAATTTCTCCTAGAAATTAAATAAAATTAAATAAAAAAATAAAAATCCCTCCTTTGCTGAAGAAGAAGAAAAAAGAAAGAAAAAAACGGTCTCTGTTAATGACGACGATACTCCTGAGCTCTCTCTGCATCACAGCAGAGATCTCAATTCCTAACCCTAAATTTTTTAGGTAAACAAAAATAATTTCGTCACTCTCCCAGTTTCATCTCATTTTGATTTAGATCGATCTTGTCAGATTTATAGATCTTTTGATTCGTTTCTGATTAGAAATTTGTGGGTTTTTGTATTTAGATGATTAGAGAGTGTAGAAGAGGGGATTTTGATTATGTCTGCTGATATTATTGAGGGAAAAGAAACAAAAGAAAACAATAATAAACAATGGGTCTGTGGTGGAAAGTCTGGTACTGTCAATTTACAACGTGTGAGTTCGATCGTCAAAGATATTGGAGAGCCTTGTCTTCATCAATCTTCTACAAAAGTAAGTATCTTTTTCTTTTTCTCTATTATCCCTATTCATTTCTCCAAAACAATGGGGTTTTTGGTTTTGGTTCAGATTGCTTGCTTTTGTGCTAATTCTGAAACTAGCTAGGAATTGAGATTTTAGTTTTTCTGTTGGAAATGGTCATCCGGGTGTGTTTCTGAGAGTTTTCCTGTAAAATGTGTCAACTTTACACGACTTAGTAGTTTTATACATGGATGATCAGACGTTTCAAAATGTATGATTGTGGGGAAATGAGAGTTTTGTTTTGGGGATTAAAACTCTAGAACATTGTCGTTGTTGTTTGTTGTTGTTCTTCTTGGATACGATGTAGGAAAAAGGAGTGACTGGAAAACTGTGAGTGGTGGTACTCTTTTCTTCAGCTTGCCTAGAACTACAACAAGATAGGTTATTTGAGGATTTGTAGTGTATTTTGAATGGATATGTCGTTGCTGCTTCATTATTGATAGGAAGTGTGGCTCTGAGACATTACACTTTTTCTATCAGATTGTTCGGTCAAAGCAAAGAACCATTCGACGGGACATCAAGTGTTCTTTTGGACAGTTGAATTATTTGAAGAACCGTTTGAGGAAGCTAAAGATTTTTGCCTCACGTTGCTTACCCTGTCGTAGTCGTATTGTGGTAGGACGAACAAAAGAGTCTTTGTGTCTTACAGTTTACACTAGTAATCATTTAATGCATCTCCATTCATTTCCTCTATACTGCCATAGTGAAGGGTTGGATATGTTTTCTGTGGGTCATGCCATGTTTTCCATCTCCAACTGATTCATCTTATATCAAGTGTTAGTAAATTTTCGTACTTACGATACTGCTTAAAACTTAAAAGTGGTTGATACACACGTAGGTTGAAAATCTCTCCTTTTCGAGAAGGAGATACCGAAACTGATGCTAAATTTAGTGGAAAATGGGATGTGAAAAGGTGAACAGTTTGTATAGCATCTATCTGATCCATATTTAATGTGGAGTGGAGACTTTGTTTTACATAGGACTCTTGGAGTCTGATTCCGTCATATAAAAGACGGTTGACGATGCTCTTTAAGTGTTGGACAAAAAGAGAATCTTCATATTTTTTACTTAATGTTCTTCTATAGGTTCCAAATAATCTTCTATTTTGTTTAGATTTTACGAGTACCATGAAAAAAGGTCACAAAACAATGTTCCTTGATAGCCCTAATATAATATATCTAAAGTAGATAGCAGCATATTTACTCTCTCCCTGGTCCATAGATCTTGAAACACTGCAGTTAGGGAATTAGAAGTGGAACTTGCAACACGTTAAATGGAAAAGTCCCTTAACATCTGAAGTATAACATTCATAAGAAAATGCCTCTTTAGACTTGGCCCCTCTGCATTGTAGCTTAATGTATCCTATACCTGGGTATGCCCTTCCTTTGACTTTAACTAGTTTACTTTTAGCACTTTGTTCATTTTGTTTTCTGTTTGTATTTGAAGTTAATAACTAATTCTCTTGTCTCAATTGTGCAGAGTAGCAAGATGCTCAGGCCAGATAAGTGGCGAGCCACATTTGATAGTGATGGGAAGGTTTTCGGTTTCCAGAAGGCCCTTAAGTTGATTGTCTTGGGGGTAAGCTGTTTCACAGTTAAATTATTGTTACTTCAGAAAATTTCTCAGTTTACATGCTCAATTTTGGTTCTGGTATTGGTAGTGTCTTTACACAATAGGAGATGTTAGTATGCTACCTTCCATGGAGTACAACTATTAGTTACTTACGCATTTTCATTTTGCTAAATACGTCTTTCCTCTGCTTGCTGGATGTACTCTGGCATTTGGGAGGGTAATGTGAATAAATATTCTTTAGTAGCAATACAACAACAACAACCAAGCCTTTAGTCCCAAACAAGTTGGGGTAGGCATTCTTTAGTAGCAATACCTTTACATTTTGTATTTGAAATCTATCTTGAGATTTTTGTGACCCACATGTAGCAGGTAAACCCTGTGATGAAAGAGATGATCTTAAATTCAAAGATGTCATAGCCCTTGATCAAAATAATGTTCAAAAGTTACCACTAGATTTTCTGATACGAAACCTAGTAAGTAGGTCTTTTGTCGAAGTTTATGTTCCATCTCATTAATCTGGTGGATACGAGTTCATCCAAGGATGCACACTTTTATAATGGCGGACTTATAACGTAGATTTTTTTTTTCAAAAATCCTGAAATTTTCTATTATTTTGGAATTGTGTTCATTGGGATGCATGTTGCCGTTTTATATTTGCTTTTCCATTGATGTGAAAGAATTCTATATACTTGGCAAGTGAATGTTAAAAAGCTTTATATCCGGTGAAAGGTCTAACAGATATGCCTTATTTTCTGCACTATCAGGGTGTGGATCCATCAATACGGCCCGAAGTCTGGGAATTTCTTCTTGGTTGTTATGCCTTGAGCAGTACATCTGAGCACCGAAGGCAGCTGAGAATGGCCAGAAGGTTAGTAGTGTTTCCTTCTTTTGAACATTGCATCAGATCCCGATATTTTGCTTTCTGCAAATTAGTTCAGATAGTTTGCAATCTTTCTTGGAATATCTGAAAAGAATTTTTTTGGATCTATCTTGCAGGGAGAAATACAAAGATTTAATCAAGCAATGCCAAAAGATGCATTCAAGCATTGGAACTGGTTCTCTTGCTTATGTTGTAGGTTCCAAGGTGATGGATGTTAGGACTTTGTCTAAAGATAGTGGTAGAAGGGAAGCAGAACCTGAAAGTATATCAGCTTCTCATGATGTTGCAAATTTGGCAGAGACTTCTGATCAGAATAATAATTGTACAAGTACATCACAAGTCTGTCAAAGGGAAAGCTCTATTAATTCAGCCGAGCTGTTGAGTGTTAGAGGGAGCATAGATAGCGCTGCGTATGATTCTTCACGTGCTATGGGTTCTTCAGGTCCGCCCAATTGTGTTTCCCCCAAAGCAGGGAGAGAAGTTCATGTGTCACATGATGATACTGAGAGTTATTTTGATTTTCCTCATTTACCTGTCACAGATTTATTTGATAGAATTGACAGTGATAAAAACGAGTTTAGAGGGAATGATGATGATAGATTATCTTCCGAAGCAAAACTACATTTGGTGGATGCAAACATGCACAGTTTTCAAATTAACAACAATGTAGAACTTTTTTTGGAATCAAGTGGTTTACATTCTGATGATGTCTCACGTGCAAGTGAGTCTGAGCATGGATCTTTTGGTTCGGATGCTCACAAACAAGTAATGCAGTCGAGAAACTTCGAACATGAAAGTGAAATAAATAGGTTGAGAACATCTGATGTGCCTGAAACAGCAATGATGAGTTCAACCACGTCTGAAGGAGAGGCTGTCAGTGAAGAAAGAGTTTCTGAATGGCTTTGGACGCTTCACCGAATAGGTAATCCACTTATATTGTTTGTTGTAAAAATGATGCAGGGTAGAATTGCATATCCCGGTATGCTAATTTTAAATTGTCATTTTTAGTAATCCTTATGGTTTCACTAAAATGACACCTTTCCAGTTGTTGATGTGGTAAGAACGGATAGCCATCTTGAGTTTTACGAGGATGCCAAAAATATGGCCAGGATGTCAGACATTCTTGCTGTGTATGCATGGGTTGATCCTGGTACAGGATACTGCCAAGGTTGAATACTTGAATTCCTTTTTTCATCCATTTCCTTTTATTTTGTTTATTCTCTAATTAATCACTCATTTTTACTTTTTTATATATTAACTTGTGATAATGTAATGCAATCTGATTATATAGGTATGAGCGACTTGCTCTCCCCTTTTGTTGTATTGTATGATGATAACGCGGATGCTTTTTGGTGCTTTGAGATGCTTCTTAGAAGAATGGTACTCTTGGACCCCAATCATTATATGTAATTATGTTATATTTGGTTGTGTTATCAACTTATCATGGTTCTGAGAAATTTACATTTATTTGGATTTCTCTGCAGCGTGCAAATTTTCAGATGGAAGGACCAACTGGAGTGATGAAGCAGTTAGAATCTTTGTGGCGAATCTTGGAACTGACAGATAAGGAAACATTTTCACACTTGTCACTAATAGGTGCTGAAAGCTTGCATTTTGTTTTTCGGATGCTTCTGGTGCTTTTTCGTCGGGAGTTATCCTTTAGTGAGGCTCTTTGTATGTGGGAGGTTGGTTCTCCTAGCTCATCGACCTTTTTATAAGATGTATTTGATTAAACCCTCAAGTAATGGTCTTACAATACATCAGTTGGGATTACTTTGAAACCAAGATTTTTCATTAGGCATACACTATGTTCCATAGTTTTAACATAGTGAATGTGGCTTGGGTCCCTACATTCCCGAAGGAACTCCTTTAGAATCTTATAAAACTGCCTGGCTTGTGGTTAGGGTTTGACCACTTTTGGTTGCTGTAACAACGACCTAGTGAAGGTGCATGGTTCGTTCCCTTTGCTTGGCTTTGTAGTGGCAGTTATAAGTTTCTTATATTTATTCGCAACTTATATTTATGTCGTGGAAAATGTGCTGTGCAGCTTGTCTGCTGTGACTACTTTAAAATATTTTTGACTGTTCAATTGGTAGTAGCAACATATTATCAATTGCCATCTTCTTTCTTAATAAAAATAGAAAAGAACCAGAAGGAAGGTTTGGCCTTTGGGTTAGAAATTATGAGGTTTCAGCACATTATGTGTACAATATTCTCTTAGTCCTCAACCGATTTTGTTCTTTGTCTTGTTTGCATTTGCACTTCTGCAGATGATGTGGGCTGCCGACTTTGATGAATCAGTAGCTCGAGACTCGGAGGAAAACTGTCTCGAACCACTAGTTGTACAACTTCCAAGGGATTCCAGTTCAGAAACCGCAGAAGAAAGTGTAAAGAGTAATGGAAGTTCAAAAACCGCAGAAGAAAGTGCAAAGAGTATTGGAAGTTCAAAGGGAGCACGCTCACAACAGAAAACTGGGTCTATTGAACGTTCATTCTCTTATGACAGTGGATTAAAAGCGGAAGCTAGTTATCCTTTCTGTGGCTTGACTAGGAGTTTTTGGTCAAAGAACGACCGCATGCAAGACTGTACTATAATTAGTTCGACAAGGAATGGCGATGACGAATTACCAGTCTTTTGCGCAGCAGCGATCCTTGTTATCAATCGCCTCAAGATCATCAAAGAAACTCGTTCAATTGATGATTTGATAAAGGCAGGTGCATTTCTTTAGTTTGCATTTACAATATTTTTTTTGCTGACTGCTCATATCTAGAATATAATCACTGGATTTATCTCCTGTTTGAAATATTCAAATATTTTGATCATATGGTTCAAACGGTTACACAACAACTGTCCTTGTCTAATAGTTGTATGCAGTTTTTGTTAACCAATTAAGAGATATAATCATATTTAACTCTGTTGCAGATATTCAATGATAACTTGCTCGATATAAACGTCACAAGATGTGTACGGACGGCCATCAAACTCCGAAAGAAGTATTTTTACAAGGTAAATATATGTTTTATCGTGTAATTGCAAATGCATACTATTATACGGAGGGAGTATGTGATATGCCAAATTTCTAATTACCCAAAATAAGAACTGTAATATTTTTACATGAAACAACAGTTTTTGCTGTGTTCTTCGATAAGTTACTGCATTTTGATTTAGGTAGAAGAATTAAGCTTGGCGTGCTGAAACCTCTGCTTGCATACATCTTTACACATACTCGAAGCATATACTAGTTACCAGTGTTACAAGAAAGTTGATTATCTTTGAGAATCCTATCTGTCATTTCTATTAAAAGTACTTGGATAATTGCCAACCCAATGTTCATTGGTTGGTGATTAACCGCAATGAGAAACAGTAATATTGTCTTTTATTTAGTGATTTGCCATCTGAATGCATATTAGAAATTAGAACTGTATTTAGATTGTATTTTCTGTACTATTACATGAAAAACTGTATTCATTCCAGATACCGAGCTTATATCTAAACAGTTAATAAAGTGGATACAAGTTCTTTGAAAACTCTGAAACTATCATCTCAATGAATCAATACCAGTCTTTGTCTTAGCCTTTCAAGTGCTTTTCTTTTAAAAAAAAACTTTAAGCAATGTTTTATTTTTCAGATAATCAGGCACAAAAGAACAAGCAGTAACCCAGAGCATATATAGCTGTTATTGAGTTTCCAATTGTTCACTACGTGGTAGAGTCAACCGTTGCCCCCATGTTTCATGTATTTGCTATGGTGGCATTCTGAGTTGTAAATTAATCGGCATTGCCATCTTCGAGTTCGACGTGACAGAACTGTCATTTGTCGCTTTTATTGAGAATTTTAGATTCAGGAGCAATAATCAGCCATTTGAAGATTCATCCAGTTATACACTAGTTCGTCTTACATCTTTTTTCCAAGGTAAATTACGTACTCTGTTATGGTTCATTATCCTAATCTTAAGTTTGGGTGCCTTGGCTATACTTGGGTTAAATTTGACTAATAATACATTTTTGCTGCGTTTGTCTTCAATTTTGTGATGGATGCTGATTTTTTCCCGTTTGATTATTTTCTCAATATGAAATCAATGAAGGAACTGTACCGAGATGAAGCCTTCTATATAGCTGCAGAGAAATCCGATTTACAGAGCTGCTACCATTTGACAAATAGTATTGTTGGTAAGTGGCAAAAAAACACGACATATTCTTTTTCCTTTCTTTGAAAAAGGAACATGTATCACTTGTCATTTCTTCTTGCTCGTATATGTGAATATATTCAAAAAATTTGTATCTTGGAAAGAAAGGAAAAAAGTCATTGGGTAGATTCCAAACTGTAACTATGTTTTAGCATTTAGTATAGAACTTCTTTGTAAAAGAAATCTATAAATACAGCATTCTCACTACACTTCTCATGCATCCAAATGTTTTTCCGTATCTGTGTGAGTCAGAAACAGTTTATTAGTCTCTTTAAGACTTGCTTAAGCTGAAACTCTCTGAGGCCTCTCTAAACATTACAATCAAATTGTTAATCATCATCTTCATTCAGTTAGGATCCACTTTTGGCATTTTGCATTTGATGACAAGTCTCTGAGAAAACCGTGTTCAGAAGAATATTTGCACTAGTTTGGTCTGGGGAACCTTGAATGCACCTGGTCTTGACTAGAAATCTAGACTCTTAGTTTCAGTCACCGGATGCCGTTGACTAATTACCGTTGGATAACTGTAATCAAGACCAGAATGTTCGTTCTCTGTAAAACAGTTTCAGTAAACCTGGTATACTATAATCCGGACGGGTTGGCAGAGCTGAGCAAGTCTGAAATATACCAGGCTTACATTATTGAAGCATTTAAGGTATAAAATCCCAGGCTTGTGCAGAGATTTTGTACTGTTCTACTGTGTCTGAATTTGTTGTTGAGATTTCAGAATATCCTGTTTTTTCATCTAACCCAATGTTTTGTTAGCAGAATCATATTCTAAACCTTGCACAGTACTTGGAATGAATAATATCAGGCGATTTGGTCTTCTGATTTCTCTTAACCGGAGAATTGGCTGACAAACGATACTTAAGAATGTTGAACTCAGTCACTCTCTTGAAACTAAATTGTGTACGCAATCTTTGAAGTTGAATTATTGAGTACGTCTGAATCTGAATATAACTAACTCCTACACAAATACGTTGCCTTAAGGTAGACATCAGTCCAGTCATTTTGTGATGATGATGATATGTTATTTTATTATGTGGAGTTTCGATATAGTCGTCGACTCATCATCATCCTATACTACAAGGATAAGTATTCATCCAACAAAATAAAATGAAATTCAAATGTACTATATTATATATTATTCAAAAAAGATAAGAAAACAGATACTATATTCCTAAGGTGCCATTCTTTATTGTGGGAGGTAGGAAAGGGTGCTGATGGCAGATGGTGGTGCACTCATCTTCAGGGAGAACATTTATATTTGACTTTACGATTCCAATGTCTTGTGCCTCCGGAAGAGATCCACCCCGCTGGACCTGTCCTGTGTTCAATACACAATCCTAACTTTGCCATCACCTCCGATCCAAATACACATACTGGGTCGAATCGTTATCCAAGCCGATTCAAAATAACTCAGATGAGTTTGTCAAGGAGTAATTTTCTCCGATTCGTTAATCTAAAAAAAAAAGATCCTGAAGAGATACTAGTCAATATGCTAGTTCCTCAAGGATAAAACCGTAACTTCAGTACCACCTCCATTTTTGTTCTTGAGCAATTTCTTATTTAACTAAAACAAAATCAGATTTTTCCATTAACAGAAAAAAGAAAAGAAGTTTATAAATCTAAAAAATAAAGAGATTTAAAGCAACTAAATTTCTCCTTTTGGGTCCGTACAGATCTTTCCCTCTCTCAGAAAAAAACCCTTCTGTGGAGCTCCCTTCAGTCTAAGAATCCCCCAAAATCCTCTGTTTTTTTCTTTTTTTTTACAAGATTTCTTTCTTCTTTTTTGTGCCTTGAGTTCGAATTATGAGTTTCTAGGGTATGGGTTTTTACGGGAGTTAAAGAAAGTAGAGAACTTTGGCGGGAACTATTGAGATTTGGTAGGCAATTCTGAAAATTTGGGGTTTGTTTTTTGTTTGGTTGATTTTTGGTTGCAATTATGGCTGCAAGTGCAAACCCATCTGGGAATATAGAAGGTGGCGGTGGCGCTGGTGGAAACAATCCTAGTAATGGTCATAATAATAGTTCTAATGGAGTTGTGAATGGTGGTGTTGTTGGAAACCCTAATAATAATAATAATGGAAATTCTGTTGTTCCTGCTGATACTGAAGATTATATACGTATGTTAAAAGGGTTAAAACATGCTCCTGTTCCTGGTTTAGCTTTAAAGTGGACACCTGAAGAACTCAAAACCTTTGAAGATGGTCTTACTAAGTAAGTACTGCTCCAAGATTACTTCTTTTTGGTTGTCATTTTTTCCATTTTTTTTATAAGATTTTGTTGAATTACTCTTGTTGAATATTGGATTTGGTTGTTTAGCATGGTTTTCGACATTCCTTAAGTATATGGATAAGCTCTATGTTCATTTATGCAATAGCTTCTTATGGTAACCTAACTTATTGGGATATGTCTTAACATATCATGCAATTCTCAGGTATGCGGCTGACACGTTTCTAGTGCGTTGTGCAAAGATTGCAACGGAATTACCAGATAAGACACTGCGAGATATTGCCCTTCGTTGCAGATGGATGACTGTGAGTTCCTTAAGTTTAATTATCGCACTTAGTTTCGTGCTTATTGTTTGTAGTAACTTTGACTTCGAACAAAGAAGTCACTTGCAAAGTTTATGCATATTATTCACAAGTTCATGTTAAGTTTCTAGTATCAAGGATACTTAACGCATCTGTTATACAGAAAAAGGAGAATGGCAAGAGAAGGAAAGACGACCATAATCCATCAAGGAAGAGCAAAGACCGAAAGGTATGATACATTTTTTTTGCTGTATGCGGCGCCTTTATGCGCTTCTGGGGTGACTGTAAAGTGAGGATAGATGTAGTAGCAGCAGAGTTAGACACTCATAGTTGTAGTTTCAGTGAGCTCCTGTGGGACTTTCACTTCCCTTGCAAGAGACTGATACAACTTAGGCAAGAGAAAGCTATAGCGAGTTGCTCTGAAGTATCTTAATATGTGAATTTTGAGTTCTCACATATGCAAACTTTGGCAGCATTAGGTGTTCATAAATTGTGCTTTATGGTTTCCAAAAGCTCAACCTACTAAAGCTGATCAGAGATTTCTTAGGAAGCTACTTTCTCTTCTGCCTGGTTCTTAATTGATGTGTCCTTTGCCACTCATCAACTTGATTCTTTATTAATGAACATGCAGGAAAAAATTGCCGACCCCTCTACAAAGTCAGCAGCTCACGTAGCTGCTCGACCCAATGTTCCTCCATATGCGCTACCGATGATGCCCATGGACAACGATGATGGCATTTCCTTTAAAGGTATGTATCATGGATTTGATGACAGTTCTTCTATTGTGAAAGAATATAAACTTGGCCATTTGATAAGGGAAAGGTGTTTATGGATCTGTGTTCATCACTGACAAAATGTGTTTATTTATTGTTTCCAGCTATTGGTGGTGCAACAGGACAGCTGCTTGAGCAAAATGCACATGTCTTCAATCAAATATCTGCGAATCTTTCATCCTATCAGGTAAGCTCATCATTTCTGTGGCTGATTTTTTTTTTGTTTGACTCATATTTTTTAGGGGAAGGAGACTCCGGATTGCAAGTAAATAATTTACCGAATTTGGTGATGAATTAGCCAAAATGATACCCTGAGCTTATGTTTTATGTTTCTGTTTGCTGCAGTATCAGGAAAACATCAATCTGTTTTGCCAAACTCGGGACAACATTCTTAGCATCTTGAATGAGTATGTTGCCATTTCTTCTCTTTCTTCATTACCATACTTATATTCTGCCCCTGGGACCTATGGATGTGAACATGGGATGGCATTGATTAACAAATAAAATGTTATCATAACAAGGGTAGAATGGGTCTAGGTCCTTTCTCTCTTTTAGTACCAGACAACCGCAACTATACTAAAAGAGGAATTGAATTAAGCCAAATTTAAAGACACACTTAGATCCCAATTTTCCCATTCTATTCATCAGTGCCTTTGACAAGACCAAACTCAGAGGAACTGCTCTCAACGGTGCCATGTAATTGGGACTTCAGGAGTTACATTGTTTGATGTTTTGTCCAACTTTAAGTTCCGACGAGTTGTTGAACTTCCTTTGTTTTTCTTTTGACCAGTCTTACCCCACTGTTCACCCCTTCACCTTACATTGAAGTTGCTACCTGTATTCTATCAGTGGCGTTGCTGATATTTAGTTATCTGTCCAAGTATCAACCAGCACGTGATCAAGGATGACATTGAATTCGAGATTTTAAAATCTTGACTTGTTATTAAGATGTCTTTCTTCTGTTCTTTTTTTTGATGTGTATTAATTTTCATCCTATTTGCATGTTGCACAGCTTGAACGATATGCCAGGAATAATGAAGCAGATGCCACCACTTCCAGTGAAAATGAATGAAGAGCTAGCCAACTCCATACTCCCAAGGTCGTCCTTGTCCATACATCAATAACAATGACTGCAAGACATCATATCCCTCTCTCTCCCCAACTGACGCTTACCAGCACAAAAAACCTAAGGGAGTTTGTAGCTGATGAACACAGTTCAGGTTTCCCATTCGAGCAGAACTGTATCACCATCCAAGCCCCATCCTCACCACATCATAAAAAACTTCACTGTTTGATTGAGGTGAGTTTATCCACTAGGTCCCCTTCCTCTCCATCTCTCAGTTTAAAGTAATAAAATAGTAATTCAAATGTCCACTTAACATTTCCAGAAAAGTCTTATTTTTTTGCTCTTTAAAACCATGGTTTACTGCAGTTTGGTGGTTCTGGGGTATATATATATATATAAATGTGGAATGGATGCTTAGGAACTGTTAAGTACAAACTATACAGAATTGATGAAATAGAATAAATTAGTCTTCCCTTTTACCTGTTCTATACCATTTTAGAGTATTTTTCTTTGCGTATGTTGGGACTTAGCTCTCACTTACAGTTGGAGTCTTTTTATGAGACCATTGTTATGCCCTAGTATGTTAGGCCATGGCTCTCACTTGGCATAGATTGATTTTATGTCTGCAGACTCTCTAACTGTAAAACCTCGAATGTTTATGTTCTATAATCTGTATCTTGGCTCCTGTCGGGTTCGAGGGGCTTCGAGCTTAGCCAGACTGTTAATTTGTTTTTTTTTGGTTTGTTTTTGCCACTAAAAGCTTTGAATTATGAAATTTAGAATCAACAAACTATCTGTGAAAAGATTAAATGAAAATTCTGAAAATGATTTCTGAATTTATTCTGATAATTGATATCTGAGAACATATTTCTGAGATGCAACATCTAAGAAAATACAAGAAAGACATGTATATTTAGTCGATGTTGTAACAAGTTTGCTCGAAGAGGGCTAGCTGTTGCTGGAACAAAGTTACATGCACATCTATGCTTCCATCACTTGTAATAGAACGAACCAGGTATTTTGACCCTCCCAAGGATCAAATTAAGGCATTACAGTGAAAGGCTTGCCTGCGCCGAAGTTCTCGTCAGGAATTCGAGGGCTCAACCTTCTCCTCCCATTTAACTGAGATCTTCATATGTTTTTTGAGAGTCAGGAAGTCGTTCGAACCCTTGTAATCACCCTCCATAAATGAGCAACCAAGCACTCAAAGGTGCTGTTGGCTACCTTAAGGCCACCACCATTAGCATCTGAAAAGATGAAGAAGCCTTGCTCTTAATTTTAGCTATAAACTCAGGTGTGCAATGAAGAACTTGGTATATCAAATCATCTTTTGAGTAATGAGGCATCATTGGATCGTTACTGAGCTTCCTCTTTGTCATCTCAAAACATGTATGATCGAACTTGATACTAAATGGGTTTCGAGGAACAAATATGTTTCTGTCATGCAGAGGACGTGGGTGGATTTTGATCCCACGACAAGCTTGAGCCCAAGCTGTCATGAACTTGCTCATAAGTACTCCATCAGCCACAATATGGTTCGACGAGAAACTCAGAACTAAGAACCCGCAGGTGAATCTTGTGACCTGACCTAGACCCAATTCCTTCGCCCCTTCAAAGCTTAGACTAAGCTTTTGAAAGGTAGGAACCGTAAAAGGCATAGCCTGATCGAAGGTGCAGTCAGCTGATGCTTCAATGAACCTCAAACCTTCATCATTGAGTGAAATTACAGCTTGTCCGTCGTCATCTTCAACAAACCTACCAGCCCATTCTTGGTCGCCTTTTGAAGGCCTCGTTCTAACTCGGTGTTTGATGTGTTCGGTGGTTTGTAAGCCTGGGGTTTTTGAGGGCGATTTAAATAAATTTTGGGGCTACTAATTTAGTACCATCTAATAAAGGTGGTCATGGTGTAATTTAAAATAAAAAATGTTTATATTCTTTTTTACCTTTATACTAAACTGAAACCTATGTCCTTTATTTTAATAATTATTTTGAATGTCACTCTTCTTCTTCTCTATATTTATCGATTAAATTTTTTTTCTCAATCGTTTTCATTTTGATTGAAATTAAAAATCATCGACCAAACAAACTTTAGGATTAATTGTTTGAACTTAAAACTAAAATTCATCAAGCTTAAAGTTGAAATTTAGAACATCAAAACAAATTCGAGTTAAACAAACAAAACGGAAATACGATAGTAGTTGTGTCCAAACTTAGATTTTATTGCTTAAAATCAAAAAATTGATTGAATTATTTTCTAGGATTTACAGTTGCAGAAACATAATCGGTAGGTTAAATTGATCGTTATCTACTGATTCTGCATTTCTGTAATAAAAATTAAGCATAATCGGTAGATAACATAAACCTGTGTCTACCGATTGTAAAAGCATAAAAATTCGAAATTTGATTAGTTTGGGAAAATTTTGGGTTTACTTTCACAATCGGTAGATAATGAACATCAAGAAACGAACGATTGTAAAAGTAGAAAAATTCGAAATTTTATTAATTTTGCTAAATTTCAATTTGGGGCTCCTATCACAATCGGTAGATAATGAAAATCACGAAACAACCGATTGTAAAAGTAGAGAAATTTGAAGTTTATTGGTTTTAAAAAATTTAAATTTGGGGTAACTATCACAATCGGAAGGTAACGAACATCAGGAAACTACCGATTGTGAAAGTAGAGAAATTCAAAGTTTTACTAGTTTTGAAAATAAATAAATTTGGGGCTACTTTCACAATCAGTAGATTATGAACATCACGAAACTAGAGATTTTGAAAATAGAGAAACTCGAAGTTTTATTAGTTTTGAAAAAAAATAAAATTTGGGGCGACTATCACAATCGGTAGATAATGAACATCACGAAACTACCGATTGTGCTTAATTTACATGTTTAGAGTGTCAAATATATACTTGTTATAGCTATAATTCTTTCATATTAATTGTTATTAGATTTGTTTTCTATCTTACGTATTATATCAGGTGAATCATCCGAGAATGAGCTACAAAGTGCTAAAAGAGCAAGGAGGTGAAGTGTTATTGATGAAGAAGAGTTAAAGACTAAATTCAACTCATTCAAATCTAGTAGTTCTTATGATCATATTGTAGAGAATTCAAATACAAAGTGAATACAAAAATAATGAGGTCATTCCGAGTTCAGACGAAGAAGTTGTGGACAAAACAACCAAAATAAAGAGCGAAACACACAACAAATAATCAGTAGATAATGGGGAACCCGAGAATAACGATTATAGGCAGTTTCGTACACAGAAAAAGTATGTTTTAGAGGTCTTACAATCAATAGATATGATGGGTATCGAGCCTTTGGGTACTGAAAATTTGAGTTTTGGGGACATTACAATCGAGGAAAAGATGAGGAACGAGACTACCGATTATGGCAAGTTTGGGTACATAAAACTTGAGTTTTTGGGACATTACAATCGGGAGAAAGATGAGGAACGAGACTACCGATTATGACAAGTTTGGGTACATAAAACTTGAGTTTTTGAGACATTACAATCGGGAGAAAAATGAGGAACGAAACTACTGATTGTGTAAGTAAAGAAATTTGAAATTAGTTTTGAAAAAATTAAATTTGGGGCAACTATCACAATCGGTAGATAATGAACATCAGGAAACTACCGATTGTGAAAGTAGAGAAATTTGAAATTTTACTAGTTTTGAAAATAAATAAATTTGGAGCAACTATCACAATCGATAGATAATGAACATCAGGGAACTACCGATTTTGAAAATAGAGAAATTTGAAGTTGTATTAGTTTTAAAAAATAAATAAATTTAGGACGACTATCACAATCTGCATATAATGAACATCACGAGACTACCGATTGTGTTTCCATTTTGGAACAGAAGAGGATAATCGGTAGATAACGTACTCTATTATCTACCGATTCTGGGACGTTAATTGCGCTGAATGCATTCAAAAGTGGAGTTTTTTTTTCTAACGATCACATACAAAGTGGGTATTTGAGTTTTCTTTAACACAAATAGGGTGAGAAAAATAAAACTCAATTTTCATTTGTTTGACGCATTACGATCTTCATTTGAGTGTGATTCAAGTTTCTAGATTTCTCCACAAAAATAACTCAAATTTCCAAACTAATTTGGATGTGATTCAATTAATCTTAATAATTAATTAACACTAATTAATCAAAGATAGATTAGCCATTATAAAAAATACATGGATAAGGGATGTATTGGTATTACTTCTAAGTGATCCTATTTTGTTTTATTAATCGTTCTAAATTCTTTTTGGATCGTCCTAAAAAATGTAAGGTTTATAAGCATATAATGATGGTATGTATTGGTCGTATGCTAACTTATCAAAGATAGTAAGAGGGATGCGCATTGTGGTTGAGATCGATTGATTATCATTGTAGATTGGTTGTACAAGCTTTGAACTTACTTGTTCGATCATCACAGTCGACATATCTGCTAGACGGTTTCCAAAATAATATCTAGTCGAGCGAAAGCCAAGCTAGTACCGCAGTGTCTTCAGCTCTTCTCAGCTACAAGGATCTTTCTATATAACAAAGAAAAAAATTCCTTTGACAACAGCACTACAACAGTCTTTGCAATAACATGAAAAAATTTCTTTGGAAAACAGCAGTCTGAAAAACAAAGAACAATGTATGGATGTAGCATCCACGTTTCTGAGATAAAAATAAAACAAAATCCACATCTCTTGCACAACAGTCTGTTGGAAAAGTGGATGTTTTTCAATTCTGTTCTGTTCTGTTCTTAGGGGTGCGGTGTGGTGTTACGGGTTCACGCTCCCTGTAGTGACTGTAGTATAGTCTGAACTCTGATCATTGCCTAATGGAAAAAGGAAACATACCTTTAAACTGATAGTTCTAACAAAACACTGCCAATAGCCTCACATCTCAACCTCAAGCGAAAAACCCAAAAACAATGTCTTATATTCAAACGGAATTTTGTGGTGATGTTCAAGTATGTAGGTGTTGATGGTGATTTCTTTGACGTGCAAATATCTTCTCTTGGGTCCTGCACTGGACACTTGATAGATAAAATAAAGTCTCAACAGACCCCTACCCTTGTCCATTCAAAGGGTTTCAAAAGTCACACTTGTAGAGCTACAAGTCCGACTTGCTAGTCGCGCCTGCACAGCTAGTCCTAGTCTCCTAGACTTTTAGTGAGACTGCTAGTCGCGTCCCCATTCTGGGAACCACATTCAGCCAACTGTTTGTCATTCTCAGAGTCACTGTCAACTTCCTCCAGTTCAGTTTTAAGCTCCTCTAACTGCAAAAGGAATTAGAGTGACTGTTATATAGAACTTCAAGGCTTGTAAAAGTAGTTTAGGGGCGAGTTCCCGAAAGCCATGTTCTACTAACTATACGCGAAGGTTAAACAAAAGTACCTTGGGATTGAGTTCTTCCTCGCTCTTCTCCAACACCAAGCACCTGACATGGGGAATGAACAGATCAGTTAATGATAGTGCACAGTTATATATTAATCCATTTAATGTTTACCAACTAACAAGGAGGAGATACATGTGCAGCTCAAGCACAACTGAAGAGTTACAAGGACATCATGAAATCATCATATATCAAAGAAGGATACTTTGGGTAAAAGATAGTTTTGATATTCCTCCTTGTGAAACGATATGTGTAAAGGTCTACCTTCAAAGGTCAGACTCACAGATCATGCAAATAGGAAGGATTATAGAAAGGGAGAAAAGAAAACTATTGACGCCAGATAATACCCAATTCAGGAAATGAAGCAAGAGATATTACCAAATGAAATCGGAAGATTTACCTTGAGCCAAATGAAACCTGAACTTGACATCAATCTAGGAATATTATACATGTCGATAAGCACCGTGGCCTAATAATACAAACCCTACATAAATCAATATTAGCATCTTTCAACAAGGAGATGAAATCATCTGACTTGAACATTGAACCAAGTCATTGAAATTGTGAGATTAATCAACATGGCACCAAAAAATTTCCACCAAGACCCGCAAAACCTGATCCCCTGTGAAGGAAAGTTGTCTATATAAGGTATGTTTGGAATAAGTAATTTTTCTGTATATGTATGCGCTGACAAGGTTAAAATTAGAAAACGGTCACTGCAAAGTAGAGAACCACTCAAATCATTTTATTAATCATGAGACCCTCTCTGAACTTTACTAAAAAACACTGAAGAAAAGATTTAGAGTACTCTACAGAAGACATAGACTTAAAAAGGGAAGATCAATGTTATTCAGTTCTTCAACATAATGAACATCAAATAACAAGCAAATGATTTTCCTTGTGAATTGTTGTTCTGCTGCTATCACTTGATGTCGTTAAGATCGTATGTATTGTATCTCAAACCAAAATTTCTGCAACATAAAAAAGGAAAAGATACATCATCAACAGAGGTTTTACACTTAAGAGGAAGGACTGAGCGTGTAAGGAATGAGCTACTAAGCGATTCATGTTGCTAAGAGAAGCTAAAGGCAAAAACCAGTGGGAAATTTGGACGTCAATTCACATCATCACAAGAAGAAAACTATTGATGCCAGATAGTACCCAATTCTTTCAAAAATCAAAAGGCTTATGAAAAGGAAAAAAATATTTATTCACATCTACATATGTGATTCCTTACACTAATATTATTTAATTTGCAAAATCGAACAAACATGTAAAACACAAAAAGGAAATAGAAAGACAGTTGATCAGGTTATATATCTATTCACCCTGAGCGTATTTATCTGATTAAATCTTATTACTAATACAGTCTCTTATTTAACATATATTGTCTGTTTTTCTTCTTTTCTCATTCAAATCAGTGTAACTATTTGGTTGCTGTACAAAGATTCTACACATTTGAAGGCTGTATGTATGACGCCATGGCTGCAGTTGATCATGCTATTCAATATATTCCACTATTAGCCCCAGTCTATAAATCTATTACAGTAACACATTCTTTCTAGTTTAACGAAACAATAAAATAAAACAATGCAAGAAGAAATAAGAACACAAGGGAGAATAGAGATACCAATTCTAGCCACGGTCGGAGAGAATCCTTTTCTGCATTCCACCAAATACAGCAATTGACCCATCTGAACACACAACACAACCCAGCATGGAGACAAAGAATCAGAAAGAGTGCAAAAAAGCGTTTCCATCCTTCACAAAAGAAAAACAGAGTAATTCTTGATCTTTAACCTGTCTTAAGAGCACCACTCTCGTGCATTTTGAAACATTCGCAGCCACGGGCTAGGGCCTTTCTTCTCCACATCCCAGTGTTTCGGATACCATGGAAACTGCCACATTAGGAAACAACGCTCAGGATGAGGCATCATTGCAAGGTGCCTTCCATCTTTAGAACATATTGCCGCCACTCCCAAGGGAGACCCATTAGGATTAAAAGGGTAAACCTCTGTTACCCTCCCACTATCATCACAATATCTGACTGGCGCTAGGTTAGAGTTAAGGATATGATCCTGAATTCCAACGTCAGGGAAATAAGCTCTCCCCTCACCATGAGCTGCCCACACACCCAATGTGCTACCCTCCATTCCTTTGAACATAATTGCAGGTGAATCCCCAATTGTCACATTTGTGAAACGACATTCAAATCGACCTGATTCATTGTGGATGAACCTTGGCTGTGATGGGTCCCCACCCACACCAAGGACACCACCAACTTGGGCTCCTGGAACCCATCCCAATAGGGCCATGAGTTGACATCCATTGCAAATTCCGAGGCTGAATGTGTCCGGCCTATTGTAGAACTCTTGGAATTGGGTTAAAAGTGGTTGATTAAACCGTATAGAGGCTGACCAACCTTTCGCTGAGTCCAATACATCTGCATAACTGAAACCTCCGACGAACACAATCCCACGAAATTCATCAAGGGAGATAGCTCCACTAAGGAGGTCCGACATAGTGATGTCCCAAGGCTCAAAGCCAGAAGCATAAAATGCAGCAGACATTTCCCGATCTCCATTGCTCCCTTCTTCTCTGATCACAGCTACCTTTGGTTTAGATTTCAAAGCCAGCCATTTCTTTTCTGTAAAAGCCGGAGTGAAGGATAAGGTCCATGAAGGTTCATGCCTACTTTTCAATCCTATTTTTTCCAACTCAACACATGAAGCCAGTCTTTGGAACCCCTCAAGCTGAAAACTAGTTTCCTCCCACATGTCCCTTAGGTGGGATGTCTCCTGTTCCAACTGAGTTACCCCATCTACAGATAGATTTATCATGGGCGATCCAGTTACTTGCCCAATGACTTCAGCAGTAATATGGGCCTCACAAAGCCTTCCCCTAACTGTATCCAAGTTCTTCTTGCTAACTTCAAGAACAAGACCAAGCTCTTCTGCAAAGAGAGTTTGGAAGAGGCTCGTACCCTGTGAGTTCAAGTCAAGATGCAACCCACAATTTCCAGCAAATGCCATCTCAAGAACACAAACAATCAAACCACCATCACTAATATCATGACCTGCGGATATCAATCCATCTGTAAGCAGCTCCTGTACAACTTCAAAGGATCTTTTCAGGTGCGGGACATCATCAATGTCAGGGCACTCATCACCAACTTGGTCGAACACTTGTGCAAAAGCGGAACCTCCTAACCGGCGTTTTCCTTTGCCCAAATCAATGTGTAACAGGACACCATCATCTGCAAGCTTTAAATCTGGGGTCACTGTCAATGTTATATCTGGGCAAGTGGCATATACACTAATGACAAGATTTCCAGGAGCCTTTACAACTTCGTCAGAAGCATGGGCAGCCATGGACAAACTGTCCTTTCCTCCGTCTATCGCTATACCAAGTTCAATCATCGCTTCTGCTAGAGCGTTGGCAGCATCAAACATTGCTGCTCCTTCCCCATCAAGCTTGGCCGCATACATCCAGTTCCCACTAGCCTTAACATCAGAGAGAGAAGTGATCTTAGCCCAAACAAGATTTGTAAGTGCTTCCCCAACAGCTAATCTAGCCATAGCAGTCGGGTTTAGCAAACCCTTGATTGGTTGCTCCCCGATAGCACATGCACCACCAGTATGCCCAGTATATGACTGAGCAATGACTGCAACATCAGCAAGAGTAAGTTGCAATGGCCCAACCGTTTGTTGCTGTGCTACAAGACCTGTTACGCACCTGTCAACTTTTGTTGTCAGGAAACGTTTCGAACACACAGAAGGAAGTCGCAATACCCTCTTCAATGAATCCATTAATGTCGTCCCTGGGGCAATAGCAAGTGGCTCTCTTATAGGATTAACCCTAGTGAACTCAAAGGATTTCTGAGGCATGTCCCCAAGCACCTTTTCTAACTCAAGATCCACAGCAGGAGGGGGAGGAGGAAGTCCAAGCGAACAACATCTATCTGTAGCAAAGCTGTCTACTAGTGTCACTCGTCCTTCACCACTGATAGTTCCAAGAACAGCCATAGACACCCTTTCCCTCTTACAAATTGATTGCAACAAATCACGACTTTCAGGCTTCACCAATATTGCATCTTGCTCTTGATACTCAGCACCCCATATCTCTAGAACTGACATGGTATGGTCACCAACTACAATCGCCCGGATATCAATCTCCGCACCCTTTGGGTAGATGATTTCCTTAACAACATTACAATTTCCACCGGCACCCTGATCGTGGATACTGATAATTGGGTTTTTCTCCCCCATCTCAATACAAGCACGAACAACTCGGTACAACTTCTGTGCCATCTCTGCATCTCCTCGTTGTACAGCATTAAAATCCAGGTCTGCGTCATTTTGCCCACTAACCATGCTAGAAGCAGCACCACCTCCCATCCCAATTCGATAAGCTGGCCCCCCAATCTTCACAACTAGCATTCCTATGTCAGGCTCTCCTTTAGTTATGTGGGTGTGATCAATCTGCCCAATACCTGCACTGAACATAATTGGCTTTAACCATTCCCGCCTCTCCCCGTTAGGAAGTCTCATACCAAAGGTTCTTGTGTACCCCTGAATCAAGGGCTCACCAAATTTGTTCCCATAATCTGATGCACCGTTACTTGCGTCAATAAGAATCCGTAGTGGCGAAGCTAAGTTTGATGGGTACTTGAACGCTGGATCCTCCCATGGAGCATATGAACCTTCAATATGAAGATTGCCAACACAATAACCAGCTGTGGAGGCCACAACATAAGAACCTCTTCCTGTTGCATGGGTATCTCTAATCCTACCTCCTGCCCCTGTCTCAGCCCCAGGATATGGTGCTACAGCACACGGGAAGTTGTGGGTTTCTGCAGTAAATAAAATGTCAAGGTCTCGAGCACTTGTGTCTAAAGGACAAGTCAAACCAGGCAGAGTCGGGCGCAGTTGGTTCACCAGGAAACCTCGAATCGCACTTGAGTTGTCTTTGAATCCAATCACAGAGTTGTTGGGGTTAGCCTTCAAAGTGCTTTTCACAATCTGGAATAGTGTGCTATTCATGGGTTTTCCATCTATAACAAGCTTCCCGTTGAAAAACCAATGCCTGCTATGCTCACTGTTAGATTGCGCGATATCAAAGAGTTCTACGGTTGTTGGATTTCTTTTTATGTCGTCCCTGAAAAGCCTAGTGTAGTACTGTAAGTCTTGCTCATCAAATGCTAAACCCATCTTCTCATTAATCTCTTCTAATGCTTCCCGTCCTCTCTCCATGACAGGGATGTACTGAACTTCCTCTGGCATTACACTTGTCTTGAATGATATTAGCTTCTGAGGATAGATACACTCTGTCATTCTATCATGAACAACTGCAGCAAACTCATCAACCTGTTGCTCCTCTAACCCACTGCTTCCTGGACCAAAAGTTAATATGTACCTTCTTGACCTCTCCAAGCGGGTAACCTCCGTCAAGCCACAAGCTCTGCAAATTGATACGGCATTAGCAGACCATGCAGTTGTAAAAGACAGACGAGGTCCAACCTCGATAACCATAGAAGAGAAACTTTTCTGGTTTTCCTTATCAAGAAAGCTCACACTCCCTAAACTTTCAGGCTCATACGTCTCTCCCAAAAGCCATTTAAGCACTTCCAGCTTTTCATTTGAGAGCTCTGAATTTATTCCAATATTAAAGCACTGCTCAGTTTTCAAACCCATGATCTGACTTGAGATCTTTGTCTGAACTGATTTAAGAAGTTCTGCAGTTGCACTCTCTTGAAGAAATGGGATTCGAAAAAAATGTATGACTTTCTCAATAGACTGTTCAATCTCAATGGAGTCTGCATCCGTATAACTGCCCACATTTCCTGAAACCGATGCTCTGGGCTTTACAGGAGGCAGAGTCCTTGATAATGATAGAAGCCTTCTATTGGTTATCCCTTTTGAAGGGCTTTGTCTTTGTAACGAACCCCAAAGCAGCTGGCATCTTTGTTTACGAGAACTCTGTTGCAAAAAAAGATTTTGCCTCTGCGAACCCCGTAGAAGAAAAATCAATTGACAGAAGCTGATATATATATATATATATATATATATATATATATATATATATGTATAAAACAATACTCTAAATACTTGAAGAGAATATAACTGATCATACCTGCAAGAACTGAACAACTGTAATCTCCCCCGCAACAGCCATTGGATTAATTGAACTGAATAAAAAATTAAAATCTTTCAATACGTTGACCTATGAATCAGTTAGCTTTGTGAAACTAAGAAAAATCCTATCATTTGTGCTGGATTATAAATATATTTTTTAAAATTTGGGACACTTATACACTAACTAATTACTTGCTTAATGAATGCCTTAGTACTTTAGAGACCTGCGCATTACATAATTTGGTAATACTTGGTTTGGTGAGTGGTGGCCTAAAACAGAACACCCAAAATAGGCTTTAAGTAGGTGGGTTTCAAACAATCTCGGAAACAGGCCAGCCTTGTAGCCCATAACTCTCGATGCCAGAACGTAACTCACAAGTGTCACAACCTTCACAATGTTCTTCCATGTTTTATGCTCTAAGCATCTAACAACAACCTTCTCATTCTTCAATGAGCTTAACCCCTATCTAGTATCTAATACAAATAAGGTTATTCAATTAGATTAATACATAATCACTCTGTATAGAAATGTCTACCAGTGGATTTCAACTTCGATGAAATGTTTCAGTATGCTTATATCATTGAAAATGTTGGCTTTAAATGGAGATACTATATCACAGCTCTTAGCACAACCTTTTAAAGTCAAAAGGTGTTTAGAGTACATGATTCATTTTGAGCATGTTGAGACAAGTACCTGAGATTTGGCATGCGCTGAGACAGGCCCTCCGAGGATGTTGATTACCAAGTTTCTTGTCAGCTATGATAGTTAGAATGAAGTCAATTAGAGTCAACTTCCTGAAAGAGAAAACCATACGAAAGGTTATAACCTTGAATCCAAACTTAAGTAAAAATTTATGGAGTCACACATAACCAAGCTTCTTTTGATGTTTGGACTTAACCTTCAGATAAACTCAAATTCTCAAATTGCATTCAGAATCAAATGATGTTATTAGCGAAAACCAATAAATAGAAACAAGCATATTCCTCAATTCACTTGCCCATAATTCGGAACAAACAAGCAAATCCAAGGTACTAATCGATAAAGAAGCAAATACACAGAAGATGGAGCCAACAAAGACGATGGATCTATCATCTATGGCAGTGTTAACCTAGAAACCATCTGGGTGGTACCTTAACCAAAACATCATAAACAAAGACTAGACTACAACAGAAAAATGATTTGCAGAGAGCTTAAGAGAATATTTCTTTTGCCGTAAGAGCCTCGGCCAATAAAGAGTCTAAGAAGGCATAAAAATTCACATGCAAGTGTATGATTCTGATGAAACCTATTCAGTATTAAAAGAGCAGACACTATTACTAAATGTAATAATAAGTAAAATAATCATTCTAAAATTTGATTATGTATGTTGCAACTTTAATTTTCGATACACATCGAAATCTTGATAAGTTAAATTATTAAAAAGGAATTTCCAACTTCCAGTGATACTTAAATCACATGCTAGTAGGTTCTCATCACTTCGGCTAGACAATCACTTGCAATAAACTATCTAATCGATTTAGTTTGATCATATCTTGATCGGGGGCTCTTAGCAATCAGAACTTACCTTGGTGCTGAGACAGAAGAAGCACTTCATTTCTTCATGCTGCAGCTTTATTAGAAATGAGATTTTAGTTAGGGTTTACTGAAATAAAGAAAACGATATTTTTAACGTTTTTCTATTTTCGGAAACAGAAAATTATCAAAAAAACGAATTTAGAAAACACCTGCACCAAACACGTTACTGTCGTATTTAGGTTTTTTTTATAAAAAACGGATTTTAGTCCAGGGTGTTTGGAATCACTTTGAAAAGTTATTTTCTGAGTTAAAACCAGAAACAAATTAGAAATTAATTCGGGAACAAAAATCAGAAGCAAAAAAGTGTGAAATTGTTACTTCTGAGTTGGATTGCCTTCAGTTTAATTAAGTAACTTTTCAATTTAATTGATTCGAAAAAACAGAAATTGGTTTGGGAATATAAGTTTAAAATGACTAATTTTTTTTTTTTATAAAACAATTTTTTTTATTTTTGAACTTGGGAAAAAAATAATTATGTACTTAACTCCTCTTTTATTATATTATGATGCTGCCCATTTGAAATCCCCTTTTGAAAGAAATGACCTTTGGAGTATTTGTAAACATCTTAAGATTGCAGTTGTTTAAGGTTATGTAAGTTTAATCGCCCTCTGTCCTAGCACGATGAATATACATTATGATTTGTACATATAAGCATTATAGCGTGTGTTCTATCTGGAACTTCCACAGGGATAAGCATCATGAGTTAATTGGGTACCAACAATGTAAGAAGAAGCCTTCTACTTCAAAACCTCCAGTTTCTAAAATTTCTAATGCGCAAAACTCTAGCAAAAACGAGACGCCTAGTCTGCAAGTGATGATAGGTCAGGAGTAGAGCCTACTACTGGAGTCTTTAAAGATCAAGAGTTATCTTCCCCTCGACAAACAAGAGAAGCAAATTCTCCCGCCAATAATGGACTTGACAATGAGCCAGGTCAGTGCTGATCATCAAAATATTATTTACTACTAGTCGCTTGTAATCATCTATTGAACACGTTAACAGGACTATCGTTGAAGAGGATGGAACGTGATTGCGTTACTGACCCAGAAACCACGAAAAGGCAGGGAAACTTGGCAGAAAGTGCAACTATTAGAACACCCCGTTCAGAAAAACAGGTACGCAATACGAGTCTGTCCAAAGATTCGGTAGTTTTAGGCACTGCAACATAACCTATCCAAGTCATCTTAGCGACCAGAGCAATATAGTGCGGGGCAGTTGAAACCTCAAGGGCAACCTGGCCAATTTGAACACTTAATGTCTCTGTTCTTGATATTTCCGTGAATAAACACTCTGGGTTCCTTCACCTGCACCAGTGTGAGCGTAACAAGAACAAGCATAATGAGGGGTTGTCGTGTAATATTTATCAACTATACGAGAGTTTACGCTGTTACCAGTACGATGGGTGGGAAGCCATTTTGTCGACGAAGCCTCGAGAAGCCATCTACGGCATGTAAGCATTTGAATCCATCAATGCTGGAATGCTCACTGTTTCAGAGGTACAAAGTACAGATCAGCGAGGTCTAATTTTAGGTTGATTTGCCTGTACTTCTACTTAATTTTAAGTATATACCATTATCATAATGTGGCACCTCAAGTTGGCGATTATGTAGAGGCTGTGGGTTCACAAATACCAAAAACAGATAAAATACTCACTTCAAAAGGTAAGTAAAATTTCGATGCTGAAACTCCGTAGTGGGGATCCGCTCTTCTTTGGAATACCTGTTTCCATATTACAGTTCCCCATTATTAAAATCAACTCTAACACGTGAAATCATGATTTCTCTGACATGCTCGAGAGTAGTAACATATATTCCCATGAAAACAGTATGCACAGTAATAAAGGCCAAAATGAGAATAGTAGTTGCTCTTGTATCTCTCATCAAATGTGGAAACTAAATGGTTGATACTAGAAGTTGCCTGCAATATCATGTCTGTATCTAGCGATGACTGTACCAAACAAAAGACCCAAAACTTGCCTATTAACCTGCTGGTTTACAGGATGTACATAACTGCACCAATTCATGATACCAGCAGGTTGAAATTGCACTTAAATAGTGTAACGAGCATACCTCCATGGTAGGCTATTCTCCCAAAAGCGAGAAATTCCATTCATTGCTGATAATGTGTCAATGTGGACCACCTGATCTTTCGAACTACTGTCGTCAGGTGCTGCTAAAACAAACATCAAAACGTCAGACAAAGTTCAAGCATCAATTTCTTGTAGGTAAAGAAGATTATAGTGCGAAAGGCTAAGCAAATATCATTCATGGATGGATAAGGATAACGGAATTAAAACCCTTAGGATAGACGCTAATGAGGGAACTTCAATTTTAGTTGGGCTAACCCCAGCTTCAAACTGCTAATAAGTTGAACTGTCCAACTCTAGGGCCGAGAGCTTCAGCTGAGTTTAGGCCGACTGTAATTTAATTAGTTTGAGTGTCCAATCCCAAATCTTGACCACATGCATGTTCTAGAATCTACACTATGGACTCAACTGAAGGGGAAAAGGGTGGAATACTTGCATCAGCTTAGATTGGAAAAAGTTTCTACGAGATTCAGTACCAGGCAATGCATAAAGTAATACAATTTTTTTTACTGATTAAACTAGGTTGTAAAGAGATCTCACCCATCTGGTGTAAAGCTTTTAGAGCATAACCACTTGGGTAGTTTTCATAGGATGCCATGAACATTACAAGACTACACCCTACACTGGAAAAAGAAAACGAGACAGGAGTGTGTAACAATATTTTATGTGTTACCGATAATGATCATTATTAACACCAATTACTCATCCCACCTCATCAGAAGAGATCCAACAACAGCAAAATAAAACCACTTCCAGACACCCTTATTCCTATTGTTGTATCTGGAAAAGCATTAAGATATGAAAACAATAAGTGCAGAAGTAACTCACGTAAAGAAAAGTAAGTAATTTATAACTCATGCTAAGTTATTCATATATCTTGTTCTTTTCCTTACAGCAAGAAATAGACGACTTTAATTATATTAACTCTACATATGCCATCTCTCCAATATATTATAATTGGAAATTTATGAAAATGTAAAAGACATAAATAATCCTACTTAAGCCTAAGAAATTTAATAACATAGAAAACTCAGGCACTTACAGTCTGCTAGCAGCAATAGCTGCTGACAAGTTGAAGATAGGAACTACGCCGATGATGAAACGAAGCTCCTGTGGCATAACTATAGATGTTAACATATAAGCAAGCCTAAAAAGGTGTTGAAATACATCAGACTGGCTAAAATGATGTTAAAAGCTCAAGAGCGTTACTTTATGAGGAAGCTTTGAGTAAAGAAGGATAAATGAGAAAACCGGAAGAATATACCGCAGCACCCGTCTTTCAAGCACTACACCAAGCTGCAAAAAGAGAGAACAAAAATGTCAAGTTATATGTGGTTCTTGTTCTTTCAGGACTCCATACACTTCATTATCATTGCTTATTCCAAACTCACCAAAGCCAGAGGATATGCTGCAAGTAATGAGCGAGGAAGAGCTGAAGTGAAGTACCAATGGAAAGCATGTGTCTGAGAGGAGGTAATGTAAAGAGTATCCAAAATAAAATTTATTTATCTTACACTTAACAAAAAGCTAGATGTTCAAAAGCTTTAGGAAAAGTCAAATGCAAGAGATATTCTAGCTAAGGCTCCTGAAATGACTGGGGAGCCTCTATAGCTGGCACAGAAACAAAGGAAAGAAATTTGTACAATTTTTAGGGCTGTCACAGTGAGCAAATTCCTGAACAATGAAGGATACACCCCACTCCGAACTCCGGTTCAAAACCGAGTTAAACCAGAAAACTTCAAATTCAGGCCACAAGAGTTTCTGCCACATAACTGCATCAACCAACATGGTGAAACCTGTACGGAAAAGAATATCATCAGGACATGCTCCTAATATTTCTTGTCCATACTTGTTGAACAAGGGACTTAAACTCCCACAGTTCAAATCCAAACCTAGGACTTATATGCCCATACAAAGGGCTAATGAAATTGACATGATGGGGCTAATGGAGCTGCGAACCTACCTATGCACAATAGAGTAAAGCAGATACAGCATTTAAATGCTTCCCAAATTGAAATTGATCTCGACTGCATGGTTAAAGTAAATAGTCAAAAAGATTAAAGTTCATTCTGGTCATGCAAAGAAACACCAAAAAACATATTTAAGCAGAAAAGCAAGCTTCCATGTTTTGGTAGGTTTAGAAAGAAATCTCCAATTTGCTGTCTTGTGATGGAACTGTTGTTGATAAAAAAATAACTAAAAAGCTGGTCGTACTCCTGATGTAGTTGCTAAATGTAGTCCAAGTCCTGTATCCTTTGTTGCTTCCTACATCTATATAGTTAATGGATCTAGGAAATATAGTTATTGTAATGCTACGCTTGGGATCCAGTTAATAGTTGCATGGCACAAATGTGAAAAAGTTTCTTGATTTTGCTAATTGAGTGGGAATCACTGTAGAATTCTGATTGCAACTTGCATTCAACCTCCAAAATAAGAGGTTTATAAAATGTGGTTACCCAGATCACTTCAAGAGCTACAACTCACAACTCTATGCATCCATATTTGAGTGCAGACTCTACATTAAAATCAAAATGTAACATCGATACCCAGTTAACCACAGAAGCATTTTCCAACATTTGCAACAGATGATTGTTCAACGGATATGAAGCAGACTACTTTTTACAGCCTCAAGACACTTTCCATATGTACAGTGATAACAGACAAAGCCCTTATAAGCCTAATCACTCTTCATCTCTTCCCCTCAGAAAAACAACCACTAGCTAAGAAACGAAGCAGACAACAACAAGCTCATTGTATAGTACCAAGCATTTAAACAGTAGGAATAAGGGTGATTAAATCTTAGCATGAGTTAGCATGAGTTATAAATTACTTACTTTTCTTTACGTAAACAGTAGAAAAGTAACCTAGACAACAACTATCTACTATCCCATTATAATAACACAAAACTCATTATTTATTCACTTGAAAGGGACCTGCATAATTGTGTGATTAAATCTTTGATGCGGGTCTTTGTTGGATTTGGATATCAAGGTTGAATCACAGTGTGACATGTGCAGTTAGTCAAATATCAAACAATATCTGTAATAGATAAGCCTTTCCCAACATTTCTAACTTGTATCCCATATCACATTGTGGTTGGACCCACACACAGACATCAAACACAGAACACATAGACGATCTATTGTTTGATGAAGGAAATCATAAGATCTAACGGTTCCTTACGATATTAAGAAACTAAAATTTATACAATAAAAACGCAGAATGAAGACGTACCAGCAAAAGCTCTAGGCCAATAGGGCCAAGAAGCAAAACCATATCACACCTAAAGATAATTGCGGCAAAAATCTGAAATTTGAAGATGAAACACGAGGTAAGGGAAAAGGGAACAAACACAAGGGAAAAGGAAGAAGCATACATCTGTAATAGATAGTATATGAATCCAGTTCATAGTATACAGGAAAACAGTAAAGAATGTCGAGTCAATAAAGACTGAGTAAATAAACCCAGGATCAACTGATTCTATTCTCGTGTTACACAGTTTACATCGGGAAGTTAACCCAGGAAAATTATAAAGAGAGTCGAGTCAATAGAGGCTGAGTAAACTAACCCAGGAACAACAAATTCTATGTTTTTAGTCAAGCAACCCCGTGATACAGAGCTAGAGAAAACTCATAGACTCATCTATGAGTCTCGTTAAAAGAAAAGTTAAAAGTTGTGATTCTGGATGCAAAAGGAGTTAATACACAGCAATGATACCCACAAAAGGCTAAATCTGAAACTTTAACATCTAATAAAAAAAGGATAACACAGTAAAGCATTTTAGGCCATGGTTCCATGTCAAGTTACAAAAAATTAGACCATAGCAGTACCGCATTAACCTCAGGTATTTGAAAGGTTTTCCTAGAGTTCAATTTCAGGATGCTCATATTGTGAATGCTCATGAAAAATCGAATATTTTGGCACACATATCCATGTGGACTATGCGCAGAATATAAATAATTAATGTCGAAGGAAGTAAAGCTGCAGATTTTGATGGCCCTAACCTTGGAGGAGCCTACACTCAGGGAAATAGGAACTTTGAAGTTTCTAAAGTCTAAAAGGATGATTAAGTGATACATTCAATGTTGCCTCTACTGCTTACAGAAGAATAAGAAAAGGTACATACAAATGAGCTCCAGAGCATATATGTGTAATCATTTACAAAAACCCTCACTTGGGAGCTTATCATGGAATGAGGATAGGAAGTTCATAAGTATGAGTCAGCTTACCAAACATCTTAAAGTTTGATGTGAACAACCCTTCAACCAAAAGCCATAAGCCAAGTTAACTGCAAAAATACCATTCACGAGCATCAGTTGCATCTATGGAGATAAGGTAACAAATGTTGCATGTTTGATAGGGATAACAGATGTCTTTATTAACACAAAACAACATTTTCAAGGTAAAGTCATTTCTCTGTCAGTAAACTGAAAACATCTAAGTCCCACATCAACAATGTACTAAAAGTCAGGTGCTCAATGCATATGAAGTCGCGTCACCAAAGATTCATGTCTTTTTTGCTTTATTTGCCTTTCTCCATCATTTTGTGAAGAAAAAAGATCCCGTATGTTTGTGCATCGAAGCATGTTCATTTCACGTCAGAAAATACTATCTTGAAATTGAGCAGCCAAGTAACTATATTTACAGCTGAAATACAACACAATGTAGTGATATGCTGGGAAAAGTTGATCACCTAAACCCGAAGCTAGTATGTTTGGAAGAGGTCGTGTACAATAGAACAGCATGTGAAACTGACAAGCTGTTATTACAACAAAGAAAGCTTCAACTTGGTAACCGAAGATCCTTCTAACCTGCACTAAGAAAAATTGATATGATTCTCTGCATTCAAAACAAATAAATGGTGATAAACTTTCTTGGAACATGCATTAAGTACCTGGATCCGGAAGAAGCGCAATGTAGACAATATGATACACCCGAGAACCATTCGAACTAGAGGAATATAACCAAAAATAAATAGCACTATTGAATCGACTAATTGATCTAAATATTGTCACTGATTAAAAATGAAACAACTGATCGAGTATACATTGTTAGGAAAAGAATTATGTACTACTTCGTAAAAGAACAAACCTGCAAATAGACTATAGAGCTTTGGCAAGTTTAATAAATGCATTGCTAAAGTGACCGGTGATGTTAAAAGCGATATTAGCAAGGCACCTACAAGACATTACCAATGTTTAACATGCCATGCATATTGATAACTCTCATATATCACTTGCATCAATAACAAAGAACTAAAAAACAGTTATAGAGAACCCTCCAAGTGAAGAAAAATAAAACTATATCAATTTTGAAATGAAAGAATTCAGAAACAAGTATAAACCCTCAAATGGAACATAATCCACAATCTGAGAAAGGATTACCTATGAAGGTACGAGGAACAACTCCGGGAAACTCCAAATGATCATACTGTTACATATACAATAAACATTGACAAATTAAGTGAGTTTCTCAACATTTTTGTACAGAGATCAGTTGATGAACAAATATGATGGAAATGGACAAACGTACCCTGTCTATATGAAGCCGGTGATATAATATATCATGCATTGCCTACATCAACAACAACAGAACCAGAATAAGAACACAGTGTGAATGAAACATGGTTGAAGACGTAACTTAGACCAAAACCAAAAGTTAAAGCATACATAAAAGTGATAAAACACAAAAATACTAGCAAAACCATTACCAAATTGAAACCGTGAGTGAAGAAGAAAGCGGTTTTCACTCACCCATAGATATTTGACGAAGTAAACTTATATACAAAATCGTTTTCGCTCACCCAAAGCAGTTCACAAAGTAAATTTCTATAATTCTATCCAATAAAACGCTGAAAACATGGCAAAAAGAGAGCATCCTAGCTCCCTTTTTGTATTCAACAATAGAACAAATAATGCTCATACAAAAAATATGATGTCCCTCGGTTCATACGAACAAAGGAAGATGACTAATGATAAAACGATTAATTAACTATATCCTTAGCACCGTGATCACCTCCGAAACACCTAAACACGAGCAACAATAATTTATTCTTCGAGGCATGCTAGGGTGCAGGTCAGTTGCATGCAATTATGATGTGAGTCACGTGACACCAATTTACACACCCTAAATCCTCAGGTAGTGCACTCTTTGGGGTGAATACTATGATCCAAGGGTTCATAGGGCACCACATCAACATCCACAAGTAAGTTTCATGCACCCAAACATTAAAAGAAACCGTTTACTGTATCAATTTGAACCCAATCTAAGTTTCACTGGCCAATATTCACCCAGCTTAACAGTTCCTGTGCAGTTGCCATGATTACTAAACTGTATATTAGCATTTACTTGATCATACTAATTATAGACCTAACCCTTAAAATTCAACTTGCTCAGATAAGGGTTTGAGCAAATTAGTATTTGGGTCGTAAGTTTGTCCAATTTTGAGCTTGGGTCATTGACCCGTTAGTCAGCTACGGATTAGAGTCAACTCGTTACACAAATACCACTCCGTCCATAATAATCCCTATAACTTCGTTAAAAAAAAGAAAAAAAAAAGCTTCTCCCTATATCTTCTCTTCTTCTCTCTGTCTCATCCAAGAACTATGGAAAAAATCATACGACTTTGAACCCCTGCAAAACCCACATTCGTTATTTGTCTGCCGGACTCCATTGTCTTCTTTTTCTACTCAAATCACAAACTTTAGAATCTAAATCTAAACAATTGGAGATTCCATTCTTCACGGTCCATAAATCTTTCTACAAATCTCACTACGGAATCGAAATGAAAAGGTATTAAAGCTCCCCAAATCTTGTGTTTTAAGGATTTTAAAAGTGAAAGTATATCAAGTTACATCGGTGTTATACTTAATTTTTGGCAGAAATTACATTCATAGATAGTACAAGCTAGTATATGATAATTCCAGAATTGGGTGCCAATTATAATGTTTTGGTGCATATTAATTTCAAATGTTTGTGTGAAATCAAAATTAGTTGGAAAAGAAAATATGATTATTTAATGTTTGATATCACCGGTTCTGAAATCAAAAAGAGGTAGAAATCAAATCTTATCTGTATCTTGACTCTGTTCTTGATCCATGGAAATCAACTGAACAACGGGGTAGATCAGTTAAGAGGAGGGATTTTAATAAAAACAAGAATCGAAGAAAATCTGGATATTACTACTTTGATCAAACAAAGCCAATAGAGAAGAATAGAACGTCAAGTGTTCAGAAATGTCTGATCATGAAAAATGGGATTGCTTCATATAGTAAATTGATTAAATAGTAGTTTAATGTAGACAGTATGATTGGTAAGCCTTATAGCTATGAAGATTCAAAAAAGGTGTTGGAATTAAAACTGATGGTGTAGCTCTGGTTCTTAGTATGGTATGAGTTTTTATGAATTAACTGCAGTTAACTCTACCTAACGGTTTGACTAAAATCTGTAATTGACTTACGGGTCAACGACCCAAACTCAAAACTGGACAAACTTAGGACCCAAACACTAAGACATACCAAAATTTACGACCCAAATACTATTATGCTCTAAGGGTTTCACAATAAGTCATCAGAACCGTATACATTATCAAAGAGATGATGAAAATTTATAAATACAAAGATAACAGAAAGAGTATTTCGCTATTTCGCTTCAATAAATTACCTGAACATTGAAGCTCTCTTCAACCTTAGTGTACGGAACCATCAAGACATAAAACATAGCAATGAATCCCAATAGTGAATCCCAACCTAATTCAAATACACATTGTCGGAAATTCTTCAAGAACATTAAACAAACAAATCGAATACAAAGGTATATATATATATAGAGATGAAGAAACCCCTTACCATATAATTGAAGAATTCGCAACTTATTTTTGTCTGTTGACGACATTGTTCTGACTTATTCAGACTTCAAGGAGAAAACACTAGTGTATCACAACTACATCTGGTTTCCAATGGGGAGCAGAATGTGTACACAACATCGTTTTCCAAAGTGACTCTAGCCAGAGAGAACATAGATTACAACATAAGAACGGATTTTGGAAACAAAACAATCAACCCTATCAACTTAACTTTAAAGTTCAAGCTTTTTTCTTAATTAGTAAATTTGATATAACTGGGGCAGCAAATATATCAGTTTTTTTGTAATAGATATGCCATCAAAAACACTTAAACAGGTGAGGAACCGACTAATGGAAGAAATTCACGGGAAAATCCCATATACCTAAGAACTTAATTGACTAATTTGAAGATTTCTTACATTATTCGTCCTCATATTACTCAATATTGTTCACACTAATACACTTACTAAGCTGAAATTACACCAAAACATTTGATATGAAATTTATTCAGTAAGCTTCTAAGATTAATAATTAAGATGTTTTATCCTTAAAGCAACATTTAGTACTAATTGCTATATTTTAACACAACTTTTAAGAACCCCAACGAATTTCCCCAAATTTTTGAAACCCTTTGGTTTCAATTTTGTGCAAATGCAGGAAAATTGAAGATTAAGAAGCACATAGAATAGCAATGCACACCTAATTAAGTAACTAGTTCTCACCATTTTTCCATCCACTCATTGATTTTGATCATAAACTTATAAAAAATTGGATCAAAAACTCGTTTTTGTTACTGATCTTTCGATGGCGCTTGTACTCTTAGAGGCAGCAGAGGATGAAGAAGAACGAGAAGGTAGTGCTGGAATGGTGGGGGTGGCTGTGATGGTGGACGAGAAGGTGGTGCTACACTGGTGGTGGTGGTGGTGGACGAGAGGGTGGTGGTGTGGACAGGAAAGACTCGAGAGGGAAAATGACTCGACTTGAGCCACTCGACAATGGAGTAAGTTACTTGATGGGATGGACGGCTGAAAATTAAAAGGGTTTGGATTAATCGATTTAAACTTTTAGGTTTTCGGTTCTGTTGGAGTTTCCACCGGAACTAAACAGGAATCTAACCTAGAGTCATGGGAGATATAATTAAGGAAACAATATTACCTTTTGTTGCAATAGAAATAGATTGCAGAGAATGTGCTAGGTAGAAAAGAGGTTAGGGTTTTCGAAAGGGGTTTTGGGTGTTACCTTGTAATCTTGTTTGATCATAGTAGAATTATTATGTCGTCTTCGCAGTGGATCTTGTTCATCTTGACCGAACTATTATAAATTTCTTGTGTTCTGTGTGTGATTGTGTTAGACCCGTGCTTGGTCGTTGAACCCATCAAACGGTAGTATGTCAAGTTTAGTTTCAAAATTTATCGTTTGAATTGCTTACTAAAATCAACTTCATGTGGTTAGACTAATTAGGACTTATAAATGTTGAGACAATCTCTAGTTACTCATGAAGACCTTAAAACGTATTGAAGAGCAAATGAAGACATCATCCTTCAGATGGAGGTTAGTGACTGTTGATTTGACTTGTTTCAATTCTATCAAGTTCTTACAATTGTATTCATTGAAAACATAACATGCGAAATTTGTTTACATGACTTTAGTATACATATGACTTAGATCATTATTATGATCAAAGTATCAAGAGTAAGGAATTAAGGATATACACTAGTTGTTTCTACAACTTATTATATTGAGTTTATGTAGTATATAGTCTTATTTGCTTTCGTAATTTCGGGATAACACTAAAAAGATACTTGTTATTGATTAATGTTGAACTTTCGAATTGAATCGATACTTTGAAAACATGTTCTAAGTTTCGAGTTCAAATAATTAAGTGTTTCAGGACCGATCCCAAGTCAGGGCCGATCTCAATACGCTTTTTTAGATTGGGTTATTAGTTGTATCCAATATGGGATTGGATTTGAGTTACACTTGAACTCAAAACAAGTACAACCCGTACCTAATTTGAGATAGCGTTTGAGCCATCCATGAACTTAAAATAAGTACAACTTTCAGCATGGTTTTTATCTAAACCACTATTGATAATTGTGGTTGATGTTCTTTAACACTTATCCGGTAAACTAATTCTGTTTGGCCCTTGTCAATTGTAAACGATAACTTGGTCTATATGTGCATCCCTTATGACGTCATTCATCACGCTAACCTAATTTGGTTGGATTAATCTCTCGATTGGCGTAATTTTGGATCCACGACTTAACACCTTAAAAATGCCAAGCCTATTAATTAAAGGTTGGTATAGTCATAGTGTGCCGTTATACGACAAAGATGATATCAACTTTATAGGTCTCCTGAAGAGTCCTTAAAAACACTAAAATCCACGTTTAACAACATAAATTTTATAATTTCTTGATTTGCGTAATTAAGAATTATGCTAGCATAAAGCTTGTCGATTAACTAGACTATAAGTGTTATTTTGATGCTTATTTTCCAAACTCATATAATTGAGTTAGCATCCACAAAGACGTCGTTGTGCTCTTTTTATTTCGTTTTAGGTTTTGTCCCATGTGGTTTTCCTGACAAGGTTTTAACGAGGCAACATCTCATTGACGTCGAATTTTCATTTAAGATGTTAATATTGTGCTTTTTTTTCCTTCCGCCAGATTTTGTCCCATCGAATTTTACTGGCAAGGTTTTAGTGAGGCAATTTAATTCGATAT
>JAJJMC010013930.1:242485-260899 GCA_023531435.1 Papaver californicum | reverse complement strand
ATCCAAGGGGGAGTTGTATATTTTCATCTATTTAGTGGATGCCCACATTTGATTAGACCAAATCAACATAACCACCTCCTAGGATTTTGGATTCCTTCTGAACCACATAAGGTTTACTCAAAAATACTTTTTTTGTTCATTCATGTATGGTAATGTATTCGTATCTTGGAACTTTGATGAAGAAACTACATCAACTAATTATGCAAATCATCTACGAGAAGCTAACAATCCAAGGCACAAGTCCTCAATGTACTTAAAGAAGCATGAAGACTCGAGAACACTACAACTAGAAGACTAACACAAAAGAAGACTTCATCGACTAATAATTTTCTGCATTTAAGAAACTCGTTCATCAAAATTGAGAAGTCTCGACTCAAATATTTGCAAACCAAGATTTAATTGAAGTACTTAATCAGGGGGAGCATCATAGTAAAAGGTATTTTACTGGAAAATCACGTTGTACTCTTTTTCCTTCGTCAAGGTTTTGTCCCACTGGGTTTTCCTTGTCAAGGTTTTAACGAGGCATCATATGCGTGTCCAACACTACTTTATATGTTTTGTACTCTTTTTCCTTCGCATAGGTTTTCCCCTTCGGGTTTACTTAGCAAGGTTTTAATGAGGCAATGTTACTAGTGTGGTGTCATCCAAAGGGGAGTGTTATGAAATAACGGTTAGTGGATTTACACCACACTTACACCACCACATTTACATCTCCTACACATTCTTATTCATCTTGTAACCTCCACCCTAAGTATATGTTAATGGCTAGTAATGGTTGCATGCCATTACCTCTAATACTTAATGTCATTAACCATCCACTCTATTGTATGACCTATAAATAGAGGTCCTTACATAATTGTATTTCACACACTAATTCCATAAATGAAATGGTTTGTCATATATTTTCTCTCTACTTGTTTATGTTTTCTATTCTTCTAATTCCTAGTTTATAACATATTTGACTTTTTTTCAACGTCCATAAAATAAGGATAATTTTCACCATCCATAAAATTAGGTAATATTTTTTAACATGATAAATATCAAAATTAAATTACTTATTAAAATAAAAGGTTAGTTTAGTAAACTAGTACTATTATAAAAAATTATGAGTTTCCCATACAATTTATCATAATGGTGGATTTGAAATTAAAAAAATAATAAAATGGGATAAATATAAGTTTCGCATAACAAAAATGTACAAACAACTATCAATTTTTAAGAATAACACATTCAAAAAGTGAAAATATCTGAAGAACATAACATAAGATTTACAACTAAAAATTGTAAGTTTTTGATTGATTTATATTTTCAGATTTTTTACCTGACAAAAGTAACATTTATCCTTAAAGTATTAATAACAAATTTATTAAGAAAATATTCCAGTTTGCCAATTTACTTATGGTTAGAAATATTTTGTTTTAAAAAAAGAAATATTTTTCCCAAATGAAAAGATTTACCAATATTTCCGGTCTATTGATTTCACACCATAAAAAACAAAATCGCTTCACTTCTTTTGATTTTAGTAAAGTAAATATTTTTGGGATAATTTATTAGGATTTTCATTAATCACACTAATTCCCAAATGTTTTTTTTTTAAATTCACTTGTGTTTACCGTTTAGTTAACAAAATAAATTGAAAGAGTTGCTTGATTTAAGGAAAAAAGATATTACTGAATTATGAAAACTGAAATTTTCATTGATAATGTGATAGTTGTGATTTTCACAAAACATAACTGATTGTAACAGATGAAAAATTGTGATTATTACTTTTTGTGAAAACTGGATTTTTTGATAAATCAGATAATTTTAAGGATTATCGTTCATTAATTTATTAACGGTTTTTTATTTTCTTATGAGAAAAAAAGAAAAAAAACTAGAAATTTTAGACTAGGTAAGCTTGATTATCGGGAATTTTCAATATTTTTAGTTTTTGACTCATTTCACCAAATACCAAATACGAAAGTTTTTAGTCAATCATATATATCGGAATAAAATTAAAAATGAAATAAAAGGTTAATTTATTAAAATTAGAATTCATAAAACTAGTTATGGGTTTTATGTATTGAGTATCTTAACGATGGATTTGTGATTGTGATAAAAAATAATAATAATTGTGCTACCAATATTTTTCTCCATTCGAAAAGATTCAAACATACGCACGGGCACGAATCCAACATCATTGAATGGGAAGCAAAGCCAACTTTAGACTTCCAAATTGGATATGTCACTAATCAATGGCTTCAGACAGTCCTCATATGTACTTTTGTTTGCAAAGTCTATAAAGATTTGAAGTAATGGTCGTCCACATTAACTTTCCACTGCATCATGCATTATCTCAGGTGTGTGTGAACATGTTTTTCCCTTTATATTCAGGGAGGGCCCCATCGCCAACATCAACCATTGTTTTTCCTCCGTCCTTCAAGAAAAGAAGAACGCTTTCTGGTTCGGCACCGGACGGGCGCTGCTCAAAGAACACAGAGAACGTCCTAGATTTCCATCCTAACCTCTATTGAGGGCTTTTGTGGAGGTCAAGTTTTATATCTGGATACTATTGATTATTCTTTGATCCACAGAACCATGCCATCTCAGTTGAAAAAGAAAATATCTTTTTAGGAAGAAATCAAGTTCCGCTTCTGTGATGCTCTTCCATTTATTTTGATTTCTACTCTTTTTCATGTATGAGTCACTATAATCCTCTTTAACCTCTTTTTCTTGGTTTGATAGATCTGATCCAAGATCTTCTTGGACTGATTCTTTTTTTTCTTCTTTATTTTTATTTTACTACTATTCATCCAGAACAGAGGCGGAGTCAGAAAACCTATTATTGGGAAGCAACATCTCGTTAGGAGATATAATTTTTTAAAAAAGGCTTGAGAGCCCGTTGGACTGGATGATCTGGAATGCCAGGACTCAGCCAGGAAAAGGCTTCCAATTAACTTTCACAACTACCTTTCACAGTATAATAAAGATCCACGTTTCTTGTATAATCTCTTGTATAAACGTTTCTTGATTGTTTTTTTCTTTTTGCGGCAAAAAGAAAGAAGCTAGTAAGAAGCCTTTTGAGATGTGAAATCTGTCAGTCTGAAGCAATTAAAATAACAACCTTTCTTTGCCTTGCTTCATTCTTCTTCCCTTTGTCAAACTGACAATTTTTTAGAAACTCCAGAATATAAATATTAGATTCACGTCAGCAACATAATCAAACTCGCAAAACAAAATCTGGGTTCAGACCAAAAAAAAACAAATCATTTTTGGGGTGTTCTTGGAGAAGATCAGCTAGTCCATTTCAGTAAAATGATGGTGTCTTACTACTAGTATTGATTGGATTTTCATCTCAAATTTGAGATTTTTTTTTCTTGTTTGGGGTTGAGTTCTTTAATGGAAAGGGTACGGGGACAAGTGAAAGTTATTTGGTTATGGATTCATACTCGTTTTGCAGCTTTTTTTGTGGTGCTGGTGATGGTACTACTGGCGGTTCTGTTGGTGATGAAGTTGGTGTCTGTGGTCTTTGATTGGAAAAGCCGCTGATGTTGGTTGGTGCTAATTCCCAGCTAGATGGTGGTGGTTGATGCATTTTGATTTAACCTTTTCGATCCAAAAAAAAAAAGAAAAAGACAAAGAAATGCAATTTGTGATGGGAATTTCGAGTTATGGCAGCAGGGCCCCTGTAGTTCTTGGTGGTGGATGTTTGCTGGTCGGGGATTTGCTGGATGGTGTTGGGGGTTCGATTTGTTGGTGGTGGTGGAGTTGTTGGGCCGGGAACAGGGCGAGCTTTGTGTGTGCATAATTCACTATTCTTTTGTAACAGAGTCAGTCTGAACTCTGATCTGCCTAGTGCAAAAATGTGACATCCTTTGTATTGACAATGTCTTAATCCAAAAACAAATCTCCATATCAATTTGCACAGAATTATTCGATAACCTCGTGGCGATCATACAGATCACCACCTAGTTCTCGAGGACCATAAAATGCGACATCACATTAACATTTTATTAAACTCTATGGAAAGTATTAATCAAAATTGAATTTCATCTCATAAAATGTTCAGAGATCATGCAGAACAGCCGGCTAGGAAAAAACCCGGCCAGTTATTAGTCGATGTTGTAGCAAATTTGCTCGAAAAGAGATAGATGTTGCTTGAACAAAGTTACATACACATCTATGCTACCATCACCAACAACGGAAGGAACCAAGTATATTTCACCCTCAAAAGGATCAAATGAAGGCATAAAAATGGAAGGCTTACCGACACCGAAGTCCACATTGTTGAATGGAAAACCAAGCCAGCTTTGGACTTCCAAGTCAGGCCATAAGGATGGCACCTTCATGTCAGAAACTTTCTTCGGCATCAGATTGGCATCATGCTGATTTTTGTTTGCAAAGTCTATAAAAGATTTGAAGTACTCATCGTTCACCTTTGCGACTGCATCGTGTATTACCGCTGCTGTGTGGCTCAAAGATTCATCGAAAAGGTTCTTCCCTTGGGTTTCAGGGAATGCCCAAAGCACCAAATTGCCAAAGTACTCATCTGGAACACGAGGCCTCAACCTTCTCCTTCCATTCACTGAGATCCTGACAGAAGTTGTGTCAGACTCGGCAAGTCCTCGAACCCTTGTAATCACTCTCCATAAATGCGCAACCAAGCACTCAAAAGTGCTATAGCGTGAACTATAGCCACCATTCACCGCTGGACAAGATAAGGAGGATGAATTGGCCTTATTCTTGATCTTGGCTATAAACTCAGGTGCGAAGTGCAGAATTTGGAGTATCAAATCATCCCTTGAGTACGGCAACATATTAGAGTCTTCCTTGATTTTCCTCTTTGCAATCTCAATACTTCTGTGATCAAACTTAATCTCATATGGATTTCGAGGAACGAATATGTTCCTGTCGTGCAGAGGACGTGGATGGATTTCGAGTCCACGACAAGCCTGAGCCCAAGCAATCATGAACTGGCTCACAAATACTCCATCCGCGACAATGTGATTCGACGAGAAACTCAAAACTAAAGACCCACAAGTGAACCTTGTGAGTTGAACTAGAGCCAATTCTTTCACTCCTTTGAAACTTGAATTGAGTTCTAACAAGGTAGATACTGTAAAAGGGATAGCTTGATCTAAAGTGCAGTCAGCGGACGCTTCGATGAATCTCATACCTTCATCATTAAGCAGAATAACAAATTGACCGTTCTCATCATATTCACTGAATCTACCAGCCCATTCCCGGTACTCCGATAAAACCTTTCGTAAGCCTTGTTCTAACAATGAGTTTGTCGGATTTGGTGGTTCATAAGCATATAGTAATGGTATGTGCTGGTCATCTGCCAACTTATCAAAGACAGTAAGAGGCACAACGACAGACTTTGTGGTTGAGAGTTGATTATCACCATTATAGATTGGCTGTAAAAGCTTTGAACTCACTTGTTCAATCTTCATGGTGTTTCTACCAGGCTAATCTAGAGATAGATTTCTTATAAAGGAGGCACTATACATGATCTTGTCATCTCGATCGGGTTGGCATAATAATAACTGCTACAATTATCATGGATTGTCAAGGCAATTCTTTGATGATAATCAAGAGTATCTTTATGTGCAAATGGCATATCTTTAAGTACAAATTTCATTTATATCGCAGATTCACTGAATCGCATTTATGCGTACTTATATACCATATTTATCTACAAGAGTTGTTTGGTAGACTTTAAGAAAATTAATTATCTTTTTAATGAAATAAATGATTAATATTAATCAGAATTAAAAAAGAAATTAAGGTTGTTCATAGAAATAAATAAATAAATAAAAATTGTTGAATCACTTGAATTTTTTTTTTTCCCAGAAAAAGATCATTTATTAGGAAGGCAAATGAAACAGAAAGAGGGGGCTAGGCCTGATTTCTAAAGAAGAGAGAAAAAAAGAAGAAAAGAAACATGCTGTAAGCTATCTAAAACAGAAAAAAGATACTCCTTAATGTCGGGCATATTAACTGTGGCGGCTTACTCCACCATCGAGAACCCGTGGAAGCTTCCCATTTTGCTAAAAAATCCGCAACCGTGTTTTATAAATATGAGAGTCTGAACTCAATCGAAGATAAAATCTCATACAATTGTACCAATTAATAAACTGCTAATCTCCAAAGCATTAAAGAAGAATCCGTTAGTGCCTTAATAACATGCATCGAATCATGTTCAAACCAAATACGAACTATACCCTTAATACGAGCAATTCTAAGAAAGAGATAACTCTCAATATTCTGCTGATACCGAGTGAAGCATCCAAATGATAAGCAATTATGGTTAAGATAAATAACCCCACATCCGGCAGGGGCTGGATTGCCAAGCATCTGCATTTAACGTGTTGTGTTGTGCCGTAAACGTATTGACACGATAATTTTTACACCTCTAACCGAGGTGATGCAACATTTTTAAAATTTTGAGCTGTATAATACCTTACTTAATGAATCAAGATTTTTAATTACCAATTTAATTATCAAATTAATATTATATGTGACATAAATGAATTCAACAAAATAAATAAAATGATAATTTATTTGATATGGATTAAAATTTATTGAAAAATCATAAGCATAAATTTGACGAAACATTAAATTCAGCGTTATGGAATTCATTACATCTGTCTTTCCTCCCCTGAGTAACACGGTTAGAGTTCCAATCTTGTTAATGGGATGTTTAGTAGAATTAGTTCTCACTAATCACACCACTTGTCGGAAGGTACTAAGTAGAGTAGGTACATTGAGGCATGTCCTAATCGGCCGGTTGACAGGGCGTCTGTACTGATCCGATATAGAGGTGGAATCAGCTTAGGGCATGGGTTGGTAGTTTCCCCGCTCACGGCAGCTGGCTCCAATGCCTACTTTTTAATTAAAATTTTCATTTCATTCTTTTGCGTTTTTTTGCCTACCCATAGCGTTAGCCTTAGCTCCTCTCCTGATCCGATATCAACCTCATTAACATAAAAAGATTATTTTGCTCCAAAAACTCTGTTATTTGGGCACAAGCTCAAAAAATAAAATAAATTTGCACACTTGAGGTAAGGGCATATAAAACAAAGATTGTACAAAAAAAAAAAAATGCTTCACACGACATATCTACTGATTGCACAATGTTGGGTGAAAATTAAGAATCTCATGCATGAGGCACTGCTGGTTCAGGCTGTTCGGCCGGGAACATGTAAATTTATGCATAATAGAAACATATGTTGCACATTCAATAAGTCGCAACCATTCGCTGTTCTTCTCGTACCGACACATTTTCATCTTGCAATTTGATTTGCTGATCATCTTTCGGGTTGCACTCTTTCTTCTTGACACAGTTGATTAAACTGTTTGCAGAATCAATACCTGGTACGATCATGAGTCACACGAAAACGGAAGGTATAAGTAAAGTTTTACATCATGGTATCAAAACTATGTAAATGAAAACCATATGAAGGGAAGAACACATACCCGCAAGGTATGCACCATGAACATAGCCGAAATATTTCTCGCTCGTATGTTCTCCGGTGAAATAAATTCTATCGACGGGGGACTTCAGTTCCATATGATCAGAGGTTAAACATATTAGCTATTATCAACCACATAGCAAGCAAATAATTCTGAAAAAGGTTATGCATATCTAAATTACCTTAATCTGATTGAACTTGCGGCGACTAAGTCCAACAGGCCAGTTGGAGAAACAACCCATATAGAACTTGTCAGACCACCATCTTGGAACCAGAATATCCGTGGCCTCCGGAATGTCGTCTCCAAACATGTTTCTTAGAACTTCCATGATCTCTGCTTTGGTTTTTGAATCGGATTGTTGCTCGATTCGCCTTGATTCATCGTCTGTTACTGTTACTAGAAGACAATTCGCTCCAGGGTATTCAGTCTCTACTTGCTGCCATCCATAGAGTCTAGCACATTATATCGAGTAAAAATACCTTGCTAGCTGATTGGCTTAAGCTGTATTACTAATTAAACGAAGAAAGTTTAATTACCTGCCAATTAGTGTAGTAGCCACGTCTCTCATGGGCGTAAACAAAGAACTCAGTGCCGTTACCAGTTGGCCAAAATTTGCAAGGGAATTTGATGAAAATTTTGGTGTAGACAGACAGATCAAACTGATCTATGGCAAGTAATTTCCAGTCCTGCTCCCATGAAGATGAATTAAGTACTATGTTAATTAACGAGTGAAGAATGTAAATTTTGTCAGAGCAATTCTAGCCTAAAATAAAGATCGTAGTTGAAAGAGTAGAGTAAGTCAATTTCAGTTAATAAGAGTCATAGTCTAGTGGAGTTCTTCAGCCTTCTATTTTCTATGCAGTTTTTTTAGGAAAGTATGTTTTGTAAAGACTTATATAAGTCAATCGTTTTATAAGAAATACACAAAGTTTTCATTTCAGAACAAAGAGATTTGTTACCTGTTAACAAATTGGTATCAGAGCTATTACTGGATCTTGAAAACAGAGAAGCCGCAGCTTCAGATTCAAAGTGAGAGAAGATGGGTGAGAAAAAGATGAATCTACCACAGTTCGATGGTCACTGGATCACTGGAGTGAAATCATGGAGAATTTATTTAGAGATAAAGGTCTGTGGAGCCTGATTGAGATTGGTTTTGAGGAGCCAACAACCACGACAGTTCTAACAGCAAATCAGAGAGAGCAACTTGACAGCGCTAAAATCAACGATCACAAAGTCAAAGATTATCTTTATCAATCCATCGATAGAGCAAGGTTTGAACATATCTTGGACATAAAAACATCCAAAATCATCTGGGAGTCGATGAAGATGAAGTTTGGAGGAAATGATCGAGTGAAGAAATCGCTTCTGCAAAAGATAAGAAGAGACTTTGAGGTGCTAGAGATGAAAGAGTCTGAAAACATAACCGAGTACTTTACTCGGGTAATGACCGTTACCAATCAAATGAGAAGTAATGGAAAAATGATGGCTGAGTCAAAAGTGGTGGAGAAAATCCTTCGGACGCTTACTGAGAAGTTCATGTACGTGGTGGTGTCCATAGAAGAGTCAAAGGATATTGAAACCATTTCAATTGATGAATTGCAGAGTACTTTAGTGGTTCATGAACAAAAGTTCAATAAAAGAGACAACAGGGATGATCAAGTGTTGAAGATAACACATGGAGAAGGAATGAAACCAGAGGAAGGAGGTCTAATTTGAGAGGAAGAGGACGCGGTAGAGGCAGGACATTCTTTAATAAAAGTATCGTGGAATGTTACAAGTGTCATCAACTTGGACATTTCCAGTATGAGTGCCCAAAGTGGGAAGAGGAAGCAAACTATGCTGATTTTGAAGACTATGAAGAAATACTTCTAATGGCACACACTGAAAAGCAAGAAAATATGAGGAGAAAGGCCTGGTTTCTCGACTCAGGTTGTTCAAATCATATGAGTGGAGACAAAACCCTGTTTTCAACAATAGACACTAACTTCAAACACTCTGTCAAGCTTGGGAACAACAAAAGAATAGAAGTCATGGGGAAGGGAAATGTAGAGGTGATCTTGAATAAAGCATCATATATTATAAGCGAAGTCTACTATGTACCTGAACTCAAGAACAATCTTTTGAGTCTCGGGCAACTCCAAGAAAGGAGGCTGACAATCGTCATACGTGAAGGAGCCTGCAAAATCTACCATCAAGAAAAAGGTCTAATAGCAGAAAGCAAAATGAGTATGAACAGAATGTTCATGTTGTTCGACCAAACCAGCGATGAAGCGAGAGCAAGACAACATCAATGCCTGCAGATTACTTCAGAAGACATGCCAAAACATTGGCATGAACGCTACGGGCACCTTAGTCACAGTGGCATGAAGATATTGCAAAGCAAGAACATGGTACGTGGTCTTCCTAATTTTGATGCACATAAATTCACCTGTACAGATTGTCTGGTTGGAAAACAGCCTAGGAACCCAATTCCTGATAAGAGCACATGGAGAGCCAAAAAAGTTCTTGATCTGGTGCACTCTGACATTTATGGACCCATCAGTCCCATATCCAGCAGTGAAAAGAAATATGTTTTGTGCTTTATTGATGATTACAACAGAAAAACATGGGTGTATCTTCTAAAAGAGAAATCAGAGGCTTTCAATCTTTTCAAATTGTTCAAAAGGAAGGTAGAAACTGAAACTGGGAAATCAATCAAGTGTTTGAGAACAGATCGTGGAGGGGAGTACAACTCTCATGAATTCTCAGACTACTGCAAAGAACAAGGGATACAAAGACAACTTAACATTGCTTACACACCGCAACAGAACGATATCACAGAGAGAAAGAATCACACAGTCATGAACATGGTCAGGTCAATGCTCTCAGCAAGAAAAATACCCAGAATTTTTTGTCCAAATGCAGTGAATTGGACATTTTATGTTCTTAATAGATGCCCAACAGTTGCCGTGAAAAACATCACACCCCAAGAAGCATGTAATGGAGTAAAACCAAGTGTAGAACATTTTAGAGTATGGGGAAGTCTTGCTCATGTGCACATTCCAGACAAGAAGGTAAACTTGATGATAAAAGTGTTACTTGCATATTACTTGGTTTTTCAGAAGAATCTAAAGGATACAGGCTATATAATCCCGAAACCAAGAAGATTGTCACTAGCAAAGACGTGGTTTTTGAGGAAACAAAGGGCTGGAACTGGGAAGAACACAACAATGTAATATCAATTCTGAATTGACTTGGAATGATGATGAAGATATCACATGCGATACCAACGAGATAGTGACGGAGGGAATTCAAGTGATGAATAAAACAATGAAGCTCAAGAAGAGCATGTTGTGGAAGCCAGGGATGGACGAGCTAGAAGGCCTCCTAGTTACCTTAATGATTATGTCACTGTTAATGAAGTTACTGATGAAGAAGATGAAGTGAATATGGTTGAGATTAATTCCGGTGACCCTTCAACCTTTGAAGAAGCAGAAATGAGTTTGAAGTGGAGACAAGCCATGGATGAAGAAATGAATTCAATTGTGAAAAATCAGACTTGGGAACTCTCAGACTTGCCTAAAGGGATGAAGTGCATTGGAGTAAAATGGATCTATAAGACCAAGTTCAATGAGCATGGAGAGGTGAACAAGTACAGGGCGCGTTTGGTAGCGAAAGGTTACTCACAAAAGCACGACATTGATTACACCGAGGTATATGCTCTTGTTGCTTGGATGGATACCATCAGAACTATAGTAGCCACAGCAACACAAAAATGTTGGGTCATTTACCAATTAGATGTAAAATCTGCCTTCTTGCATGGAATTCTCTTGGAAGATGTTTACGTGCAACAACCGGAAGGTTACGTTATCCAAGGGAAAAAGAATACAGTCTACAAACTTCATAAAGACTTATATGGCTTAAAGCAAGCATCAAGAGCCTGGTTCAGTCGAATTGAGGAATATTTCATCAAAGAAGGATTTTTGAAGTCCCAAAATGAAGAAACTTTATTTTTGAAGACGAACAAACGAGGTAAAATTTTGTTTGTGAGTATTTATGTGGATGATCTTATTTATACAGGAAATGATGTCTCAATGATGAGAGAATTCAAGTTGTCAATGCAAAAGGAGTTTGACATGACAAATCTTGGAAAAATGAGATTTTTTCTGGGAATTGAAGTGTTACAAACATCTGAGGGCATTCATATCTCTCAATCCAAGTATGCTTTAGAAATTCTGAGACGTTTTTAGATGGAGGACTGTAATGCTGTATGTAATCCGATGGTACATGGAAGCAAACTTGACATGGATGGGGGAGGAGATCATGTAGATGAAACTCTCTACAAACTAAAATAATGGGAAGTCTTATGTACATCACTACAACAAGACCGGATCTGCAATTTTCTGTAAGTCTATGAGTAGATACATGTCTAATCCAACAAAGTTACACTTCCAAGCAGCAAAAAGGGTGTTGAGGTACCTAAAAGGCACTATGGATTATGGTATCTGGTACAAGAAAGGAGGCACAAGAGAGTTGTTGGTTTATATTGACAGTGATTTTGCTGGAGATATTGACAGCAGAAAAAGCACTTCAGGGTATGTATTTCTTATGGAAGGTGCTGCAGTAGCTTGATCCTCAAAGAAACAACCAATTGTGACACTTTCCACCACAGAAGCAGAATATGTGGCTGCATCAGCCTGTGCTTGTCAAGCTGTCTGGTTCAGAAGGGTCTTGGAGGAGTTGGGATATGAAATAAAGGAAAGTACAGTTATTCTGTGCGATAATACATCAACAATCAAACTTTCTAAAAACCCAGTTTTTCATGGAAGATGCAAACATATTGGTGTTAGATTTCATTTTCTGCATGATTTGGTTAATGATGGAGTGATACAGCTGAAACATTGTGGATCACAGGAACAAGTAGCTGATATTTTTACAAAACCATTGAAGCGTGAAGTGTTTGAGAATCTGAGAAACAGACTTGGCATTTGCTCTGCTACTGATAAGCTAAGCTTATTGCATAAGGCTTAGTTTAGGGAGGGTTTGTCAGAGCATTTCTAGCCTAAAAAAAAAAAGATCGTAGTTAAAAGAGTAGAGTATGTCAATTTAAGTTAATAAGAGTCCTAGTCTAGTGGAGTTCTTCAGTCTTCTATTTTCTATGCAGTTTTTTAGGAAATTCTGTTTTGTAAAGACTTACATAAGTCAATCGTTTTATTAGAAATAAACACAGTTTTCATTTTCAGAACAAAGAGATTTGTTACGTGTTACAAATTTCGCCTACTGCATCTAGTCCTAGCGAATCGACACAGTCTTAATTACATTGTCGATGTAAATTTTACGATAAACTATGATCAAAATGTTATTTTTACTTTTAGGATTATCATGTCCCAGGAGAAAAAGGTACTTACCGGTAGATGAGGGACGAAAGAGATGAGGTCAGTTTGCGAGGGTACTGTGTTCCACAAACTTGTTAGCCGTGGAGGCTCGCCTTGCTGGGAATCATACCTAAAGTACTCAAGCGCCTTATTGTTGTTGAAGGAACCCTAACATAATAAATTAAAATTATGAATTCAATATAAAACACAATAAAGTCATTCAATCAAGGTTATTCCCAGCAAAAATGTTTACTTGTTTCTAAGACGTTCGGCTGTCAAGATTGAGATATCTTCCACTCCATTCCTTAGTAAAGAAACGGATACATTTGCACTGAAATTAAAGAATTCTTCTGCCGACTCAATTATCTTTTGCGCTTCCGATTCATTATAAAGACCACCACTGAAAGCAAAATGTATAGGAAGATCAATATAAAAAGCCATTATTAATGGATTGAATTGGCCAGGAAACGAACTCTCATACTTGAAACCAATAGTTAGATATACCTTTGCTTGTAAACATTGGCTGCAATGTTACGCAGCTCAGAGCGGTAGGACTTGAGAGTTGAGACCAATTTTGTTAGCCATAGTCCATATGGGATTAACTTCTTTTTTCTCGTTAACGCCTTCGACCCAATTGGCTCCCATTTCTACAGATACACCTGAAAAAATCGTTTTCTTGATGCGACCACCAATTCTATCTGTTGCTTCTAATATCAAAATATCCTATATTCCTGCATCTGATAGCGTCTTAGCAGCCGATATCCCTGAAAAAAAATGTCATAATGTTGGTTCATGAATAAATCATTGAAAACTTCTTAGTGGCAAATGTTTTTAACAAGTATTATTGAAAACTTCTTAGTGGTGATCGATTTACTTACCAGACATGCCAGCCCCTATCACAATGACAGTCGGAGTAAGCCCTCTGGCCATGGATTCCATTAGATTGAGATTGGTTATTACGAAAATCAGGAGAAGTGAAATCAATGGCTTCCATATGGTATCTCTTTCTTCACCTACTCTAGTGCACTACAAACTTATTTATGGGTTTGGCTTGAATTTGAAATGCTTTATTTCATTTATGTTCTTTTGCCTTTTTGGTAAGCTAATTGATGATTATGTAGTAATAATGCAGCGTATCTGTACTATCTAAGAGAATCAATGCACCTACTTAAAATTATTTTATTTTATAAAATATTAATAATTTTTTTACTTTTAGAATTTATTTTACAATCGTATACCCAAAGTAGCGTCTGATTTGTTTGTTTTTAGAAGTTGAAAAATAGTTTTTAAGTGATATCCAAACGATTTATTATTACTTTTGATCTGATCATTAACATAATTTATAGGCAATAGAAGCTACTTTAGAGTAACTTATTCTTTTGAGAACAAGGACAATTTAATCATTTCGATGCCCTTAAGACATCCCTTATCCAGCTACCCAAGATGGAAATAACCTAACAGTCCCTAATAAATAGCAGCCCAAGCCCAATCAAGAAGGATTGATTGAGGCCTTATAGTGCTAGTTGCGACCTATGTAGTTAATTTCGGCCGAAATGGCCGAAATTTCGCCGAAATTTCAGATTTCGGGGTGAAACGAAGACGAAATCCGAAATTTCGGCCAACGATATTTGGCCGAAATATCAACCGATATGGACCGAAATATCGGCCGATATGGACCGAAATATCGGCCGATATGGACGATTTTTATTTTTATTTTTGAAAAATCAAATTTTTAAAAAAAAAAAATTAAAAATTTTTTTTAAAAAAATTAGACGATAAACTTTGAAGTTGTTCTTGTTTTTCTTATGTTTCCAGTTTGAAATTTGTATGAAATCTATGGATCTATATATTTTAGATGATTACTAGTTTTTCTTTCTAAACTTTGTGAAAAAACGTTTCTTATAACGTGTTAAAATATATTTATAATTATAAAATATGAACTAGTATTTTTTCATAAAATTATAGGTATAAAATATATGGACCGATATTTCACCGATATTTGAACCGAAATTTCCCCGATATACCGGCGTACCAGTGTATCACCCTTAACCGGTACGAACCGAAATCCGATATGTAACAGCCTTGGTTGCGACTAATTGCTTGAGCATCTGAGCACCTCATTTAAAGTTTCGAATCCATAATTACTCGACCAGGTGTACCACACAGTAAGTAAGACTGCATTTTTGGCAGTTTTCTTATAGTCCAACTATTTAGAGATGATCAGAAAATCGCCTTCTAGATTTAAGGGTATGCATGGCCGGACTTTTCTTCTTTAACGGCTGCCTTCATGATACTTAGTCGTTTGTTAAAAAAAATAATCAAAAAAATTGACTGACTGATCCAAAATAGTTATGAGAAGAAGCCAGCGGTCAAATTGCTCTAAACAAACATGACAGACACGCAATACAAGTTTTTCTTTTCATGTAAGTTTCAAGTTAATCAATTTGGACTAATAATAATCTCCGGCAACTGAGCTTTCGAGTAGAAATGTTAATGGAATTCTCACAACTCCTTCGACATACAATGTACAGAATAAATTGTGTGTATCTCCCCAGCCTTTATTATTTGTTACTTTTTTCTATTTCCATTAAAAGAAAAAGAGAATGTTGGGGCGGATTGCACCGAACCTTCTTAGGCATATTACGGCTGGTAGGATTATTGTCACCATCATATGCCCCTCATTATCCTCACAAAAGTAGACCATTGTGCTCACCTTGAATATACAATGCAGAAGTCGGGAAATCACATCAGCAACAGACAAGTCTCTCTCCCAGAGTGATCAGGTCCTCAGTGTTCATTCCGTACCATGATAATACATACGTTAGTACGCGTTTTTTTTTCTTTTTCTTTCCCCCCATTTAGTAACGGTGTTTTATATCGTCTTTGTAAGTATGGGTTTTTTTTTTTTCTCTGGCGTTAAAGATAAACTTTTGTTCAATAATGAGCTTCGACTTCAGAACGTCGTGGATATCAATTTCCAATGATTTTAATACCTTATAACTATCGGAATTCACGCGACCGGCTTTGTCTCTTCCTAGAGGAGTCAAGTAACTAGGAGAAGTAGAGTAGCATGCAGTTGGGCACAACTGGCTGTTAAAGCGTATTTACCTTTAAAATCTGTTGCTCCCCACTTCTGTGCCCCTCATCAGTAGGCGTGTGAAGGGATTACTGTCTTTTTATATGAAAAAAGCTAAACATATCATTGATCTTTTACTAGAACACAAGGAAAGCATATGCGTACATAGTTCTTTTTCTGTTTGGTCCCAGAATTAAAGTCTAATAATACCAAAAAAAGTTAGGGACTGTCTCGATTACAAAAGAAGATTGAATGGGTCCTTTCGGCGTAAAATAATAAATCGAATATTGATCGTTTTCTCCTCTCCTGTATGTCGACAGAAGAATTAAGATCCTCTAAAAACGTCCTATCATTTTCTGGGGATAACTTGTGTGTTTTATATATGACTGTTGTAGGCTTGATTGTTAGCTTCATTTCTGTAGGAAATTCCATTTATCATCTTTTTGGGGTATATCACCTTAACCAGCTGGTAGACCATATCATATGCATGTATAGAAACAGTTGGGTTAAACTAGACTAGATAGATTACCTTTTTTTTTTTTTTTTTTGAATAAAAAGTTAAATTCCATTAAGGTAAGTGAGCGTTTTTAAGAACTTTTACATACATGATCGTAAGAAATTCCGGGATTCTCGTACCAAGTATCCTCCGTTAAATTATTTAGACAATATTTTATGATTTTATCGGTTAATGTATTACAAGTTCTAGACACAAAATTAACCGACCAAATATCTATTTCATTAAGTATCTATTTCATTAAGAATCTCTTTTCATTAAGATTACTTGGTAGACGCATGCATGAACAGTCATGTTGTACCAATTCTACAAACTTCATGGATTTTTTTTTTTGTGTGTGTGGGTATATTTACCAGTAGTTTTCAGATATTTTTATCTCTAAATTATGGTTTTATTACATGGAATACTTTAGAACAGTATATAAAAAATCGCGTACATTTTTACCACAAAATGCAGATCATACTTAACATACAACAGAGCCAGATATGAACAAATAAAAACAGTTGTTTCCACTTACGAATTGGTTCCCAAACTCTATATATTATCTTCCGGTGATTTTATTCATTCACTGTCCTTATGAAGTGGGAATTTTTCTTTTTACCCTTTTATACCTACTATCTTGGTTTTATCTGATTACACTACAGTTAATATTGACTGGACATTCAAACTCTAATTTGAGGATAAAAAGCAGAACCTAACTTATGGAGATTCAATAAGATTATGCCTAAGTTTTTGTTAGTGGTTGCTGGGGTTACAATTTGGACTTTGTAGCTTTAATGAATCGTATGTCATGACTGAGTTGCAGTCTTTCATAAGTTTGACAAAAAAAAAGGAGGGAAAGAAAGACGGTTCTTTTAGCGCCTGTATAATTTCCTAAGACTGTCAGGTTTCACACGTCAAAAGACTAACCCCCCCCCATAAAATACGTAAAGTCATTCATAATCAAAGGAAACATCTTCAACTAAATTGAAGTACTTTTTTGACTTTTGCCTCCATAAAATATTTTTCTTTTAGATTATTGAACTAACTTCTTTAGATATCATTACTCTCGTTTTATCAGATTAATACTCAAAAGAAAAAAGAAAATAATATAAAAGAATACTTTTTCTTTTTTTAAAATATATATTATCAACAATTATTTGTAAAATAGTTATACGAACCTGCCGATTTTTTTTTTTTTAAGATGATTTTACGTAGGTTTTTAGACATTAACTAATAGGCTTTTAGATATTTAAATTAAGGTTTGCAAAACAATCACATCGTTACGAAATTTTTTTCACAATTTATAAAGATCCCTAATTGCATAAATGTGGTAATTAATTGCTCAACTAAAATGTAAGTAGCGATCAACTTCATATATCATGTTTAGGTTAAAAGAGAGGTAAGTAATGGATTAAGTAAGAACTGATATCACCGCCACGTCTAGATATAGACAAGACAAGAGTATCAACTTCTTCCTCACAAAGAAACAAACTAGAATACGTTTTTAGATTGTTTAATGACATCATGGCATGTGTACATTCTTAATTTTTATTTTATTAGAATTCAATCTATTTTGAATTCGGATATGTATTTATTTTGTCAAAAAGGCTGCTTTTTTGAAAAAAGAAATTAAAATTTAACTTATTATAGAGAGAGTATATATACTTTATTTGTGTTGAAAGGAAGTTGTGTATGTGAAAAGTGTTTGAAGATTTTCTTGTTTGATCATAACTTTGGTTTTCCTTTATATATGCTCACTTGATCATTCTTCATATATCCAGGGGTTTATAGCTGCAGGGTTCTAAACAGCAATTCGGATATCAGCATGATTTTCTTGAATGTAATCATCAGCTTGATGGTGCGATAGTACTTGCATACCTGCAGCAGAACTGGATTTCCATCAGCAAAATTTTCTTGATCATTTTCAGAGATTTTTTTTGGTAAGTTAAACATAACATTTCAAGAATGATGGATCAATTATTTCTAGTAGGATTATTTAGTTCAAACTTTCGATTAACTGCAGCATATAT
>JAJJMC010013930.1:208101-242385 GCA_023531435.1 Papaver californicum | reverse complement strand
ATATATATATATATATATATATATATATATATATATATATTTTAAGTACTAGTTCAAATTTTCAACCCCATTAATGGCTCTCCATCTTCCAACCATTACTATCTCTTCTTCATCATCTTCTAACCATTACTATCATGATCGCTTCTTCAATCTCTTATTTTCTTAATTGCTTTATAGCTAGCTACCTGATGTAGGCCATCTAGTTGACCAAATTAAGCCAACTCTGTTCACTCAGTCAAACATCTCCATTAGTCTCTATAAGTTTATTATTTCATGTTTGATCATAATTACTTTTCATATTAACTAGAATTTCTTTTCTAGTTCAGATCATTTTAGGAACTGGAATATCACACAATTTTGATATGCGGTTGGTTCGAAGCCTATATACGAAGGTCTAGTATTACAAAGAAATGCAGAAACATTCTGCATTTCTGCCTCTTCTGTGCAATAGTTTTGATCCAACAATACTATTAGTTTTTTTTTCTCTTTGAAATGATGCATATACAAGGCAGCTCCAATCATTCTTTTTTCTTTTTCATTTTTGCTCTTTCTACATTAAGCTTACGTCATGGGTTCGGCTAAATTAATTTAGGGTTTTCTTTCTTTCTTTCTAGTTTAGCTTAGCTTGCTTAATGGAGGTAGGTTCAATCAAACCACTTTATTGGTTCTTTAAGTTAGTAGGTTCATTACTTCATGGGTTTAATGGATTGGTCATCATAGATTTTGTTTGAATCCCATTAGAATAACAAGAAATATATCTATTTCATTTGTAAAGTAGCCTAACAAATACTCCTACTTCTTACTTTAAGGCTAACAGGTACTGTTTGAAGGGAGATGGGTACTATGAAGACAAGATTGTTGACTCTTGGTTTCTTCTTTGGATTCTTATATTTGCAACAACAAGTGTCGGCTTACAGTGAGACCGACAATCATAACCAATACATCGCCCCTGCACCAGGTGAGAATACCACCTTTTCTTTCTTTTTCTGGAGAAATCTTGATTTGATCTGAATCACCGTTTTTTCTTTGATTGTGAGTAGTTTTTTAATTTGTGCCGAGCACGTAAACTTTATTTGCCGAGAGCACGTACACTTCTTTTGGTCTCTGAAATGAGTAGTTTTAATCGGACCTGAAAAAAATTCCAACTTTTTTTTCTTCTATAAAATCTTTGGCCTGATGTGGTTTCAAATTGCCAACAGACTAGATTTTACACACGGAAGAAATTTCAACAAATTAATTACGCGCAGTGCAATAAGTAATTTTATAGGACACTGTTTTGCCCTCCATTTTCTAAGAAAAGAGATAAACAGTACTTAGTTTATACACTCTTCTAACACTCATGACATGACTCAACTCAAGCCGAACGCTCGGCTAAAAAGGGAGCTCTTATTGACCGGAAGTACCTGCCAATATTGAAAAAGAAAAACTGCAGATGAGAATAACTAATCAGCAGTCACATCTTTTTTGTCTTTAAGACTGATCCAAGTCTCTGTTGTTTGTTTCTTCTTCCGGTCAGGCGGAAATTTGGAGCAGACAACAGAAATTGTTACAACAGACGTGAGGGATTTGGGTAATACAGTTAGAGTTGATCCTCTGAACAAATTCAAGAAATACAGAGGTGGCTTTGACATCAAAAACAAGCATTATTGGAGTGTAAGCTCTCTTCCGTCCCTTTTGAAGTTTTGTCAGATTAGTGACTTGCATATGAAAAATATAACCGACTAGCATATGTTTCCCTCTTTCAGTCTACTCTATTCACTGGGATCTATGGGTACGCCATTGCAGTGTTTGGCCTTCTATTTGGTTTGGTATATGGAGTAACTTTACTTTCTGTGGCACTATGTTGCAAGACTAAGAAGACAGTTGAGATCAAGAAAACACAATTCTATTGTAGCTCTAAATATTGTTCTCCATGGCCAATTTTCTTGGGTATGGCCCTAACAGTTCCAGCCATGTAAGTTCTCCACCAAATATTTCAACAATGACCTAATTGTCATTTATATGTCAAATTATTTACCTGCTATTTTCTCTAAAGTGCTGCTTCAGGAGTCGTTCTTGGTGGAAGCTTGAAATTTCATTCAAACGCAAAGACCATAATGCATATTATTGTAGATACGGCCGATGGAGCATCAGACACAATACACAATGTAACAGGAGCAATGCGAAACATACCCAATGACTTAGGAACAACTCAAAATAAAACAGAAATAATTGGCTTCCCCAACTCTACAACTGAAAAGCTTGATACAGAAGCTTCAGAAATAAGAAGACAAGCTAAGAAGAACAGAGATATGATTGAAAAAGGTCTCAGCATTATGTAAGTTCTCCCACTCTTTTAGGGAAGAGTTTAAAGATTCACACGCACTTATTCTTATCCACAAGTGCACTCCCATAAATACCAACTGCTAATAAATATAAATCCGAACCCTGAACCCTGAACACATGGCAAATCCAAAGAAGATACGCAAACCAGGATCTATTGCCTTTCCATTTTAGGTTGCCATCACAGCTCACAGTTAACTAAGTAAGTGTGACAATCTACTTTCAAAGAACTAAATATCATGTTACTTCCAGTAAACATCTTTTTGAATACTGGATAAGATTTCATCTCATATGGAAATCTAGGATAGGTTGTGAAACTCTTGATACCCTCTCACCAATATGTTTCTATCTTTCAGGTATATAACAACCACCGTAGTTGTCACACTCAACCTGATTGCCCTCATTGCATTGTCTGGTGAGCAGATAACTACTAATTATGTTCATTTTCCAAGAAACCAGTTTACCAATTGATTTCAGAAGGTAGTTGTTTAACTCTGAAGTTATCTTTTGTTCAGTTGCTGGAATTCTGAAGTTTCGCCGAGCAATTTACATGTAAGTAAGCCTCAACCACAGTATAACTCTTAAATGTGTAAAATAAATACTTTCAAGTGGTCGGTAAACCTTCAGTTCAATCAACTCATGTATACTTCCTAATTGTGCAGGCTTATTATCATAAGCTGGTTATTGGCTGTTCTGTGCTGGGCGTACTTTGGACTGTACTATTCTATAGCAATGTAAAGATTCAACTACATTTTCATTTTTCTGGATTTAAATGAGACTATAAGAGATTAAGAGTTGTATATTCCTTACTATCTAGAGAAAGTTCTAAGGCAAACAAAACTGTTACTGTTCAGGTTTCTCGGCGACACTTGCACAGCTCTTAAAGACTTCCAACTAGACCCTAACAATAGTAGTTTGAGTTCGATTGTCCCATGCGATGAATTGCGTTCAGCAAAATCAGTCCTACTCGATACCAGAATAGGAATTTATAATCTCATAAATCAGGTAAGCAATTTCTTATGTCTATCTACCAACCTATTTTCATAATAAGATTAATCTTACAGTAAAAAGTATTTCACCTGCTATTTATCTCTCCACAATTCAGGTGAATGCAAATATATCAGCTCTGCAGCCATTATCCTCCACAGGTCTAGTGCAAGTCTGCAACCCTTTCACAGCTCCTCCAGAATACAACTACCAACCAGCAAACTGTCCTGCGAATACTATCCAAATAACTGACATTCCTCAGGTAAATTCAACAAATATATGATACAACTTAAGCAAAAAACATTGGCTCAGTTATTTACCACATTCTAACAGTAAGAAAAAGGTGAAAGATTAAAACACTTATATAGAGAGAGAGAACCCAACCCTTAATCCTTTTTTTTTAAAAATTATTGTGGAAGTGTAGAATCATTCTTGTATGACCTGCTAAAGTTGTTTGTGCTCCTTTATGCTTGAAGGTTGTGAAGATACTTTCGTGTTCCAACGGGAATTCTTGTAAAAAAGGGGAATCCATGTCTACGAATGAATTGAGAAAAGTGAAGGCGTATACAAGCTCAATTCAGAACCTATTAGATGCATTCCCTGGTATGGAGAGTCTTGTAGACTGTCAGGTCGTAAAAGATGCCTTCACGGAGATCCTTACAAAACACTGCAAACCTGTGACGAAATCTGCAAAAATGGCGTGGTCAGCATTGGTTGTAGTCTCATCGCTGATGGTTGTACTGGTTTCTATATGGACTATAACAGCATTTCATGATAGCAAACATCACTTTGTTCAAGGTTCTGTACGACCCCAACAAGCGGGAACTAAATCAGAGGAATTTGAAATAACAAGTGCAAGCATCAATAAATTAGAATATCAGTTGGAACCATAACCACAACTCAGTTTTTCCTAGAATATATGAATACAAATATTCGAAGAACCAGAGAGTAGCTGCAGAGTGTAAAAGGGAAAAGTCATATGATAAAAAGAAAACCACAGAGAGTTTGAGACCCAAAAGAAGGGCCCACCTCAAGTCTTTTTTTCATCAGTGCTTTAATCCATCAGCCATTATCACCTAAACTGGTCATGGATACAAGGTTTTACACCCATATATACCATAAAAGCTCATGTCTTTCATTGAAGCAATTGTATATAGCAATGTCAAACCTTTTGCATTTAAAGCAATCACATGAATATAAGCTCAATTTTTGTTTTTCGGCAAAGTTGCATCAGACTCAGACTCATCAAGTATGCCAAGATATCCAACCAATCCATACTTCCATAGATGTAATAATGCCAGGACTGACAACATGTGCTAAAATGCTGTACACTAGCAGTTGAAAATTCTTCAACCATCACATGATCAAAATTTCATACTTGCAACAATATACTCGGCGCACAACTGAAAATATGTATTTAAATGCTAGGCGTTACCTACAAATTGTTGTTCTATAGTGATAAGATTGTTTTCATTACATCACAGCAAAGTAAGGAACATAATGCTTCCAGACTCTCATAACGTGCTTTTCTAATTGTAAAATATCCACCAAAAGGACATCAGTTTTTATCCCATGATATTGTCTAAAGAAGTACAAGTTAAACTTAAATGTAAAGTAGAGGATCTATGCTTCCGCTCTAAGTTGTCCTCCATCCTGCCATTGAAATACAAGTTACTTGTTACAATAGCAGGAAAAATTACAGATGCCCACTAGTGCATTTTAAGAAATATAAAGCCCAGAGACAACACACCAAAAGGAGTTAAAAGACTGCAGAAAGAATTGCTAGCAGCTAGTCATCTCATACATACTTCATAAAAGGTGCACTATGCTGCTATATACTAATTATTAGGTACAGAAACTGCATGATAAGGGCACAACAAACAAAGAAACAATAGTAAAGAAACTCAAGACACAGCCAATAGACAAAAACCATCCACCAAGAAAAGAAAACTAAGGGATACCAGCAATCAACCACTAATAATTAGTATTCTACAATATATGGTATCGATTTAGTATGTCCGGATATCAGCCACCATCCCAGACGGTCTTCTGCGGGTAGCCATAGTAATGGGATGCCCCTATGGGCCTGAAAACTCACCTGTAGCTTCCAAAATCCTTCCAAATAGATTACGGCAAACGCAAGTAAACTCCAAGGTGAGATTGTAACTCTGAAGTTCGATGAACATTAAAACGAGTATGCATTTCATAATAAGAAGGTAAGGCGTCAATTTGGCTGTATGTAAATAAATCAACTGACAAAGTGTCATGGAAAAGCTTGGTGTTACCAATTCAAAAGTTCTTTAACAAAAGCAGACTCTGTTGTTCTTCAGACATAAGATTGTTTTCATTTCACTACCACAAAGCAAGAAACATAATGCGTCACGACTCTCAGGATGTGCCTTTATACTTAAGAAATATACACCAAAAGGGCATCAACTTTTATCCCATGAAATCCTCTAAAGAATTAAAAGTTAAACCCAAATGTAAAGAAGAGGATCTATGCTTCCGCTCCAACTTGTCCTTCATCCTGCCATTGAATTACAAGTTACTCATTACAATAGCAGGAAAAATTACAGATCTCTACTACTGCATTTTAAAAACTATAAAACCAAGAGGCAAGACACCAGGAGTTAAAAGACTACACAAAGGAATGCTAGTGACTAGCCATTTTGTAAGTACTTCATAAAAGTTGCACTATGCTACAACATATAGTTATTAAATAAGGAAAAAGTAATCAAATAATCCAAAAAAAAGAGGAAGACCAGCCAAAACTCAAACCACAATTGATATTTAGGTTATATCCCTCAAGTATGAGCAACAAAGCATCAACAACATCTTTTACCCAAAAATGGTTAACCCCAAAGCCCAAAGGTATAAACCCTCTAGTTTGAACCGCCAAAATTGCAAGCAGTTGAGTTAATAACGAATTGGTTAACCACACAAATGAATCAGTTAAGCAAACACACGTGTTGATGCGCATGCACAATATCCCAAAACAAGGTAAGATGAGAGACTATGTACTCTAAAATAAATTCACACACCTCATTCACATTCACTTATCAACCTGACTAAATAATTTCCCCAAAACAATTTGTGCACAAAAAAAGAGAAATGTAAAATTCTCAATTAGTTTTGCTAGAGTGCATGTCGATTTGGGTGCACACACCCCACGTCGATGCCCGATTTCCCATTGGATAGGCAACCCATTAGAATGAATTCCAGGCATATACAGTAAATTGAGCATCACATGCACCAAATGCGCTTGCAAACTAACATTTTTGTTATCAATGCCAGAAAGCCTAGGTATGGGATTCAAAAACTAAGCATAACAATATTGAGGAAATTTCAACAAAAAGTAAAGGGGGTTCATTCATGTTTAAATAATTGATATCTAATGATCGTTATGCATACAAGTAATTCTTTAATTGCTAAACTTTGCAAACCCAAAAAACCCTAAATCTCTCACTTAACCTAATCCAATCAAAATTTGAATATAATTTTACCTGAACTGATTCCTTCTTCTGAAATTTAAGCGATTCAAGCTTCGAGATCCTCGCTTGCAATGCATCAAATTTGTGATTCACCTAAAAGGAAAAAAAAAATCAGATAAAAGAAAAAGAAAAAACATTCAAATTGGGGGAGAAAAAGAAAAAGAGTCAGGTCTTACTTCTGAAGTGAGAGAAATTCGTTCAGTGAGTAAATCTTTCCATACAAACTGTCCAATTACAGCTCCTGTTACACAGAAACCAAAACCAAAAGAAACTAATCGAGTTCTCATCATTTTTCTTTTTCTTCCTGAAACGAACAAAGAAATTTTACTTGTACCGAGAGTTTTTCTTTATTTTCCGATACGGGTATTAATGTCATTTTCATTACATTATAAACATTGAACTTAAAAGAGGCCCAACAAACGAGGCCCATTGAGGTTGTTGGCGTCCCTGAGTCGGTTTCGTATACTGAATTCGGTAGTCAATTGTGATTTATAAAGACTTATAGAGAATTCTCAAATATGATGTTAGTCAATTGAGATTTTGAGAGAGTCTCCCAAACTCTCTTGTTATTGGATAAAGACTTTTTCCAAGTCTTTTAAATTCTCTTAAACTCTCTTGTTATTGGATTAAGATTTGTTAAAAGTCACTCAAACACTCTTGTTATTGGATTAAGATTTGTTAAAAGTCACTCAAACACTCTTGTTATTAGATTAAGACTTCAAAATCATTGATTTGTTACTTATTGGGATTTTGGAAGATTTTTTGATGAAAATATGCATAAGCAAAATCTCTCCCTTATAGGTGATATTTTGAGAGACTTGAAAATTAAGGTAAACAGATATAATCCAAAGGTCCTCATTCCTCAGCCTTATCGGATGATCAATTTACATTTAATTTTAAAATATAAATAGTTTTTTGTAATAAAATTAAAAGATTTCTAATTCAAAAAACACTTCTATTTTTAAAGTTAAATAAAATAAATTCAAGTAAAAATTAGTTTTTTTTAATTCTATTTGAAAATTTTAAAAATAAAGTTAAGAAATAATAAAAAATTAAAATTAAAATAATTACTTAATGGTTTCCAACTGAATGAGTAATTATTCATTTGACTAGGTCCCAAATATGGTATTCGACATTTCACGACCCTATTAATGGTCAGTTTAACCGGATCCAAAAATAAAATTACCTGTAAATATTTTCCAAAAATAGTAAGAAAAATAAATAAATAAAATTAATTAACATATTTATTGGAAAATAAATATTACAAAATTAATTTCTTACAATATTTAAAGATGAATTATCCCATTAGAGAATCAGTACAATACAAAAATAATACTATTATTATGTGAATAAATTATGTCGTGCTCTAATTCTTCGTGTTTCTTTGATAAATTTCCATGAAGTCATAAATTCTCTTCAATACTATCTGTAATGTTTCTTCACTCATATTAGCAAAGCAGACCCTAAACCAACCAGGTTCATCGCAATGACATGATGAGCCAGGTGATATATTCAATTTCATTTCATTCACCATTGAATTCTAAAGTATCAACTCACTTCCTTTTGTTGCATCCTTCAAAAATGGACTTAAATTCATCCAATAAAATAATCCAGCATTTCCTTCTAAACACTCAAGATAATATCAAGGAAGAAAAAAAGATAGCTCCAATTCTAAACCCCGATAACCCTAAATCTTTTGATAAACCATAAACAATATGAACCCTTTCTGCGTCTTTGTAGTTTCGTGCTTCTAGTATTTCTGCAACGCTTACGAATTTTGTCGAAGAAAAAGCTGATCCTGAGTATATTTCGTCGGACACGAGATGAATGTTTTTACGTGTAACGAAGTCGAGTATCTCTTCAAGGACTGTACGTTTCATTGCTACACCTAATGATGCAGCTTCTTTGTATGCATCTTCTAATGCTTGTGGAGTGGAGTAACTTCAAAGTTGTTCGAGCTGTTGCAATGAACTGGAACAATTTTCACACCAGTTCTCCATCTTAAGTCTCTATCAAATCTGTCAATCGAAAAATAAATAAAATTTAATACATTTTCTAAGCATATAGATATTGATCATCAAATCAAATATTTTACGTTTTTTTATCTCTATAAATCACAAATACTCCCTAGAATCTATTAGATTTGTATCTACAAGTCGCAGAGACTCTCTACAATTTTCTTTTAAAATCACTGGAAATCTCTATATTTCCAGAGAGTCTCTGGGAATCACTAAAAATAAAAATCTATAAAAATCTATATAAATCTCATTTGACTACCCCTGCTAGTGGTGCTTAAGCCTCAAATTACTGCAAATGCAGTTTGGATTGTGCTTGGACCATAATGATTGTCTGTGGTATATATACCAGGCAGTGTTAGCGGGGTTACGGCCCTTGCAGGAGCATTTGTCTGCTGCCATTTATCTTACTTTCTTGTTCTGGAGGAACATTATATATAGGGTGTTTAAGAATACGTCGCAGTTACTGCTGATCTTGCCAAATCTGGAGAAATATATGATTGCAATACGTACACGATAGAGATGTAATGGACCAACATGATTTGCACCACTTATGATAAATTGAAGTACATCAGTTAATTGGCATCAAATCTGTATTATTACCCTCACTCAAATCATTACTCGAAAAAAAAAACAAGAAATTAGAAAACAAGCTTCACATGAAAAATCATTATCTGCTCTCAGATAGTAGCTTAAATATAACTATATCTTAATTAGTCTATGCAGAAACAAATTTCTTGGAACCGATTCAAATGTTGCTGGAACAAAGTTATGTAGACATCTATGCTTCCGTCATCATCCAAAGAAGGAACTAAATAGGCCACTCCCTCCCAAGCTCCAAATGCTGGCATGAAAATGTAAGGCTTTCCAAAGCCGAAATCCACCGCGTTGAATGGAAATCCAAGCCAGCTATCAACCTCCAAATTGGGCCACAAAGTTGGGACTTTCCATGCCTCTTCATCTAATATCAAATCATCATCCTGAATGTTATTGTTTGCAAAGTCTATAAAAGATTTGAAGTAGTCCGAGTTCACCTTCCCTACAGCATCATGAATTACCTCGGCGGCCTGGCTCAAGGGTTCATTCAAAAGTTCTTTAGCCCGAGATTGAGGAAATGCGGCAAGAATCAAATTACCGAAGTACTCATCTGGAACACAAGGTTTCAACCTTCTTCTTCCGTTCACGGAGATCTTCACTTCGGTTGTTTGAAGCTCTGAAAGTCCTCGAACCCTGGCCATGGTTCTCCATAAATGAGCAACCAAGCTCTCAAAGGTGGAATAAGGCCTACGTTCACCATTGATCACATCTGGAACTGAAGAGTTAGCCTTGCTCTTAACCTTGGCAATAAATTCTTTTGTGAAATGTGCTTTATGACGGACAACATCATCTTCCGAATAAGCAGGTAGTGGATCAATCAGCTCATGATCGTTCACCACCCTCTTTGCAACCTCAATATTTTTGTGGTCGTAAGCGACTCTAGGAGGATCTCTGGGAACAAATATGTTCCGGTCGTGCAATGGGCGTGGATGAATCTTTAAACCTCGACAAGCTTGACTCCAAGCAACAGCGAACTGACTTGCACAAGCTCCATCAGCCACCATATGGTTCCCCGAAAAGAACACAGCTAATGAACCACAAGTGAATCTAGTGAGCTGAACTAGAGCCAATTCATCTATTCCTCTCTCACTTGGGTTCAAACTCGATAAGGTATCCGGCTTGAGTGGAATAACCTCATCGAGAGTGCAATCAGCGGTTGCTTCGATGAATCTCATACCTTTGTCATTTAGTAGTATCACACGTTCATGATCACCATTATCAGTTGTAGAAAACCTGCCAGCCCATTCTGGGTACTCAACTAATGCCTTCAGCAGACCTTGTTCTAATAACATATTTGATGGGTTTGGTGGTTTAAACACATATAAGACCGCTGCATAATCGTCTTCTACTAACTTGTCAAAGACAGTAAGAGGAACAAACTGATTTGGAACAGGTTTTGGTTCATCACCATTGTAAATTGGTCCTACTAGCTTTGAACTCACTATCTTGACATTGATGGACATGGCTTATTTTAAGAGGAAATTTTTGTTTGGTAGTTGAAGAAACTTTGGTTTGAGTTGTAGAAATATGCTTAACTGGCTAAATGTTTATATAGGAGGTTCATCATCATGTTTTCATTATTATGGTTTGTTTGAACTCTGACTTGCAGATTCGACGAAATATAGGGTATTAATTAAATTATTTTTTGAACGGCAAAAGTAATAACTTTTATAAGAAAGAGCTACAAAAAGAAAAGAATGGACGTCCTGAAGGGCCAAAAGAAATTGTTTAGTGCAAGCACAAAACAGACCAAATGCAAAGAAAACAACCCTCTAATGCAACAACCCGTCTTTGCTCCCTGCGAACCTTGCTAAAAAACTAAAAAAAAACTGTGCCTATAAATCTCCAGTGCACTGCTAAAGTTATTGAATGATAAATATCAGTTACGTGATTAAATCATAACCCGTCGGCACCTAACTTTATCGGTATCTAAATCCTACTTAATGATCAAAGAAAATAAAAATACATTTGACTGTACAGCCAACAGTATTTAAGAAATTCAGTTATTGTTTGAATCTATGTTGTTTGAGGCGCGAGGTGCCAAGCAGGTCGCCTCACACATCAAGCATCTAAAACGCCTAATGCGACTATAAAAAATCCGCGCATTGTTGGTGAGGCGCCAAGTTCGAGCAGCATGCAACTTGGGCGCCTCGTTTTCTTTTGACAACCTACGTTGGAATTGTCATCAATTAAATATGCACCTTATGCATCTCTGATCCACAAATTTGTAGGAGTAAATTAGTTGAAGACTTATTCAATAAAAAAAATTAGTTGAGGGTTCAAAAAGTAAATGCAAAAGGAAATGTTTTTGATTAAAAAACCACATTTTGCTTTTCTCGCCATGCTGAAATTGTGATCAATCATATCTTTTGTCGGTAATAAATTCTTTATCGTTAAAAAAAACCAATCAGTTTTTTATATGTATTTTTTCTTTTGAATAAGCTATGCAGCTGCATGAAATTTTATAACACATACAAATATTTACCTCACCCAGCTCTTTCAGCAGTATCAGTCAAGATTATCGAGGTGTATTTATAAAATCAAAAAAAAAAAAAAAAATACAAAAGATTTTTACGTGGTTCAGTGTTAAAATCTACATTCACCGTGGTGATTTTATTATGAGGGAAGAAGATTAGAAGCTCACAACCTTAGTACAATATTGCTCTCACTACCACTATCTCTCTAACGCCTTACACAAGAAGTTCGACCATTTTTTTATTATTCTTGTTGGTATTTATAGGCAAATTAGGATTGCGGATGACAACTCATTTTGTTTTGCAGGTACCTTCACATATAACTTCTTCGCTAAAGTTTTCTTGGAGAAGAATCTAACTTCGCTAGACTTGCTTCGCTGAAATACTCGCCAATTGACCCTCGTCATAACTTTCGTTGTAGCTCTTCGTTTCGCTCAATAGTTAATTACCACCTGTCCGCATAACTAATGTTGAGGTGACCGCTCTGCTCGCGCATTTAATGTCCTACTGTCCCATTTAAACTTGACCGTTGATCTTAAGTTAGTACCTTCCACGCGTCATAACTTAAGAAGATAGACAAAAATCCCTAAGTTGGTTAAGTTTTACCCTAGTGATAGGTCTCATCCGTATTTACATTTCCCCATAAGCTAAAAAGGTATCTTAATGCAAAGAAAACGACCCTCTAATATGCAACAACCAGTCTAGGCCGTAATTGATGCATGCATTGTTTATACTTGTATCTTTGATTCTAACTGTGTGTCCATGAATTTATGCCACATTCCTTTATCTTTGAATATATTTGACTGTTGGCCAACAGTGTTGAAGAAATTCATCAGTTATTGTTGCGAATTTCGATCAATTAAAAATTGTTATTCATTCATCTCTGATCCGCACATTTGTATGAGTAAATTAGTTGAGAGTAGTGTTCTGACAACCGGACCGGACTGGACATGTTTTGGATTATTTTGTTCATAGAAGACTGAAACTGGAGGTTAGCAGCCCTCTTCGAGATTATGCGTTAGCCAGATCTCTAAAGTATATTAGGGACTTTTACATTACCGGCCTACTCCTACTTATCGCAGACGTTGTTAAAGCCTACTCCTCCGAGCTTTAATAAATATGCTGAATATTAATGGTGCTTAAGTTACTGCACAATTTGGAGCTAGCATATTGATAAATGATAATGACAGTGCTAATGGCGCCATAATGGTTGCCTGTATCTACTGCTGTGCATTACAGGGAGCGTCAGCGGGAGCGTTTGTCTGACGCTATTTTTCTTTGTTGTTTAGGAGGAACAATATTGGGTTTTTAACATTGCGTTGCAGTTGGTGGATCAACTGATGCATAGGCGGCAAATCTATAATCTTTTTAAAAGATTTTGCTTTTTTCTCTATAGAAATAAAAAGGATATGCATGGGAGTACATATACGATTCATGGTTCAGAGTAAAGATGTAATATTAACCATCATGATTTGCTTTCTACGATAAATTGAAGTGCATTAAATCTGCATTGTTCCCTCATACAAATTGTGTTTTTAAAAAAAAAGAAAACGAAGAAAAAACTTCTCATGGAATAGAATTAATCATCTGCCCACAGATGGCCAATTTGGATATGTTACTATATCTTAATTATTAGTCTAAGCAAAAACAAATTTTTTGGAACAGATTCAAATGTTGTTGAAACAAATTTATATAGACATCTATGCTGCCATCACCATCAAGTGAAGGAACTAAATACACCACACCCTCCCAAGGTCCAAATGATGGCATGAAAATATAAGGCTTTCCATAACCGAAATCCACCGCATTGAATGGAAACCCAAGCCAGCTATCGACCTCCAAATTGGGCCACAAAGTTGGGACTTTCCACCCCTCTTCATCTAATATCAAATCTTCATCCTGAATATTATTGTTTGCGAAGTCTATAAAAGATTTGAAGTAGTCCGAGTTCACTTTCCCCACAGCTTCATGAATTACCTCGGCGGTGTGGCTCAAGGATTTATCCAAAAGTTCTTTTACTCGAGATTGAGGAAATGCTGCAAGAATCAAATTGCCAAAGTACTCATCTGGAACACAAGGTTTCAACCTTCTTCGTCCGTTCACAGAAATCTTGATTTCGGTCGTTTGAAGATCTGTAAGTCCTCGGACCTTAGCCATGGTTCTCCACAGATGAGCTACTAAGCTCTCAAAAGAGGAATACGGCCTATGTTCACCATCGACCATATCTGGGACCGAAGAGTTAGCCTTACTCTTAAGCTTGGCAATTAATTCAGGTGTGAAATGTGCTTTGTGATAGACAACATCATCTTCCAAGAAAGGATGTAATTGATCCATCAGCTCATTATGATTGATCACCCTTTTTGCAACCTCAACATTTTTGTGGTCGTAAGCGACTCTAGGCGGATCTCGTGGAACAAATATGTTCCGGTTGTACACATGACGTGGATGAATCTTTAAACCTCGACAAGCTTGACTCCATGCAACAACGAATTGACTTGCAGATGCTCCATCAGCCACCATATGGCTGCTGGAAAATAACAAAACTAACGAACCACAAGTGAATCTAGTAAGCTGAACTTGAGCCAATTCATCTCGTCCTCTTTCATTTGGGTTGAAACTTGATAAGGTAGCCGGCATGAATGGAATAACCTCATGGAGAGTGCAATCAGCGGTTGCTTCGATGAATCTCATACCTTTGCCATTTAGTAGTATCACACGTTCACCACCTTTATCATTTGTAGAAAACCTGCCAGCCATTTCTGGGTACTCAACTAATGCCTTCCGGAGACCTTGTAGTAGTAATATATTTGATGGGCTTGGTGGTTTATACACATATAAAATCGCTTCATGATCATCTTCATCTTCTACTAATTTGTCAAAGACAGAAAGAGGAACAAACTGATTAGGAACAGGTTCTGGTTCATCACCATTGTACATTGGTCCTACTAGCTTTGAGCTCTCTATCTTGACATTAATGGACATTGCTTATTTTTGCAGGGAAAAGAAGTTGGGCAGTAGAAAATACTTTGGGTTTGAATTGAAGGTGTGTAGTGCATGAATGTACTTACCTAGATGTGGTTTTGTACAGGAGATTCATGCTTTTCAATATTATATTTGCTAGTCATGCATGCATAATATATTTGCTTGAACGTTTGTTCAATGATCAATGAGCTGACGTGTGTATAAAATTGACAGGAAAAATATTTTTGTGAATTTGAGACCATCATGTTACTAATAAAACAAAATAAAGTCATTTTGAAGTAATCTCAATATATCCCTTATCTATATAATTTCTATAATGACTAATCTATCCTTGTTTAATTAGTGTTAATTTTGATTAATTAGTTGATTAATTTGGTTATTAGAAAATTATTTGAGTTAGTTTCGGATTAGAAATCGAGAGTGTTTTAGATTGATTTTTCGAGTTATATCTTTTCACAATCGGTAGTATCGTGATTTATTTTCATTCTGATTGTATAATCGGTAGTTTAGTGGAGTACTTAAACTACCGATTATAACTGTCGCCCCAAATTGAATTTCTCAAAACCTTCCAAAATCGACAACTCTTCATTTTTCAGTCGGTAGGAATTGAAAATTTATATCTACCGATTGTAGACATATAATGAAATAAACTTAAAAATTTAAACTTTGTAAATTTTTTTGAAAAAATTCAACACTTTGTACAAGCACAATCGGTAGTTTTAAAAAATCTTAAACTACCGATTTAAATAAATAGCCCCAAATTGGAAATCCAATTTTGTTGTAAAATTTCAACATTTTATCTTGGTACAATCGGTAGTTTAAGAATTCCTAAAACTACCGATTATAATAAGTACCCCCAAATTGGAAATCCAAATTTTTTGAAAAATTTCAACATTTTGTCTTGGTACAATCGGTAGTTTAAGAATTCCTAAAACTACCGATTATAGATTATAATAAGTAGCCCCAAATTGAAAATCCAAAAAATTTGAAAATTTTCAACAGTTTGTCTTGGTACAATCGGTAGTTTTAGAATTCCTAAAACTACCGATTATAATAAGTAGCCCCAAATTGGAAATCCAAATTTTTTGAAAAATTTCAACATTTTGTCTTGGTACAATTGGTAGTTTTAGAATTCCTAAAACTACCGATTATAATAAGTAGCCCCAAATTGGAAATCCAAATTTTTTGCAAAATTTCAACATTTTGTCTTGGTAAAATCGGTAGTTTAAGAATTCCTTAAACTACCGATTATGATACGTAGCCCCAAATTGAAAATCCATTTTTTTTGAAAAATTTCAACATTTTTTCTTGGTACAATCGGTAGTTTTAGAATTCCTAAAACTACCGATTATAATACGTAGCCCCAAATTGGAAATCCAAATTTTTTGAAAAATTTTAACATTTTGTTTTGGTACAATCGGTAGTTTAAGAATTCCTAAAACTACCGATTATAATAAGTAGCCCCAAATTGGAAATCCAACTTTTTTTGCAAAATTTCAACATTTTGTCTTGGTACAATCGGTGGTTTTAAAAATTCGTTATACTACCGATTATGATAAGTAGCCCCAAATTGGAAATTCAATTTTCTTGCAAAATTTTAACATTTTGTCTTGGTATAATCGGTAGTTTTAGAATTCCTAAAACTACCTATTATAATAAGTAGCCTCAAATTGGAAATCCAATTTTTTTTGTAAAATTTCAACATTTTGTCTTGGTACAACGGTAGTTTAAAAAAATCTTAAACCATAAACGGTAATTCTTAAACTACTGATTACTGATGAATTTACTCAATCGGTAGTTTGTTCAAACTACCTAACTACCGATTGTTTATGTAAAATTTGAAGAATATAACTTATTAAAAATAAATCGATGGAAAATCAAATGATAACTCAAAAAAGTACATATAATCATCTCAAATGTTATACCTTAAAACTGGAAATGTTAAATACTGAAATAGTATCCTTCAATTTAACTATTACAATTTAATTCCTAACTTTTTTGGTTTTAGGAAGAGGAGCACGAGTAACAGAGGCTTCAGGTTCATTGGGTTGAGGAGCAGGGACATCTCGTTGAACCGCGAGCACGTTTAGTCTTCTTAGAAGTTACATTCCTCGTCTCTGTCGTCGTCGTATCGGTATCTCCGAACTGGAGAGCATAAGCTTCGTTATCAAGGTTGTCAAGGAGGTCTTTATCTCCTCCATTGAGGCACGAACATATCTTGTTCGACAAAAATGCAGTCCTCTTCTTCTGTTTTTAGGCAATAACAATCAATCGATTATTATCTATAATATTGACCCGTAATACTAAAATCAAAAGGAAATAACATTACGTACCAGCCTTGCTAATCCCGATGGGTTGTATTTGATGATGGACCTATATTGGTTTACCCCGGTGCTCTTTCCTTTATCTTCACGGATCACTTTAAGATGAGAATGCTCCCGGTACCATACCATATAGGATGAGGTTATCTCATCACCTCGGTTTACAGGTCTCCCCTCGTCGATCATGTAATGCATTCAGTTGTTCCAATCTTCAACAGATGGGTTGGGCGTGTAAACAACTTGGATCGTGTCCTTACCAAAAACACTATTTGGAACGTCCAATTTGAACTTGCCATGGATGTGATGCCTAGGTTCTACTTGGACATAACCCATTTGACGTAGGACCCTAGAGGCATTGTAGATGACATATCCTGTTGGATGCCACAAGGGTCCAAAGTACATGGCCAACTCAGACCTTCGAGGTATAGTATGATTGGCTAGCTCTTCCCTGTAGGGATCAAAACATACATCTGGGGACGCCATGGAGTCTAGGTTCCTCCTCAAAGTAATCAACTCATGCTCCTTGAACCTTGAATGGTTGCCCGAAAAGATGTATTTTTTGCCTCGGGTTGTGCCTCTCTCCCAATCCGGCTTCTGTCTTGCCAACTCCAGGGAGGGAAAGTGATCGTAGATCCAAGCCTAATGAACATATCAAACCAAGTATGAGAAAAGTGAAAGGGCAAAAGAAGAAAGAATAAATAGCAATCAAACCATCAATGAAGTTACTAAAATACCTGCAATAAGCTCACGTTCCCGGCTATTTGGCTAGTCTCCTCCCGGGATGCCTTCCTCATCTCTTCCATCAAAAACGCAAGAAAAGCAGTGCCCCACGAATAGTCTCTAACTTTGTGGATGGGATCCAAAAGTTGTAGCAGGTTGGCATCAACCCGGTTGCCACTAGCATTTGGGAAAATTACACATCCCAAAACACACAGAAGATATGCAGTTTTTACAGCTCTGACCTGGTCATCGCTGAACTCTGGGTTGGCCTTCTCTTTTTCCAAGGTGCCTCTGAACCTTTCCATCAGATGAACCATACTAAATTTCCTGGTTCTGTATTTAGCGCACCGGTCAAACTCTTCGTTAGAGGTCTCTCGGTCCCAGCCAAAGCACTTCTCGGTCAAAGCATAAAGCTGGTCCCAGCTTAACTGTTTCACATAATCAAACTTGACCGCCGTACCATGGTCGGTCAGACCTAGCATCTGCACCACATCATATGGAGTGATGGTCATCTCTCCCCACTGCATGTGGAAAGTATCGTTCTCTGGATAGTACCGCTCCATGAATGCCGATATCGACACACGGTCGTGTTTTAACATGGAGTTTTCGGCAGTCGTAGATAGGCCCGAGCTCAGTATAATTTCCTGGAATCAAGGACACTCATCCTTCAACGGTCAGTCGTTCATCTTGTATGGTGCGGCAGTAGGTTTCAATAGACGGACCGCATTTGAATGCTCCTAATATACACGACGAATTAAAAACAATTAGAATAAAAGTTAACACTTCTACGAATAAGAAGACAATATGTTAAGAATGGTGTTTAATAATTATTACCTCGGTAGAGTAGATTTCCTTGGCCCAAGAATCCTTCTAGCCAAACAATAGACGTCCTCCGTCTCTTGGGAGCCCGGGGATTTGACCTTGTCGGGGACCCTTAATCTTCAGAGAGTCGGGGACCTTGTGTACTCATCTCTTCCTTGGTTGTTTCTTTGTAACCGTTTCTTCTTCTACTTGGGTAGCATTTGGTCCACCTCCTTCGAAGTGTTGAGCTTGAGGAGCACTTAGTCCTCCTTCTTCATTTTGGCTAGCGCTCTTTTGTCGTCTAGCACTAGCGGTAACCTTCTTACCGCCTTCACGACGAGGCCCCGATAAAATTAGATCGTTCCTTTTCTTAGTACGCTTTTCCCTTTTTTGATACAAGATAAAGAACAATTATTTCAATACATAATCTGTAGACAAAGTAAATAGAACTCAACATATTGTTAACAATCGGTAGTTAAAAAAACAATGTAACCATCGATTGTGTACAATCGGTAGTATAAAAACAACTTAACTACCGATTATGCACAATCAGTAGCACGGGTTCTACACTAACTACCGATTGTGTATAAAAAATGGGAACACAAGTCTATGGAAACACGCACAATCGGTAGTTACATAAAAAATTTAACTATCGATTATGTGTAAATTTGTATCCAATAGAATAATCGGTAGTTTAGGTGTAAAAATAACTACCGATTATGATCGATGTTTTTGAGGTTCACTAACTAACACAATCGGAAGTTTAACACTAAAAGAAACTACCGATTATCATTACTTTTGCATCCAGTAGAATAATCGATAGTTTAGGTCTAAATCTAACTACCGATTACGATGGATGGTTTTAAGAATACCAAAGCGGTATCATTTGGCATTACTTAAAGTAAACTTAGCATTATAGTAAACTAACCATTAAATTTGGCATTACTTAAGTATACCAAAGCGGTATCTTTTGGCATTACTTAAATTTAGCCCATTTTTAAGTGTACCAAACCGATATGGTGAGCAGAAATTTGGCATTACTTAAGTAAACTAACCATTAAACTTAGCGTTACAGTAAGTTAAACATTAAATAAATTAAGCATTAAGTAAACTTAATTGAGCGGTATTGTAGGAGTTCGTTTGGATTTCGTAGGTGGAATATTAGGGCACTGCTCGTGTTGATGTTTGTACACGCTACTTTCGCATAAGACATATTCTATCAGGCGTGATGCTGGCACATCGTCCCATCAGGCGTTTGTCTAGTGTTCCGCCTGTTTTTTGGGCATGGTCCTAGAAGACCGTCTACAATAGGGCGTTATCTTCCGTTCCCGTCCCACATCAAGCGTTCATCTAGGAGTCTGCCTCACGCAAGCGTTACGCTAGGATCACGCCCGTCTCAACAAACGATACGCTTAGACACTGCTCAACACCAGACGTTATATTAGAGCACCGCCCGATCATTTACCGATGTTTTTGGGCCGGACCAAATACTAAATTTTTTAGTCTTTAATCTTTGGGTATACTCGTCCCACTGTGGACGCTCTTAGACGACTGAAGAAGATAAATAGAAGAAAAAACACTTGGGCCTATCAAGCGTCAAGCCCACCAGTATAAACAAACTAAATTGTCCAACTCCAAATGGTGTTCTTTTAGCTTATTTAAAAAAAGCAGATACAGGGAAAGAAAATGTTAGTCCCACATCTTGCAAAGCTCAAAAGCTACACTAGTATTTAGATCCTATGGAATGAGAAATGAATGTCGAGCTCACTAGTGCGAGCTTGTAACCCAAACGGGGACACTAAGATGGTTGGACACCGAGTTTGATTCACTCGGTAGGTTCTTAGTCACAATATATTGACTGGCCCGTTCCAAGTTGGGAGTTGGTGGCACGATCTTGGCGTAGGCTGGGATTCTGCGACCACTAAAGCGGAGGGCACCGCGTCAGGCTGGCTTCACAGAGCAGCGAACACCTCCCTCTCTCGACAGTGGAAGGATGACGAGTTGATTTGTCCTAGTTCCAACTTAGCCTAGTGAGCTGACTCGGTTGAACAATCATTTTTTGTATTTTTTTAATCGATTTTTCAGTAATTTGACATTGCTGAAACCATCTTTCAATAATTGAAACTGGTTTCTGTTGGCCAATCTCAAGTTGCATGACATTACTTTTTCCGCAATTTGTGACTAGTTTACGAGCCAAAGGATTATAGTCCAGCGACTGATTTTTTATGCCTGAGCTTGCAAACCTAGATCACATAACTTAAAAAAATCATTTTTTTGGACCACTTTCCCTTTCTCTATAACATGAACAATAAGGTGGAGGATCAAGAATCAAAATTCATTGCATTTATTCTCTTCAAACATAATCAGTAATTCTTCATTCATTAGAAACCATAACACATAGTTGAAGCATCTTCATCTAATTCTTCCTAAACAATGAAATGCCATTGCAAAAAACTCCTCCAAACCGTTCAGAGAAGAACCATTAAGCCCTTGTTCGTCTTCTCGAATTGCATTCTCGATCATCGCTTTAACTTCACAAGCTTTAGTTCTCATTTCTGCTCCATTCTTACTTTCATTGCTCATAACCAAATCAATAACTCTCACTACATCCTCATGTCTAATCTCATTTCTGTTCCCTCTACCCAATTCAACACAAACCTTAATCTCTTCTTCCAACAACTTTGAATTGTTATACTGATCAGCTGAAATTGGCCATCCAATAATCGGCACCCCAAAACTTAAGCTTTCCAAAATTGAATTCCATCCACAGTGATTTAAAAACACTGATGTAGCTTTATGTGACAAAATCTCTAACTGAGGTGCCCATTTTCTCATTACTAGCCCTCTGTTCTTAGCTTTCATCCTTTCTTCGAACCCCTCCGGTAACCATTCCGATCGAAACTCTCCATTTATATCATAACCCAATGGTGGTCTAACAACCCAAATGAAACTCTTCCCACTCTTTTCTAATCCAATTGCTAATTCCATCATTTGTGTGCTAGAGATTGTGTTCTGAGACCCAAATGAAACATATAAAACTGATTTCTCTTCATGCTCATCAAGCCATTGGATACTCAAATCAGTACTAGTAGCTCTAGATTTGAGAGACAGTGCATAATCACTAACAGGTCCAACTGCCCAAACTGAATCTTGACCCAACTTTGACCTGAAATAAGCCAACCCAACTTGATCAAACTCTTCAACTGTATTGAACAAGAACCCATCAGAACTCAGTGTCTGAGAGAGCTCTCTTTTGTAGAACAGAGACCAAGAATCATTACCAGTTGCTTGTAATACATTATTAGCTAATTGAGATCTATGGATTCTCAGATCTTGTGGGAAATCAGGAAGTAAGAATTCATCCTCTGACTCATTTTGAAGCTGGGGTTGGTTCAACCAGATTGAGTAGTAGATAGCCATACCATAAGCACCCCCAGTAACAAAAACTGAATGAAAAATCCCAAACTCTTTAGCAATTTCAACTGTCCATCCAAAGAACATATCTGAAATTATACAAAGAGGAGGAGTACTTAAATTTTCTAGATCTGAGATGAATTTGTGGAAATGGGGTTTCAGAGAACGTGATGAATCAAAGAGATTGATTATGATTGTGTAAGGAAGGACATCAGTGTTTTCAGAGTTCGGTGGAAGATTATGATCAGAGCTACAGTAAGGTAATGAAACTAAGTTGATATTTGAATTATTGGGTGGAAGTGATTTTTGAAGCTTTTGGATGTTGAGTGGGGTGTTGAGAATGGTTACAGTGTAACCAAACTTTGATTGGATCTTTAAAGCTAAAGCCAAGTATGGGATTAGATGACCTTGTGCCATGAATGGAAATAAGATCACATTTTGTTTGCTGCTGCTACTAGACATGGTGATAGCAACTCTGTGCTAGAGTAGAGGAGGAAGAGAAGAAGAAGAAGACGACCACAAACAGAGTAGAAAGAAATAAAGAGTTTTTTGGACTCTTTTTCATCTCATTTTGCGTGTTGCACTTGCTTGCTTCAAGTGGATGTCCTAATCTTCCAGCTTGACAAACACTAAAAGCCCCCATCAAGCGGTGTCTACAATTCACCAAAATATAAAAGTTTGGAATGCAAATAGAGAATCTAGTACAGAAGGTTGGTGTTACCATATCTGGATAAAACTGATCAGAAAGACATGGAAGCTGCTGAGGGCGATAGCGATGAAGATGATAGCCAAGACGATCACTATAGAACAAAATGGTTACTTAACAATGTTTACATATTTCAACCGTTCCGACACAAATAAGAAAAGAAGCTCAAACTCAAGGCAAGTTAATAGCTACACAAGGTCCGACGACATCAAAACATGCATTAACCGAAGCTAGAAAGACCATAAAAATCATAACCAACAAACTCACGACACTTTTGTTCTTCATGTCTTGCTACAAAATTAAAGAAACTTCTTGTTTTATGTTTTTTCGTTGGATATGATTTGAGTAAATTGTTTGATGAGATTGTTCTTATTTATACCAACACTTTGGCAACACAACTATTTATTGGTAAGTCAACTTTCGTCTAGTTTTAAATTAATCCATGTGATGTGGCATATATTATGTAAATCTGAAAGGACAACTAATACTTCAGATGACACCGAATAACTTGATCTAATTATTTTTGTGATGACATCTATCAGAATTCATTAATCCAACTTGCAGGTTGCATATCTAGGTGATAATTAGAGGTAATGAAGGTTTTCTTAAGATTTTGGTTTTTTATTAGAGAGAGTGGACTCTAAGTTTCATTATCAGCTAGTATACTTAATATTAGCATTTCTTTGTAAAACTATAACAGATAAATGCCCTTTAAGGCCTTCCCTCGTTACATATTACAATGTGTGAACAATTGATATAACTTTCAGTTTTTGAAAAAACCCGGCCCTATCGACCTGCAACCGCGGTCAAGGTGACATTGTTATTCGAGCAGTGAATTGGTGGAAAACCAGGCTTTTCTGATGATGCTGGGAAAGTATACGGAGGTATTAGAGAATCAAGTGAATCTTTGGATATCTAAATATGATTTAAGAAAATCATGCATATCTAGATATGAGTTAATTGGATATCTTACCAACATAAAGAGAATCAAGGAAATCACAATATATCTAGAAAGAATATTTGGCATTGACTCTTAAATCAATCCAATATTCTAACTAATGCATTGTATCCTACTGTATGTATACATTACTTCCTGTATTCCTTCAAAATAAGGTTGTAAAACGAATTCTTTCATAATGTGTAATAAACTCTTTTATGGTATCAGAGCTTCTTCTCTAACGAGTTTTTTTTCCCACCATTAAAACCATGTCTTCCGCATCCTCTGAGCAAACACCAAATTTCATTATCAACACTCAACCCTCCTCTGGCTCAGACAAACCGTTAATAGCTCTCAATACCACTGCACAAATTAATGAAAGACTAACACCTTCCACCTTTCCTCAATGGTGAGCCCAGTTTGAGGCATTACTTATTGTCTATGATCTTCTTGATTATGTCAAAGGCAAATTTCCATGCCCCTCCTCAGATGGTACCCCTACCCAAGAGCTGTGCAAAACCCACTGGGTTCGACAGGACAAACTTATCTTGAGTGCAATTCTAGCCTCAATGTCTCCATCAATCACTCCTCTTATAGCTACATCTAAAGCATCCCATGATGCTTGGAAAAAACTTACCAATCTCTATGCTAGTCGATCAAGAACTCGTGGCATGCAGTTAAAGGAAGAACTTACCTTGATTCATCGTGAGAATAAGACTGTCTTAGAGTACCTTCATGCTGTGAAGAATCTAGTTGATGAACTAGCTACCATAGATCAATCCATTTCTGATGACGATGTAACTCTTTATGTGCTAAATGGTCTAGGCACAGACTACAGGGAAATCATAGCACATATACGTGCACGAGAGAAATCTTTAACATTTGAAGAGCTACATGACCTGTTAGTTGGTCATGAAACTTACCTCAGACGACTTGAAACGGCAACACACAACTTGGTTGCATCTGCAAATTACACTAGAACAAGTCAGCAGCGCTACAGGCATCCTGATCCCTCCAGACGTTTTTCAGATACACATCCAAGGAAAGTCAGCAACTCAAGCCCTTCTCCATGTAGACATTCAATCAACGTCCAACGTGATGGACGTTGCTACACATCAAACACTGGAAGATACAACAATTCCAACAGGCGTTATCATCCAATATGTCAATTGTGTGACCAGGACGGTCACACGGCCAAGACATGCTCGAAAATTCACTTCCAAAATGCTTCAGTTAATTGTGTTGTAACTTCTGGAGCAAAAGAAAAAACTGGCTACTTGATTCAGCCGCTTCTCACAACATCACGGGTGATCTTTCCAATCTATCCATGCACTCTGAATATGATGGAACTGATGAAATGATTCTTGGTGATGGCTCAGGTTTGGCTGTCTCACACATAGGCTCTTTGGCCTTAAATACTCCACATAAAAAATTTACATTAAATGACACCCTTTATGTCCCAAATCTCTGCAAAAACCTCATCTATATGTATCATCTTACTAAACAAAACAATGTATTTGTTGAATTTCATCATTTCATTTTTTTGTGAAGGACAAGAGCACGAGGGCGATATTACTAAAATGAGCATGTAACAACGGCATATACATCTTTCCGGAGTAGGTGCAGGCGTCACCCAAGGCTGCATATATGCACGAAAGAACGTCAACGGATGGATGGCACAAACGTCTTGGACATCCCTCTTTTAGAATTGTCAAACATCTTATCAAGCAATTCTCTTTACCTATTTCTTCTCAGAATAATCTGTCTGAATTATGTCAGTCTTGTTCTATTAATAAAGCACATCAACAATGTTTTCGTACTACAAGTCTTTGCAGTCATGAACCCCTTGAACTCATTTATACATATGTATGGGGACCGGCCAGCTATACTGGGATTGAGGGCTCCCGATATTATCTTCTGCTTGATGATCACTATACGAAACACATCTGGTTTTATCCCATGACTAGCAAATCTGATGTCTCTTTAATCTTTCCACAGTTCAAACGTATTGTTGAAAATTGCTTCTAGAAATCCATCAAAACTTTGTATTCTGACAATGGAGGAGAATTTCCAGCCTTAAGATCATATGTGTCTCTTAATGGTATCACCCACTTCACCACGGTTCCTCACACACCACAACAAAATGATGTCTCTGAACAGCGTCATCGTCACATTGTTGAAACATGTCTTACTCTTATTCATGATGCTCATTTGGATTTCTCTTATTTTCCACATGCCTTTCAAACAACTGCTTACCTCATTAATCGTCAACCAACACCCATTATGCACAATAAATCTCCTTTCGAAGCTCTCTTTGGTCAAATTCCGAATTATTCCAAGCTAAAAAAATTTGGGTGCATTTGTTATCCACTCACAAAGCTCTACAACTCAAATAAAATGCAACCCAAATCCAAAATATGTATCTTTCTGGGCTACTCTCTAACTCAAAATGGCTACAAATGCTTCGTACCTCATACAAAGAGAATGTATATCTCAATGCATGTGTTGTTTGATGAACATATGTCTTTCTTTCCTTCCTATCTTGTCTCTGATAAGTCCTCTAGACAGTATCCAACAGAAAACCGTCAACCTGTACACTTCCACAATGAAACCATGGTTCCATCCATCAAAGAATCCCAAGAAACAACGCATGTATTGACTACGGTAAGGTCACATGCTGCTGTCACATCCTTCTCAGGTAACACTGCCCCTTATAACTCTTTAATTCCTAACATTGTTCAAGATGCAGCTCCCTACTTGAGTCAACTTCCAAGCCATCCAGACGCACCTGCTGCTGAACGAGCATCAGCGTCACATGTTCCTGCCACAAATGACAACGTCCAGGCAGTACAGCAGCGCTACCTGAAGTTTTTGTCCCTGATCCAACTGCATCAGGGTCTTCTGTTCCTAATACAGACAGGAAGTTCAAAGAGTCCACAGACATACAGGACATCACCGTGTGTACAGACAGGCAGGCAAGAGTATGTACAGGCAGTCCGAGCATCAACGTCTTCTATAGCCCATGTTTCTGATCCAAATGCGTGCACAAGCGATACTTCTCCGACTCAAACCAACGATCAAGACTTGGAGATTGTCCATCGTACTCATAATATGACAACAAGAGCAATGAATCAAATTTTCAAACCCAAACAGATTCATACAGCTTCCAGACACCCTCTACCTCAAACGATTGAACCAACAAGTGTGCGTCAAGCCTTAGACGATCCTGGCTGGCGTAAGGCCATGTCTGCTGAACTCACGGCTCTGCTGCAATACGGCACTTGGGAATTTTTTCTACTCCCTGATAGACGCATACCAGTAGGGTGTCGATGGATTTTTCGGGTTAAAAGAAAGGCTGATGGTTCAATAGATAAATTCAAAGCCAGACTTGTGGCAAAAGGCTATAATCAACGTCCGGGTATCGACTATACAGAGACGTTCAGTCCAGTTGTGAAACCATCTACAATTAGAGCTGTATTGTCCATTGCAACAATGAATGGATGGGAGTTGCGGCAAATGGATGTCAACAATGCCTTTCTAAATGGTGATTTAACGGAAACTTTCTATATGGTACAACTGCCTGGCTTCAAAGACTCGTCAAGACCAGACCATATGTGTCGAATAAAGAAAGCCATTTATGGTCTAAAACAAGCACCAAGAGCGTGGTACACAGCACTCAAATCTGCTATACTTCAACTGGGTTTTCAAAACTCCAAGGCAGACTCTTCACTGTTTGTCTATCATAAGGATACTAATCATTGTTACCTCCTAGTCTATGTGGATGATCTCATTATCACGGGAAACAACTATGACTTTGTAACAGCTACCATCAAGCAGTTGGGTGACATGTTATCAGTCAAAGATATGGGTACTCTTTATTTCTTTCTTGGTATTGAAGTTATACCAATCAAGGAAGGCATACTTCTATCTCAACATAAGTATATCAGAGAACTTTTGGATACTACAAGCATGAGTGAATCTAAAGATGTCTCAACACCCCTCTCTACATCACAAGCTCTTCAGCTAATGGACGGTACAACAGTTGTGGACTGTTCAGCACTCCATAGACTAATTGGTAGCCTACAATATCTCACTTTGACTCGTCCGGATATTGCCTTCTTTCTCTCATTCAAAACCGTGCATTTGCTGTGAACAAGCTCTCACAATTCATGCATAAGCCAACTACTAATCACTGGTCAGCGTGCAAGTGGTTACTTCGTTACCTGAAACAGACCATCTTTCATGGGATTCAGATTCACAAAGGGGGAACGTCCACACTTCAGACATATACAGATGCAGATTGGGCTGGCACTTTAGATGATCGGACATCCACCTCTGCCTATATCAGCTTTCTAGGCTCAAACCCAATCTTCTGGAGCTCCAAGAAACAACGAGTTGTTGCTAGATCATCCACAGAAGCTGAATACAGAGCACTTTCCAATGCAGCGTCTGAGACAATGTGGCTGTCAACGTTATTTTCAGAGCTTTGTGTCTCTTTTACAGGTTCTCCTCAACTGTTCTGCGACAACATTGGATCCACACATCTAAGCTTCAATCATGTCCATCATTCACGTATGAAGCGTATTCAAATTGATCTACATTTCGTGCGTGATCTAGTTCAGAAAGGAAACCTTGAAGTCAGACATGTCACACGGAAGATCAACTAGCTGATCTTCTTACAAAGCCGTTATCGAAGAAGCGTACTATCTTTCTACGCAACAATATTGGCCTTGCCGATGGAACGCCAATCTTGCGGGGGCGTATTAGAGAATCAAGTGAATCTTTGGATATCTAGATATGATTCAAGAAAATCATGCATATCTAGATATGAATTAATTGGATATCTTGCCAACATAAAGAAAATCAAGGGAATCACAATATATCTAGAAAGAATATTTGGCATTGACTCTCAAATCAATCTAATATTCTCAATATCTCATGTGGCATATCTTTCTAACTAATGCATTGTATCCTACTGTATACATTCATTACTTCCTGTATTCCTTCAATAAGGTTGTAAAACGAATTCTTCCATAGTGTGCAATAAACTCTTTTAGGAGGTTCTTTCGGAGCTGGACGATCAGTTTCACTGCCAAGCATGAGATCCACTTCAGCCATGGTTGGTTTATCTGTTGCTCTATTCTGAACAGATAACAGTCCAATATGCATGCATTTCCTCACTTCAAATGGAGAATCCAGATCACCCAAATCCTCATCGATAATTTATGACCAATTGCCTTCATTCCAAAGTCTCCAAGCCTGAAACAAAAATGTCAAAATGTATAAGTTCGTTAACACATTAACATAATATACCGAGGAATTCATGGATGTACAATACTTACATGAAATAGAAGATTCAACGGTTGTTCCAGATTGTAGAAGCTGTTATTTCTCTTACCGCTCACAAATTCAAGTACTAATACTCAACTAAAGACGTCAGACTTCTCCGAAAATTTCCCTCCAATCATATACTCTGGAGACATATAACTACTGCATTTGTTTGCAAAAACGCGTTATACAATAGATGACAAGATCAGTTATCGAAATGTACAATGATGATTAGAGAAACATGGTGCTCACCTGGTATAATGATGATTATGATAATTTTATGGGGGTGTTTGGTAACCATTATTATAATGGATTATGAGCCCATAATCAATTATCCATCATATAATCCATTATATAGGTGTTTGTTAAAAATTTATAATAACTGATTATTTTAATTATAATTAAAAAAACTCATTATTTTCATAAGTAGAAAAAAATTGTTTATAAAAATTATCATAATCAGTTATTATTTTTAACAAAAATGAATTAAATTTTTTTCCTTATTTTCTCTAAACTATCAAGAGAGAGACAAAAAAAGAATAGTGGTCTAAATAAAAGTTCTTAGAACATCATTCTTTCCTCTCCTCTTCGAGAGCATTTTTCTAAGATAATCAATTATTCTAAAAATATGTTTGTTAAAATTTATTTAAAAAAATGATTAATAGCATAATCATTTTTCAATTTATGATTTTATATAATCATAAATGATAATCATAATTTTTACCAAACACATAAACAACTTTTTTCTACTTATGAAAATAATGAGTTTTTTCAATTATGATTAAAATAATCAGTTATTATAAATTTTAACAAACACCTATATAATAGATTATGGCTGGATAATTGATTATGGGCTCATAATCCATTATAATAATGGTTACCGAACACCCCCTTTAAACCAGGATAACAAGTTATCCCCGCATCTTCTTATATAACGATTTTTTTATTCAGAATACGTTCATTGATTAGAGACATTGTTTCCCAAACCTCTCGACTGTCCGATCCAACGAAAATCTTAGTATTATCTAGAATTAGCATCAGGACCATTGTTCCTCCTGTGTATATATGAAAGAGAGGTGGTTGGAATTGATTCTGATCATCCACCTCAGCATCAGTGGTGGTGGATTCTTGAATTTAACAATACTTTAGTCAAAACTTCGACTTTCAATCAAAAGAGTAGAAAAAAGTTGTTTATAAAAATTATCATAATCAATTATTATTTTTAACAAAAATGAATTAAATTTTTTTCTTTATTTTCTCTAAACTATCAAGAGAGAGACAAAAAACCAATAGTGGACTAAATAAAAGTTTTTAGAACATCATTTTTTCCTCTCCTCCCCGAGAGCATTTTTCTAAGATAATCAATTTTCTAAAAATATGTTTGTTAAAATTTATTAAAAAATGATTATGCTCATTTTTTAATTTATGATTATCTATAATCATAAATGATAATCATATTTTTTACCAAACACATAAACAACTTTTTTCTACTTATAAAAATAATGAGTTTTTTCAATTATGATTAAAATAATCAGTTATTATAAATTTTAACAAACACCTATATAGTAGATTATGGGCTCATAATCCATTATAATAATGGTTATCAAACATCCCCTTTAAACCGGGATAACAAGTTATCCCCGCATGTTCTTGTCTAACGATTTTTTGATTCAGAATACGTCCATTGATTACAGACATTGTGGGATCGTTGAATGATTTCCTTCGGATTGGAATCTTTGGGATTCAACTGGCGGGTGTCGTGGGGATCCATATTTGCAATGTGCGAGTAAAGATGTTTTTTCACGAATTCCAACCTCAAAATTGCCTGATGATTCTCAGTCTCGACAAATCAATGGCGCGAAAACATGCAAGTCAGCTTACCAGAGTACTTGTGCTCGCAATGCTTATGCTTACGGGAACACTGGATGTCAATTATGGCTAGAAGATATGTTGAGTATCAAATAAAAATTTGATCAATCAGATGGCAGAACAAGGAATCTCTATCTCAAACTTGCAGAAGGTATGTAATATGTTCTTAGAATAATTAATAATATACCAAATATATGATTATTTAGTAACCGAGTAAAACAAAAGCAAAACCACATAACTGAATGTAACTACTCAGAATGAAAATAAAACATCACAACACCCATAGTAACTAATTTAACCAACTAGACCTAAGTATAACAACTGACATCATCTAATGTTAGCACCTGTATCTGCGATCTGAGGCTCCCTTAAATATTATGCTATTTTAGCCTTAGTTGTAGTATTACTCTATGCTTAATTCTTCGAAATTTTCAGCCAGAAAGAGAAAACCGATCGTTTGGAAGATCATGATACCTGTTATAGCTGCTTTGGTGGCAACTTTCATGGGCGTATAAGGATACATATATCTGTGCAAGAGGAATAAGTTAAAAAGTCAGCTTTATAGGTGCCTATGTGGAGGATTGAAAGTAATTTAAGATACTACGTCACGACCTGAACGGGGATAAATATCAATTTAGATACAACATAATGTTAATTCATCTAGGAACAATTAACTACTCAGAGACAGTTAACTGCATGTTTGTTTCTAAGGTTCAGTTTATATATTATATGTCAACTACTAGAAATATAAAAACATGTCAATATAAGAGTTGTAGAGAAAAAATAAATAAAAAAGAATAATTATTGTATGCTTGTATTCAAATCTATAAACTGAATTATTTTCTTAATCTTGAATATGATGTTTCTTCGTTTGTTTCTTCAGGGTCAACCCACAAACTAAATGTGGCAGTTTTATTTCCCAAAAAAATGTAAACCCTACTGCCTTACCTTCATGACTTCCGCAAACCCTACCAAAATCTCTAGTATCCCGGAAACCTAGAATCAAGCATTCCTTAATGCCCGCTTACATTTCTCAACCTTATAGAGTTTTTTTTTTTTTTAAGACTTGTGGTACTTTTTATAAAAAGAAAAATACGTATCTTATGTTTTAGTATGCACAAGATTTTGTTGTTTTTCATGTTTCTCTTCTTCTTCTTCTTCGTATTCTTCTTCTTTTTCTTCTTCTTCCTCTTTTTTCTTTTTGTGTGTTGTGTTCTTCCTCAACTTCCTCCTCTATCTCTTGGTTCACTTCAAGAATTATAAACGATCCTGCTTTTTTACTTTTAGTACCACGTTTATCTGCTCCTAAGTGTATACCGTGGCGAGGGTTTGCAGTTCTAGAGTCTGCCATTAGAGCTTCCTTACCTTTTTACTTGCCCCTAAAAAAAATAACCTAACTAAAATTCGTCTAAGTTATCATAAAATTCGGTTATGAAACATAAAGTTCGGTTAAGAAAAATGTAAAACACGAGACACGGTGAAATATTCGGCTACCAAAAAAAGGGACTTAGCCGAATTCAGTGTATTGTTTTTCAACTTGAAAGTTCGGCTAGGAAAAATCAATTATCAACTTACTTGAACTCATTCTGATGCTCAAAAACTACAAGCTTCGACTATGAGAAAATATATTTCTTTGTTAGCTGAACCGTTCTTCGTATTCTTCCTAGATGCAAAGTTCAGTTACCTCGGCCAGGTTTTTTTACAAATCTCCTAGCCGAACAACCCTCTGGAAATTCCATTTGAATCCATATTTTGATGATTACTGCTCGATTTATCAATCAAAGACGTATAAAAATTAAGGGGTTAGTCAGAAATTACCTTCTAATGTACATATTGAAACAGTCAGTATTTGGTTCTTGCGCTAAAGGGTTTCGGCTTCAACTTCTGTCGAAACTGGTTCTTTAACTTGTGGTTGATTTGCTTGATTTGCAATGTCTGGAATCTCCGGATTCGGTACTAGATCACTATTACAATGTTTAGTACGACCCATTAATAGACGAGATTAATCGACGACGAAATTCGTTTATGAATCGGCGATTAACCGAAAACGAAGAACGGTTACGGAAGATAAAGAGGAAAAAAAAGGAGAAGAAATTATGAAACTAGGTTTTTGATGTTTTTATGTTAATGAATTAGAAATAAAATTAGAATTAAACTTAAACGCTTATTAGATTAGGTTAATCTAAATAAGGGGTAACTTAGTCATCTCCTCTAAGTAAAACATCACTTAACTTTTTTTTTTTTATGCAAAAAAGAATTTATTAAAACTTAATAGTTACAAAGCTAGAATCAATGTTTATCAACTGTTGAATATCGGCAGGGAAATCATTGTAATACTCAAAAGACCAGCTCTTCTTTGGTTTTTATAACCAAATCATGAGCTACAACATTAGCTAGTCTATTAACCCCTTAGTTTTGTAGGACGGATGACTAACACATCACGGTCCCCTCAAAAAAGGCAAAGTCCCCAAAAAAAATTATTTTTCCAGATCCGCCCCAGATCTTAAAAATTCCAGTGACCAAAATACTCAAAATCCGCAGATTATATCCGACTCAATCTGTAATTTGACGGGTGGACACCGATCTGTCTCAAACCAAGGTGTATGATGGTTGCTAACCGATCAACATGGGTTGGGCTTGGCAATGAGGAGACAACTGAACCAAAAATAGAAGATCACTTCACTCCACTTCAAGTCTACTCTCTTCTCTAGGAAGAGAAAGTAGGTAGTGCAGAAATAAAAATCCTGGTATGATTTCAATGGCGAATGGAGTAGTAGCTGAGAAAGAAACAATATGGAAAGCTCATGGGGCATTAGTGATGGTACAGATATTATATGGAGGTTATCATATCATAACAACTATTGCTCTCAATGTTGGTATCAATCAAATTGTATTCTGTGTTTATCGTGATCTCATTGCTCTTTCCATACTCGCACCTGTTGCTTACTTTCGTGACAAAAGGATTCGTCTTCCTATCAATTCTCAACTACTTATCTCATTCTTCTTCCTTGGATTAACTGGGTATGTAATGTATGTCTGTGAAATTTCATTCCTTTTTTCATGATTTCATTTTCATGTCTTAATTTATTTATTTTTGTCAATTTTGATTATCATCAGTGTATTTGGGAATCAGCTACTGTTTCTAATGGGACTTGGCTATACAAATCCAACTTATGCTGCTGCTGTTCAACCTGCAATCCCAGTGTTTACTTTTGTTTTTGCTGTTTTTATGGGGTAAATTAGACTCAAATTTCCCCCTTTTTGTTTCTTTTTTTTGGTAGATTTGTCTTATCTACAGTATGAATTTATTTGTTTCATTT
>JAJJMC010013930.1:165576-203101 GCA_023531435.1 Papaver californicum | reverse complement strand
ATTGCATCATTCATCCGATATTGCATTGTCAACTTGGTAGCAAGAATACCTTCGTGCAAATACGATGCTCTCTCCATCAGAGAAATTCCAAGTCCACCATCCAATGCATTTCTCGATAAAACAACTGGAGCAAGCTGGCATTGATCCCCTGCAAGTATACAGCGTTTCGCTTGCAAAATTGGGATCCAACAAGATGGTTCAATAGCTTGCCCTGCTTCATCTATAACAACAAGATCAAATGTATCGAGTCTCCTTATCAAAGGATCGGCTGCACCAGTATTCGTGCATAAAACAACTTCAGCGGTGGATAATACTTCCTTAACAATCTCCTTCTCTTTCTTCTTCAGGGACTTCCCAAGTTGTTTTAAAAGCTGGCGTATACCTGCAGCTAAAGAATCATCATCCAAACAATATCTCAAATCCCTTCTTAAATTTGCTTTTTTCCTTTCAAATTCATTCACGAAATCGGAAAGCCTAAACTTAACAATCTCTGCCAAAGATTTTGATGCAACTGATGCAGATATTCGAGCTGGATTTCCCACACGTACAATGTTTAATCCAGCACTAGAAAGCTTTTCTACCATGTTATCTACAGCAGCATTGGTAGGGGCTGTCACAAGGACCCTTTCACCTCGTTGAACAGAAAGAGCAATCACTTCCTTAAGAAGACCCGTCTTTCCGGTACCTGGAGGACCTTGGATTACCAAAACTGGGCGTTTCTTGTTTAGGCCTAAGGCAATTGCTTTGAGTTGGGAATCGTCATAAACTCCGTGATCAGGTAGTAAGACATCCACTTTTTCTTCTGCGGTCCAATCTGCCAAATTATTCTGCTCCATCCATGCAACATCTTCTTTCTCTCCAAAAAGAGTAGCTACTATGGCTTTTGAAGGATTTTTCTTCTGCAAACCGTTCTTCTGAAGAAGCATTAGGGCTTCACAATTGCGCTGCAAAAGAAAGATAAATACAGAATAGAAATTAAATCATCGTGAACAAATAGGATGTTCTGAACTACACTGAGATATGATATATAGTGACACTCAGATACATCATCACCTTGCATCCGCATAATCGTTGGAAGCATACACACACAAAAACAGTTATAAAACCAATGTGTATTCAGTATTCACTGGTTGGAACAGACGTGCATAGAAATTTTTACTTATTTTTGGCAGTTGTATAGAAAATGTAAAACTGAGAATCCCTTGTTGAATCAATTTTAAAAATTCAATGAGTGCCTCTTAACAAGATGACCATGGTATATCCCAGAAATTGTGCTAACCAGAGAACTAGTGGAGATCACAAAGAAAATCATGTGACAATTCAGGCAATTTGCCAAAGAAGACAATAATCTTGATCAACAAAGAAAATGTTGCCAAAATCAGGTGAGGCAACGGTCTCCCATCTAGTGACCCAAAGAAACTGATGAATATTGTTGGCTCCATATTCATGTAGAATCTAATGCAGCTTATAATAACGCTTGCATATGCGAATAAAATATATACAAAAACCTGTGTATACCAAGCACAGCCTAGAATCCTCAATGATTGATGGGCCTATGTTCTCACCACAAAATGAGAACCAGGGCAAGAAAATAAGAACTAACAGATATGCATAATTCTCTTGAAATTCTTGGCTACAACCCAAACCGCACTATTGTTTTCTGATTGACTTTTTACATTAACCCAAATCAAAATGAGCTAAAAAATGCACAATAGACTAAGGTGGGAAATTGAATACCTCATACGTGAGTGCATCAGCTAATCCAGGAATACGATCAATTCGGACACTCTTGCCGAAGAGCTTGGAAAAGGTGGGTTCACCATGCCGGGACTCCAAAGCAACACTGATGCTACACCCGTCTTCCCCTAAGTTGTTAATGACACCCTGCATGCAAGAGGTTGCACCACCACCTCTGCTATCACAGGTTCTCACACAAACCATGTCTCCTGGAGAGAGTGTGGTAGGTGGCAATCGATGGTACCCTTCAACCCTGAACAAAACCAGATGCATCCCTCCTAGACCTGTATAGATCACATAAACTTAAGTAGGTTAGACCAACCTACAACTAAAACCACACAACTGTAATCACACGATATATAGATAGATAGATGAGGCAACCTGTGGAAGAGCTAACAGCGTGCAGATTGCAAATGGTGTCGCAAAGCTCTTGTTGGGACTGGCCATGAGTAACCAAGTACTCGATGGGCTTTGAAGAATCAGATTTACTAGACGATGATGTTCTTGTAACCTCGTCAGCAGAGGATGGTGGTGTAGGTACTGCATTCAACTCTTCATGAGTAAACTCTAGCTCTGCGTCCCTCTCAATTCGAAGGAGATCAGACATGGTTTTCACAAAGTTGTCAATTTTGCTCTGCACTGCCTTGGCCTTGTCCATCTCCATCCCAAGTCCACTGTGCAGCTGTTTTGTTTTTGTTTGAGGAATCTTCCTAGCAATGGCTCTATGCTCAGCTGCAAAAGCACATATAGCTATGTTAATTCAAATATTAATACGAAAATGACTGATAACTTAGGCAACTAAATTTAATCCATGGGAATATAACCTTCAATAACAGGACCTTTAAGCTAATTAACTTCAATGAACTCAATTTCGGATGTATGTCTAAGTCTGACTTTACTTTCATGTACAGCCTATCTATATATTTGAATATTCGATTCGTCTATTGTAAAAGTCAAATGAACTTGAGCAAATAGAATTCACACTGAGTGAGATTAGGGTGTCAAAGAAGAAGCACCACCAATGACAACCAGGAGAGGATTATGGATAAATTGGAATCGCAAAGAACGTACCCGAATTAGCAAATTGTTTGAGGAGCTTCCAGGATTCGGTGTTGCGCCAATCCTCGGTGGGTGGGATGAGTGATTTGAGTTGTAGATCAAGGAGCACATGCTTGAGTTCCCTTTGGAAGTGATCGAAAAGTGTTGGGTAGTGAGTGGATGCCTTCAAACACAAAGTTTCGGAACCAAGGGGCATTGGTACACCACTAAGATACGGTTGAGATTCAATGACGAAAGTGAGACCACCTCCTCGCAAGACGCGTTGTCTAACGTGATCAGAGAAATCATTATCCTGATTATGTACAATGTCAGGGGATGCAAAATCCATTGCCATGGATTTCATACCATTACTAATCCATTTAACAACACTTCTCCCTAAATCTTTTTTCCCAAGTGGATCCCCATTTTGATATACACTTCCAACACTCGGTTCATTTTGTTGTTCTACGGAAAGAGATGACACCAACCTTCTACTCTTCTTCTTTTTAGATGAACTTCCACGACTAGTAGTAGAACTACTACTGTTGCTGCTTCGGATGATCAAGTGTTGTTGCTGGAAAGGCAAACCCACCAGGGAGTAATAGTAAGGAGTATTGTTATTGTTGTTGCTGTCTCTGAACAAATGGATGGGATTGATGAAGGCAGAAGAAGAAGAGCACCACTGCAGATTATCCTTCTTCTTCTTTTTCTTGATATTGTAGTAAATGCTGTTAATATCACTAGCAGTAACAGTATTGTTCTGCTTTACATGGAAAGGGAAGGTTGAAGGCTTTAAAGAAGGATATAAACAGGAAGATGATGAAGCAGCTTCCATCATTTCCTCCTCCTCCTACTAACTGATAAAGTTAGATTGTGTTTAATAACTTAAAAAGACTCTGGACATTCAGAGTTCTAAACTAAAAACTCTTAAGAATAAGAAGAATGCTGATTTCTTTCTGTCTCTCATTCTTCATTTCTTAACTTCTAAATTTATTAAAATTTGAGAGGGTGTGAAGCAGAGATAGATGTTATGTGGTGAAGGAAGAAGCAACAAACACATAAAAAAAGTCTTTTTCTTTTATGTGAATGAATTTTCAGAGATGAAAAATAGAATATTAAAAAGAAAAAAGATGTGGTTGGAGGAGGTCCAAGGGAATAGGAAATGGTGAAAGACAACAAAAAAAGACAGTGACAAACCAAAATTGAACAGAGTTTCTTTCTTTTTTGGAATTCCATTTGTGGTTTTCTGCTGACCATCAAAGCAAACTTACCGGAGATAAATGAGAGATTCTTAATGAATCTTTCTTCTTTATGTAGATGATGTTAATGCTGCTGTACTTAGCGACTTGGACTGGTAAGGTGTGGAGACTGGAGATATACCGATCGTTGTCGATAAAAAAACAACGAGCCCACAAGCTTGATATTTTAATTTTCAAATGAAAATATCTCCCTCCTGTGCACAACACAACACCAACAGTTGTTTACAGTACAACCACCAATTCAATTTCACTTCATAAATTTCAATTCAAAAATGTATCTGTTCTGGTAATCAGAATAACATACATGGAGCTAATTAAGACGCCAAACGTGTATGTATGTACGATTATGAGCCATACACGATTGCTTTCTGACCCACCAGTTAAAAAAATCTCGAACTTGTATTTGAATACTTTTTGGTCCTCCAATATACAACAGTGCCTTTTTATAATTAGGCCTGGTCATCCATATCTTGGTTCTCAGATAATGGATGGTGTAGCAGGCACCCACTTCCGCCTTTCTCAAATTTAGCCAATGCACCTTTTAAACAAAGATGCCGTGTGTGAAAAGATCAACCATGAAACCTTAACAACCAGAAAAGCCACACCTTTCTTTCCAAAATGCCCAGATATACATCGAATAACCTGCTTCCAAGTGTTTCAACTTCATGTAGAGGCACCACAATATTCTAAACGAATCCTGTTAGGTAAAGGCCTAGCAATGAGTCCCTCCGTGATCCAACCAGCTGTAGTCCCGTCATGTATAACATGATCGAATTCCCTATTCACATAATCTAATGATATTTGCAGTTTTCCACTTGGTTTACAATCATCTGCAGCACTCTTAGCCTCAATCCCGACGTTTTTCTCTAGCCAGTATAAATAATTGACATGGAACAAGGATTTGAGCATGTCTTGTGGTGAGGAGCCCTCTTTAAGTACCACCTGAGATCCAGAACAAAAAAGACCAGCACAAAAGCAAATAGTAAATTAGAGGCGTAATCTAGCAAGTATAATACTTATTTTTTAAAGTGAGTATCAATTTAGGCCCATTGGTGCTTACACAGTACAGTCCTTCGTGCTCTGTCAACATGTACCCTTCATCTTTGTACAGATCAAACAAGCCTAGCGTGTCTTCCTTGCTGTTGATAACTTCACTAAGCTTGGAGCCTAGCAGCAGTCGCCTCTCAATCTGAACTGCAGCATCCTTGGCTTCTTCAGACAATAACTGCGGTTCTGCTTGAGAAGTGTCCTGTTTGAAAACAAAAAGAAAATGTAAGGGCAATGACATTCAACTAATAATCTAAGGCAACATTACGCTTATCACTCACTTTAAACATGAGGCTAAAATTGCTAAGGTGCAGCCCCGAAAAGAGTGGTTCCTCATCATTAACCTCTTTAACAGGAGGAACTTGGCCAGTCAATAAATATTCACTGAAGACCAGACCTGTATATCATATCCGACAGAATTCACAATAATACAAAGAGTGAGAACTGAGAAGACAAATATATCGGATGGATTCATAACAATGAAAAATGAAATATTCCATAAAATGGTGGAATCAATTTAGTCAAGACATTGCGAGCGCCTTAAAACAGTTATCTCGAATATAATCAACAAATTAAAGAAAAAAACATACTATAGATGTCTACCACAGTGTGGCAACCCTAGGTACGGTGTTTATTCTAGAAACCTGGATGCTAATGGGAAGTTAAGCTTAGTATTCAAGTTCCATCACATTTGACAATTGCAACATGCACAGAAAGTCTGCTTACACAATACATGCCAAAGAATTTCAATTTTCTCCGTAAACTGATAAGTGGATCATCCCTGGACCATCTAAAATACCTTTCAGTCAACATTATAGTTAACCATAGACTTAAACAGACCAAGTAGATATCAGTTTCAAGTACACCAGGTGACATCAATGTTCGTGCCCCCAAACAAGGTTTGAACATGAAAAACGAATACCAGAGAGCCAGTTTTTTACTTACCAAAAAGTAGTTTTCATTGCAAGTTAAGGGTCCTAGAAGACAGATTTCATTAAAGGATGATATGACTATACACTTTAATGCAGTCGAATGACAAATGGGATTCCAATAGGCTGCCTAAAATATTAAGGATGGTGACAAAGGGATTTATCAAGGATCCATAATAAAAGCTAAACAAACGTTGCCATTGAGGACTGTACCACGATATAGAAACATTTAATTTAACATTTCAAGTAAGAAAAAGAAGTGTTAGCATTTTATAGAGGACAGTAAATTAAAGTTTGAAGAGAAGAGATTACTTGCACGATATGGATTGAGTGTCCTTAATTTAATTGATTGATATGACTTGAGATTGCAGAACATGTGGACCCCAGTCACCACAGAAAAAGAAGCAAAGGCAAGAAATGTGGAGGAGCCAATGCAGTGAGCCAACCCTATACCAAGCATGATACCAATTGATTTGCTCACCATTCCTTGAGCTTCTCCCTTAGCAATAACCTGTGGTATGTAATACCTTCGAATTAGGAAACATATACCAACCAACTTGAATCACTGAAAACCACTAAACACGGAACAATATCAAAAAGACCGAACAGCGCATGAAAGCTGGGCATCAACAATCCAAAAAGCAATCTGATAATACTAAGAGGTCTCCATGCTTCGTGAAGGGGGAAAAAAGAAAGAAAAATGACGAAAGATCCCTAACGTATAAATGACTGAGAGTGAAACACATTATACCTCTGCAAAATTCCTTTGAGCAGCGAAGCCTGCATAGAAACAGCTTCTAGTAGAAGCCTGCAAAGCAATACACCTAATGTTAATATATAATCACTCTTGATAAGCTTCATAAACACACCAGATTCAAAGCCATTTTCTTTTGTCATTTGTGTTGAACAAATTATGACTTAATCTGATCCCAGATCCCTAACAAATTATGTCTTAATTTGCTCAGGTGAAACAGAAAGTCTCTTTGTGTGACCTCAGACTTCTCTTTAGAGGTTTAAACAATTCTTGATTTTTATTTTCGTGCCCTTCCATAACAATTTAACATTTTAACCTCTAAGCAGAAAGAGAAAATATATTAATACACAGATGGAGAAAAACCTGAATCAAAGAGGCAGCTGATCGACCTGCTCCGGCAGCTGCACCAATGAAAACAAAGAGATGAGGAAATGAAGGAGTCAGTATCTCCAGTCCATAAGCAGTGTTTTCCAAGAGATCCGCACACAACCTCCAACCCTTAGGATTCACATCGAAATGGCGTCCATACTTGGACAACAATATTTTGCTTAGATACCCAATCCCATCCTTGAGTACCCAACTCACTGCAGCTGCTGTTGGTATTGCACCTTTACCCAACCCAACAGCATAAAGTAAAGCCTACAGAAAGAAAAGAAAGCAAAAAGAAATATTTAGTAATGAGAGAATCACTGATGAAATTAGAACATAAGATAGAAGGATGAAGACACCTGGGTAGATAGGACACCACTGATTTGACTAGCAATGCCTTGAACAGCTCTCCATAGAGAGTACTCCAGGTAATCATTGCTAACGCTACTGGGATAACCCTCAGGAAGCATAAGCTGGATAAAGAGTTGTCTGCACTGAGACTGAAAGAAATTGAAGAAACCGAGGTGCGCTAAAGACTTAAAGGACAAGTTGGTTTCATCATCAGAAGCAACGATAAAGGCATCCTGCGAAGGGTCAGGGAGTAGTCTAGTCCACTTTCCACCTCTCACTTCCCAAACAGCATTATCTTCCTCTTTGTCAGCCATTGTTGCAAGTGCCCAAGTAAATTGGAAAGCCCAAAAACAACCTAAGACGGACAGGATAAAGACAGAGGGACCCCAACCATGTTTGTTATCGCCATTCTCATTGCTGCCACTGTTCCCACTGTTGTTATTGTTCCCGTTGTTGTTATTGTTGTTGTTCTCATTCCCTCCTCCATCATTAAGTTGTAATTCAAGTTGAGGTGATGAACTAATGATAATTGATTTTGTTTCTGAAGAGGAGGTGGTAGTGGTGGTGTTGATCTTGAAAAGAGAATTCGTCTTATCAAAGAATGGTTGAAAACACAGAAATGGTTTTGACATGGACGAGGAAGAACGAACACAAGAAGAAATGCCCAAATTGCTGCGATTGACATGATGATAAGAGACAACAAGTGAAGACCTAGATGATGATGATGATGGTAGCACGATAGAAGAAGCATAGGAAGTAGTTGTGTCCCTAGTAGAAGAAGCACTACCTCGTTTCCGTCTGTTACTACTGATACTAGTATTCCAATAACAACAAGACAACGAAGCCGATAATGCCATTACTGCTAAGCAGTTTCTTCAAAACAATTGTTTATAAAATTGTCATCCAACAAAATGCTTCAAAATCATCCTGAAATTAATAGAAATTTCCAATCTTAAACTAAATGAAATAATTAACAATCTCAAAAAGAAGAATAAACCAGGGTATTAATGGTCATTACGTTACATACATAGATAATCTAGTAAATATGAAAAACCCTAGTTTAGATTAGGTCACTGACATTCAAGCATCCAAGGGTTTCATGAGAATACCTTACAGAGAGAAAGAGGGAGGTTCAAGGAAGAGTACCATTAGCCGGAGGAAGAGGTGCTGGTGGCGGTGGCGAAACGCAACAAGATGGAGAAGATTGATAATGACGCGGGAGAACCCCCCCACCCGAAAGTCAAGAAATGAAACTGATAAGATGTGTTGAGTTTTTTCGTATGCGACCTAAATTGACTCGGTCTGTTTCTGTTGACTGACATGTAATTTTATTTGTTTGATAAATGGGATACCAAGTTACCAACTAGTTGCTGGAATATCAATTCAGAGGTGAAAGCAGTTCGTTCCGTAGTTTGAGAATCTAATGGTTAGAGATATTTTATTTTATATGGATTGATATCTTCCTCTGTTATTATTGGTATTTTTTTTTATCAATTATGAGATTTCGGATTATGAGTAGTTCGTAGATCATTAACTAAATTCTGAATTAAAAAGGGTAGATTTTTTATCATAAGGTAAATTATTATTAGATTATGATTAGAAAACAGATTTTCTTTATCCCCTGACAGATTGTTGAGATGCAAAATAGATTTTAAGCCATGATCGTAAACTTAAGGTTACTATATAAATTATGGGCCATTGAGTGGATTGTGGATTATAGTTATATATTCTTACCTATGAAGTAACTATTTTGACACATGAGAATATCTTCGTTGCTAAGCAAATTTGAGGTAAAAAAAAAAGGTAAATGTTGGGTTAATAAGCAAATTTAAGTCGGGAGATGTATTTAGGATCGTAATGAAAATTTGATGTCACTTCGCAAAATCTGTATTTGAGATCACAATGGCAGTTCTGAGACATGATGTTGATTGTGTGCGACACAACGCAAAAATTAATGGGCATATAAAGTGATTATCTAAGCTAGTGTGGGGTGATAAGGGATGTTCTAGGTGATAAATTACTTAGTTACCCTTGATTATTTATTTTTTTACTTAATTATTATTTTTTTTGAAGTATATTTTTTTGCATTCCCTTCTCTTTTCTCTACACCAGTCGAGCGCTGACCCGACTTCAATCCACGAATTAGTGAAGAAGAAGAAAAAGAAGAAGAAGAAGAAGAAGAAGAAGAAGGAGTTGAAGTAAAAATCAAATTGAATGAAGTTGGAGAGCGCGAACCAAATCCTTTACAAGGAAGTGTGTAATAGAAAGTATTTCTTACAAATCCATATCTTAATTTCTTGTGTTTGATGGATAGATTGTTATTAAATAAAAAAAAAAAGGGTTTATGACAGTTACAGAGTAGCGTTCTGCTGACAATTGAAACGAATTATCAGTTGAACTCCTCATTCTTCTTTATTCTGAAGATGCTGATGAACAGTTCGACTAATAATTGAACAAGGAAATGATACCCAAACTTCACTTTATGAAGAACAATACTAAGTTCGGTTGTCCTATTTTTTGCTCAAATCAGCCGAATTTATGAGAGGAGAGTTATCATCCGAACCTAGGTATATTTTTAAAACACCCAAGGTTCGGTTGATAACGTATCAGCCAAACTTCGTGTGTTGTGTAAAAAAAAAGGAATTAGAAAAAATTTAAACAAAATCTTAAAAAAATAAAGAATAAGGACAATTTTATCATTAAAAAAATATATGGATAAGGGGTGACCAGTGACCCTATTTTAGCTTTGTTCGATGTATGCCCAATAAGTTTTGGGGACCTCTCATAATTTGAGGAGACCATCCCCTCCATTGTGAAAAGGTCACTATGAAGTAAACCCTAGCTCCTTTTGTCCATATAATTTTAGCAATGGTCAAATTACCTTTTTTCAATTAAATATTAATAGTCAAATTAGTTAAATTAATTGATTGTTAGTTTTAGATTAGATTAGTTAGATTAGATAAAACATTTAAGTTAGTGTTAGTGTTGTGTTATAAAATTAAAATTATTTGAAAAAAGTTCGATTAGGTCGATAAAAGTTCGGCTAGGAAAATGAAAAATAGTAGAAAGTTCAGTTAGCTCGATAAACATTCGACTAGGAAAATGAAAAACATATAGGAGCAGAAGAGTTTTTTAAAAAGGTCGGTTAGATCGATAAAAGTTCGGCTGGGAAAATGAAGAACAATAGAAAGTTCGGTTAGGTCGATAAAAGTTCGGTTAGGAATCCCAAACGAACTGTTTCTTGATGTTCTTCCTAAATTGAAAGTTCGGTCAACTCGTTATGGTTTTTTAAAAAATATTCCTAACCGAACTTTACACTGGAACCACTTCTTAAACCCATATTCTCATGATTTCAACTCGAATTAACAATCAAAAATATATAAAAATGAATTGGTTTGTATTACCTTCTAATGTAGTTCGTTTACGAATCGACGATTAATAATTTGGAAGATGGAGAGGTAAAAGAGGAGAAGAATATTTTTTTTGAGAATTCGATTAGTAGAAAAGAAGAAAGATTTGAGTTTGTTTTTGTTTATATGAAATAGATTTAGGATTAAAATTAGTATTAGATTTATATATATTTAAGTTTAGATGGTTATTAGATTATGATAAGTTTAATAACTAGTAACTTAGTCATTTCTTCCCATTAGGATACCCCTTAGTTTTCTAGGACGGATGCTCTAAACACGAAACGATCCCCTCAAATTCTGAGAGGTCCAAAAAAAATCGTTCCTAAAAATAGCTTTCCTTTCTTCATGTGTTAAGGCCCACCCAAAATCCAATTGCTGTACTCCTAGTCTCCTATAACAATTTATGTTTGAAGCCCATTTCTCCAACATCAAGAGCAGGAAAAAGAAATGCTTCAGTCGTTTTCCCACTGCCTCTCTAAGCTCCCTAACTTTACCATTTTAATTTCTTTCCAAAAGCAAAAAATTTATAACCATATCATCTAGCTACCCATTGTAGATGATAAGAATTTTCTTAATTATTAGTTAATGGGATTATGAAAAGATAAGTAGATAAGAGATATGGGGATATGGCCAAGATAGAGATCGATAAGTAGGTATGTAGATGATTAATTAGTACTTACTAATACATACTATGTGCTTATTGCTTAATTACTTAATTAGTAGTAGTTGCAGTATACACTTAGTGCCATCCCATTCCATTCCCATTGGCTATGCTCTTCCTGAAAAGATAATCTTGTTTAGAGATTGAATTAGCTAACTATAACTATCTTAACTAATCAATTTTTAATTTGTTTGTGTTTGTGTTTGAATGATTAGTATGAGCAAGCAGCAGCTGCTAGGCTAGCCCACCACCCACCTGCAGATCTAGTCATGTGTTCAGGGTCTGTTGTAGTACGCAGTACTCCACTCCACCTAGTAGTACCACTAGTATAGCTAGACAAGAATAAAATGAATTGAAAAGACAGAGTAGATAAGTACTAAGAGAGGGGGGTATGACATAAACTCGATCGGGTTCACATATGATGATGATGATGATGCAGTTACAAAAACAAAACAAAGAATGAATGAAAGGATGAAGTCATGAGTAAGTAGTGGAAAGAGGTGGTGGAGCCATGGAGGAGGAAGAGGTGTTTTATTAGTTTTGGTGGGGGTCTAACACCACTTACCAAAAAAGAGGCGCATCCAATGATTTTCTAAATCTCCCGCATGCCGACGACGTCTTCTCCGTGCCTCATAGGGGCCAATATCACCAGTAAGAAGATAATCACACCTACAGTATAAAGTAGATCTATATATAGTTGTTGGTGGCAAAGATTTTAGTTCAGAACTAAGCTTTTGTCATGATATATCTACTCATATGACAATGTAGGTTCGAAATAAATGATGTACAAGTGTCATCATCTCAGTAATTGGACCAAAGAATACAACATGCGCGAAGCATTGGATCGGATCATAATTATTTTATTTTATTTTATCATGAGATCAAAAAGACGGGACACCAGGAGACAGTTATCCGGCATGGGATAAGGCCCAGCATTATATGCAATAGACAGATAATAGGATGTGCGTGGAAATCGTTGTGTGGATCAGCAAAGAGGTGATTACGCAACGAAGTTATAACCCATACCTTGGTCAGCAAAGAACACATCCGCTTTCTATCTGTATGAGAAGTGCGGGATAGTGCATGATAGTTAAGAAAGAGATGAACCCCGCACACTTTATAAATACGCACCTCAATTACTAGTTTAGTACGGATAGTTTTAGGAGAGAGAATATAAGATAAGAGAGAGATGAATTAGTGTAATTTTTTCCCATCCTTCCGCTTAAAGTCGATTTAACTTAGCTAAACTAATTGTAATACGTTCAAATTTATAGTGAAAATGATATTTAATACCGTGCGGAGTAGGTTTAGCCGAACCACGTAAATTTTTGTGTCATTTGCATTCTCATATTTACGTTCAACACTGTATACTGCTAGTTACTTCCTAATCGATTTATGCATTGTAAACAATAATTGTAACAATTAGATCTGCTCAAGTGGTTTTTAGTGGTTACAGGAGGGCCAGTTCAAAAATCATACTAACATCCAAAAAGACTAGAAAGGAAATAAGATTACAAACCTTTAGTATAAAATACCATAGTCACAGACTGCTTGCGAAGCTCTTTAAGTTATTTGCGGAGATTCACAACCTTGCTGCTCCAATTCTTTACTATGTTGCTCTGGCGACTGATGTATGCTCAGAAGCCCATCCAACCTAGCAATCTCAGCCTTAGCCGCAACCAGATCAGCGTTCGACTAGCGAAACTCAACCTCCAGCTTTGTAGACTTTATCTTATAGTACTGGTAGAGATTGTAGCTATATTGCTAGTTACGAGCCAACTGCAAGGATAAATGACTCAAAGAGTTATTCCGAGAAGTAAGATTAAGGATGACACGATAAGAGGAACTTACGGAGAAGAAGGCATGCTGAGGATATAAATAAACTTCTCTGTCAGCTGCAGAAGTCATTTTCAAAATACTTGCAGGAGGAGATAACTCGAAGTCTGTGAACACATTAACCCTTTGATCTCCAAGCCAAGCGGCTCGCACATTCTCGTACGAGGAAACTCTCATGCGTTCGCGCACCTCATCATTTTGTGTAGAATCATTCTCAACTAATGGCGTAGAGAAGAAGGGAACAACCGAAAAATCATTGCGCTTAGCCCACTGAAAGGCCTCTTCTTTATTAGATTGATTAAATTCAGAGGGATCCACATCAGCCTTTTTCCCTCTATCGAGCTGAGCAAGATATTCCGTATCAATAACATCTTGTTGCATACCACCACCTCCATCACTTACATTCTCCTTTCGAAAAGTCTTTTCTTCATCGTCCGAAACAAACTCAAAGCCATCAAGGACATGAGATAGGGCTTTGAACGTAGACTAATGAAGATCACCTCCCCTAGACTTTCCACTAGAGTGAGAACCAGAGGATGCACAGTCAGGAAAACCCTAATCACACGATATTTCACTGAGAAATATCTCAACGTCATTTGTAATGTACTTCAAGGAAGACTGTGGATGTAACACCGGCATTTTTCGCATGACACTTACTCAAGGATGCGTCATGGCCTTGGATGAAGCTTCATCCTAAACTTATAAAGCTTATTCAGAAATGCATCAGGATGTGGATGCATTGGCCTTGAATTATAATGTGAAGGCACTATTATGCGTGAATTGGCCTTGACGCGTAGCCATTGGCCATGATGTTAACCAGTTGGTGTGTTTTCCTATCAGCACTAACTAGATGGCGGATTAGCCTAGCAGTTGGCTAACCAGTTAGCGGCCATGCTAACCAGAAAGCGGATTTGCCTAGAGGCATCAACCAGAAAGCGAAATAGCCTAGCATATGGATAACCAGTTAGCGGATGTGCTAACCAGTTGGGGGATTAGCCTAGAAGCTTGCTGACCCGTTTGCGTTTTTTCCTAAAGTGCAGTCGATAGATGTCCATCCTCTTTCTTTTATTTACTTGTAAAATTGTGAGTAAAACATATATAGGGAGGAGGTGTTGGTCGAAATCGATGATGCTTAGATATGCTAATTAGATGGCAGATTTTCCTAGCTATGTTAACCGGATGGCGTATTTGCCTAGCGATGCTAACCAGATGGCGAATTTGCCTTAGGATTTGCTTGTAGCTTAGCCCATGAAGCTTAAATTATGCGAAAGCATTATTTATTCGTGTTGCTAATTGAGAATGCATAATTGCATGCCCAATGGCCTTAGTTATGCGCAAGTTGGTGCATACTTTGTGAAAATCCATTGTCTTATGCGGATTAGGCTTTACTAGGCCTTTGTCCTTGCTACATCATGTTGGAAATTTTTAGACGTGGATTTTATATGTCTAAGCATATCTTTTCAAAACGATTGTCCCTAATCGATGTTGTCTTTGCCTTAATAGGCTTAAGATGCTTGTCCCTTTATGGATGAACTGCGGTCATGCTTGATCTCTTCAAGGTGCGGGTTGGGTACGTAGGCAGCCGCAATGCAATGCATTGAGGTGAAACATCTTGTCGCTCATATCATCTAATTTAAAGGTGATTGCGACATTATGGTAACTCATATCATCTGGCTCGGCAATGCCAAGTCAAGAGATGATTGTCGCCACACTCGATGGATTTTTCATACATCCTATCAACGATATACGATATGGAATGGTATGTGCCTGGATATTGCACCTTGGTAAGAGCACGATAAGTGCAGGCTCCAGCGCATGGTCGAAGCAGAGTTAAGGAATTGGAGATTTGACTTGGAATGGCCTATGTGTTAGTCCAAGGCAAGACTTAGGCTTGAAAAAAGGATTGTAAGCAAGTGATGCATTCCAAAGGTATCATCATTGGCTTCTATGGCCTTACCCCTTGTTCTGGAAGTTGGAAAAAAGTGAATTGGAATGGTGTAGAAACTACGTTTTGAGTATCATGTTTATAAAGCATGCTTGGGAAGGAAAATCAACCTGCATTTTCCTAGTTAAACACAAGGTACAAATCTTCTAAATCGCGCATCAGGGAACTCTGGCCTTCCCAGCGCACAACGCCGGAAGGCGGAATTTCCTGGTTCGTGACAGTGGTCTTGTAGATTCTTTCATACAGTCTTGAGCAGGAGATGGCGTGTAATCAACATCATCAGTATATTGTGAAGTAAATTGAGGGATAACATTTATCTCGAGATGCGGGGTTTCCTGGAGAGTTATATTCTCATCCCGCTCTTGAAGGTTGTCTGCATCCCACGTTAGAGTACCTTCTGACGTACTTTCAGCATTCTTTCCATTACCATCAGCATCTTCTCCTGAGCCATCCTCAGCATCTTGGGAATCCTCACTGATGGGACTGTTCTCTTCCGACAACTCACTTTCTTCAGTTCCAACATTGGTAGAGCTGCGGGAAGAAAGCTTAGCCTTCTTGTAAGTCTGCGAAAAAACATGCACATCAAGCTATGGATTAGGCGTAACATACTCAAGCCAAGCATTATGGTAGTGTTTTTCTCTTAGCTTTGGCCATATTATAGCGAAAGACAACCACTATGGGTCATCGCTTAGCTATAATGTGCCTCAAAGTTTTGGTTTCACTACTAGAGCACACACATCTGATCCCAGCTATAGCTAAGCAATGCGGGACGAATATCTAGTTTCCCTCATAAAAGGCACTTTATGGAAACCAAGTATTCCTCTGATTTTTGACGAATATTGAGTACCCGTCTTCAATAAAACAAATTTTGGTTTTTTACCTATATTAACTCCTAACTATTTTACCAATTTCGGTTAATATTTCTCTTTTAACTATTTTATTTACTCTAATTTATTTTTTCCTATTATTTCTCAAATTTGTTCTCTTAATTAATTTTAAATCTACAAGAAATACTTAATGAAATCAAACCATATATATTTAAAAAAAAAAAAAAAAAAATTGGACAGATACTGAGTATCGATATGTCACTGTTTGGACGGAAACTCAGTATCCGTCTTTATAAGCTAAGAATTGGGACCCTCCCATAGTGGTTGTTTTTGGAGCTCTCTTTTGCTTAGCTATGATTAAGTTATAGCCAAGAACCTCACCATAGTGCTTGGCCTCATAAATAATGAAAGGGAGGAAACTAATCCATATCTTGCCACACCATAACCACTAGCATTTCTTTTCTTTTCAGGAAGCACAAACTCAGAACTCTCATCCTCCTCCTCCTGGAGAACCAAACACAAAGAGCGTGAGATGCAGAATATACGCAGATGAAGCATGTGAGAAGCTACAAGAGTTAACACATAAATGGAAATTACCTCAGCTTCGCTATGACTAAAGTTAAACCAGTAAAAATCAAGTTAATAGGGGCAATACGGATTGTAACGTTTGGGTTGATGACGGCAAGGTTTGGTGTAATCTCTGGGAGTAACATCAAGTCATCTTCTTACCATTTTTACGTTTGTAAAGCATATCACAATAAAAATGGTCCTCAGTGGAGTACAAGGTGAGTCGCAGACCAGCCCCAATCCTACCTACCATAGTCATCAAATGCAGATGATCGTACTGGAAATTCTTCACCATGTCGAGATTGAGATCATCACCCTGATCATAGAAATACACCTTAAATCTATCGAGGCTATGTTTCATTTTAAAAGCTTCCAAGTCAGTGTGCTTCAAACTATTTTCATCTTCGGTACCCCTTTTTTTCTTCTCCGTGACCGAAATTGTAAGACACTCGCCAACACCTAGTGGGTGCGGGAACTATTGATGGAATTTTAATTTATACCACAAGAGCATGGTTGTCAATGAGACAGTATGCAAGCACGGTCCGTTCCGCAGGGATTTTAGAATTGTAATTTCTAATTTTTAATTAACTTATATGTTAAATAACAAATTGATTTTGAATATTTAATTCTAAAATAGAAATACTAAAAATACTAAAATTGATTTACAAGTGAAAGAAAACCTAGGAATCGAGATTTCATCACCACTACGTAAACTAGGTTGTTGCAACTATTTTTCTATAATTTTCTCAAAATATTACTCAAAACGATTTCGGACAAAATATTTACGTTTTGGAAAATAAATCATTTTAAATTAGATTGTTTTTCTCAAAGGATTAATAATTTTCTCCATTATAATATGCTTATCTCTGAAAAGAAAATATAACTCAATTAATAAGCATTAGGACATGTGAATAAATTATTATCGTAATTACACAAGAAAAATAGGATCAAGAGAATTATTAGAGAAAAATAGTCACATCATGCTAGCAAATATAGTTGGACTTCCTCTCTAATCCTAGTTGGGGGTTCTAGCTACTCATTGCAAAAAGAATGGAAGAAGAAATCAACTTATTCATAATTTTATCAAAGAAATGCAATAAAGAACTGGCCATAGGTGTCACTGAATGAATAAAATCTTTTATTGAATTTACAACTGCTTTTATTGAAGTTGAATAAAGCACATATCATTAATGTATTAAAGCCCAAACTGTCGCAGACACTATTCACAGTACTGTTACAATAGATATTGAATTTGAGAGAACAGACCACGGACTTAAACGACAGTTCCCCTTGTATGACGATGTTCTTCGTTTTCACGACGAAGTTCTTCTTCAAACTTTTGGCCACAAAATCTTCAACCTTTTTGTAACGCTTTCTTCATATTCTTCACGTGAATGCAGAAACCCTAGCTTTTTCTGGATTGATTTTCTATGCTTTTTGGCCGAAGCCAACCTCCCTGACTCTTCCCTTGACTCTTCTATTTATAATGTAACCTCAACAACCTCCATATCTCCCTCAAATCTTCGCACTTATTCTCTTTAATCAAGAAGAAAATATCAAATCTCGATATGATTTTGTTTCTTCATTTGAACATATCCCAATTAGTTGTTGCCTTCTCAAAGCATGATGCGCACAATTTTTAAGGAAATATTATCTTCTTTATTACACGTAAAAACTTCAAATAAACCCGAGAGATTTTCTTCTTTTTTTACGGCAAACAACTATTCAAGAGATTTTTTAGGTTATTTTCACTTGTTCAATTGAGTAGAAATTCCTCTTAATATGGTAACAAGATATTTCTTGTCTTAAACTAACAAATCTCTTTTAATATTTGCTAATCAATTCACGCAGATAAGAATATGAAATTTTCCCGCCAAAATTTAATCTTGTTTAAATTCAATAGGAGGTACCTCTATCCAAAGTCGGGGTGCCTTTAACACTTTTGAAGGTTCTTTTAACACTTTTCCAGCCATCTTTTCCGCAATTGTTATTTCCACAAAAATATCTAAAAACACATAATATAATAGTATTAATACAGATATTGAGAAAAACAATATAAATATAAGAACAATTAAGACATAAAAATGTATCTATCAACTATGGTAGATGCAGGAGCTTTACCAGGAACATACCTAATAGGTTGTGCGGATGTGGAATTAATGCTTAGTAAGATCCACACTCTTGACAGGAGCAGGAGGTTTATTAAATGGATAGCGGGAACTCTTTTTGTTTGGATCAGCATGTTCATAAGGCTGCTTGTGTGGAGCTTTTTTGTGTGGGTCGTCTTCTTCATCATGTGAAGACATTTTTCTTTAATTCAAGAAGAGGGGCAAGAACCCAAAACAAATCACTTACAAATAAAGCAAAATCAGAACTGTGATATAATACCCTGATTCGGCAGGTAGAGTTCGTTGAATGGAATATAGGTAATGGTTTGTCCTTTCCTAACACCGAGGCCTTTTTAACACAATTGGTTCCAGAGTTAGCAAAAAACTGTGCAGTTAAGCGTGCTCAGAATGGAGTAATCCAAGGATGGTGACCTCCCGGGAAGCTTCTGCTGGATGACCGCAATGGTGCCCGTTAAAAACTACCTCACATTTCCAGATGACCGCAATGGCTAACTGTGGACAGTATGGGTGCAAAATCGGGTCATTACAAATGGTATCAAAGCTGACGACGGGTCACCTGCCGAGGGTGAGAGAGTAAGATGGTCGGAGTGTGCCAGGTACAGGTACTGGTCTCATGAATGACAGGGAACGTTGGAGATCTGAGCTTGTATATTCTGGAGCCGAGGACGACTCCAATTTAAGGTGGTGGTATCGTAATACCCTGATTCGGCAGGTAGAGTTCGTTGAATGGATTATAGGTAACAGTTTATCCTTTTTTGACACCGAGACCTTTTTGGCACAACTGACTCCAGAGTTGGCAAAAAATTTTACAGTTAAACATGCTCGGACGGGAATAATCCAGAGATGAGTGACCTTTCGGAAAACTATTGCTCGATGACCATAGTGGTATCCGTTAAAAATCCCACACTACTGGATGACCACAGTGACTAAATAGAGACAATATCAATGGAGGATCAGGGTCATTACAAGTGAAGTTGTTAAGAAGAACATGGGCAAGTATATACACTTAAATATGAAGTTTATTCTTCACAACAAATTCCGAAAAAACACATGCAGGGGAAAGAAAAATACAACATCAAAATGCATAATGAGAAATTTAAGACCAGAAGCTTTTCTTTACCTGTAACAATGGTAGTTTTAAGGATCAAGACGGATAGCAGCAGGAGCTCAAACTTAATGGCGGGAAACTCAAATCAACGAAGAAATTATGAAGTAAGGCTAGGAAAATGAAAAGCTTTTATAACAGAGTAAACACATAAGTTATGACAGTTCTGAGGAAGAAAGTGAAAGGTTATCTTCAAAGGAATAAATTAAGCGGAAAGGTTAGTCTCGTCACCGAGGTATTTCAGAAGACAAAGAGAATAAGGAATAATAGTAAAAGCCTTTGTCAAACTGAAACCCTTCTTTTTATATGAAGTTGGAAAGCTTGAATTATAACTGACCCGAAAATTTAAGAGAAGTTATTGCAAACACAAAGTGAAGGCAGTCGTGGGAATTTTTCTTTCCGTCCTACCCCTGGTATAATACCAAAAAAAATGCAAACTGTAGGTACAAAATAACTTATGTACACGTGGCATCATCTTAACAACATAAAACCAGAGGGTACATCATACACGCACTGGATAATATGGGACCAGAGCGTACATCATACATGCACTGGATTGGATCCATAGTTATTTTATCTCATCATAAGGTAAATTCAACTGGACGGACAAATTTTATCTCCACTGACATCGAAGAGATGTGATAGGGGGAGACAGTTGTTCGGTGTGGGATGAAACCGCCTATCCAACATTAAACGCAACAAACATATAATATGATGCACATGGCAATTGCTGAGTGGATTAATAAAGGTATTACCCACATTCTGTTCACCATAGAACGTATCTCACAAAAGAACTATCCGCATGAGAAATACGGGATAGTGTATGACAACTGAAAAAAAGATGAATCCCATACATAACTCTATAAATACCCAGCTCCAATATTGGATTAAGGATCGGATAGTTTTAGAAGATAGAGATCATAAGGTAAGAAAGAAATAAACTAATGTAATCTTTTCCCCTTCCTCCCACTTAAAGTCGATTTAACTTATCTAAGATCATTGTAATACATCCAAACTCGTAGTAAAACCAATACTCAATACGGTAGAGTAGGCTTAGCCGAATTACGTAAATACTCGTGTCATTTGCATTCTCACATTTGCGTTCAAAACTTTATTCTGTTAATCTTTTAGTGGTTACAGACAATGTTACCTATATGAAGTTATGGATCTTTGGGTGTTTGTAAAACGATCTGTCGTCGACATGGACCCACGAAAAATGTTAAAATCAACTTTCTTATGTAATGCTAATCAAGCAGTATAACAGTATGATATGATCATGGAAAAGATGTCTAGCTACACTTCACTTCACTTCACTTCAATTCCCTTTCCGCATGCTCATATATATATAAATGAATCCCACCCAAGCTAAACGCTGCTAAAGCGTCAGCCATGATAATGATTTCACAACACTTTTAAGTAGTACAAGAAGACAAGCCAAAAGATTTGTTAATGTTTTCCAAATAGGTTAGTCTCTTTCTAGCTTTTCTTTTTTTTGATAGGATTTTCTCAGCATGACTAATGTGGCCGAGCAACTAGTTAACAATCTTTGGTTGATCTTGACAGTACCTACCAAGATTCAGAAGCCATGTTATGCAATAATTTATATACTTGATACAAATCTTGAATTACGTAGTGACTCTTGTTAATTACCTAATGGTCCTAACCAAAGCAAGTGAATATCGCCTACAAAACAATAAAAAATGCAACCATATATGTATAATTAAGGGTGTGGGTATTTTGGTGCCATTACCAACGCAAATCAACTACTTTTAAAATATGCATATGGTCGTGGATTAACAAACGAGTACATTTAATTTAGTCTTGTGACAATCGCTTTCTCTTTCTAGTTCAATTTTTGGGCGGTATGAATTTTGAAGGGGATGCAACATGATTATTTTATATAGATTGTTGGATAAGGGGTGACTTTATGTATAGTAAATGACCAAATTATCCTTTTATTAATTTAGAATAACGTATTACTATTAAATTTTCAATATTAACCTAATCAATTATACAAAACTAATTCAACATCTTCCAACCCTAGCCTAGCGGATTTTTCCCCTTTCTCTTTTTTTCTTCTCGAATTGAAGTTCAAGAAGAAATCCAATCGCCCTCCGCCACAAATTCAAGAAGAAACCTAACCGTAGTTTAGTTTGTAGTTTATAAATTTGATAAGTATAGTCTATGAGTATGAAAAGATTTTCTAAACATAATTGTAAATGGGTGTGTAGTACATATAGTTGGCTACCATTAGGAAAAAGATAATCTAAACCTGATCGTACTCCACCAATTTTATCAAACATTCATGAATTTTCCAGCCGATTTGGGGAAAATTATAAAATTTAGTGATTTTTACGAACTTTGATAAATTACAAGCCATTAAAATAATTTATTTTTATTACCAAAATAAAAAATTAAAATTTTTTGAAATTCTTCTTCTCTTCCTTCAACTTTTTCCCTCCAAAAAACCTAACTTTAAATTTCAGAATTTTAACTTTACTTCTCGACCACTAACTTTAAGTTTAATCTTACTAATTTAATCTAACAACTAACATCGAATTAACAGTTAACTACTAATATATATAGATAATGAGTTATTGAATTTACTTCCAAATAATTTGTTTCGTCTTATCTAGCATACCTTTCAAAATTTCTATAGCCCAAAAATATAAATCTTTTTTGTATCAGTAAATTAAAACCTTGATAAATTTTAACTTATACTACCTCTGTTTCAGAAAAAGAGTTACTATTACTTTTTTAAATTGGTTTATTTTTAGACTAAAATGAAAAAATAATAGTAACACTTTTCCAGAAACTGAGGGAGCATGAAAAGAAAACCATGAATACCTATGAATTTTCAACCCATTAGAAAAGCATATAGCATATAAGGTTTTCCCCGTTAAAACCAACCCCCAGAAAATAAAAATGTTTTGAAGTTAGCAAAATATAATAATGTATGTCTTTAATTAAATTTTCACTTCCCTACCAACAACTTGTTAGTGTCATAATCTCTGTTATGTCAAGTTAAGAATTTATTTGGCAAGCTAATAATTTGTTTGGTTAAAGAATTTGTTTGGTTAAAGAAGAAAGAAAGAAAGAAATCAAATCTGAGATGATTAGATATGATAGATTTTCTAATGCTATATTTCAACTTAATTATCATCTCTTTATGTAGATAGGGGGCCTCAATCATCTTTATAACCCAAAAGAACCTCTTTGTCTGGCACCAACAATCAACTATTACAATTTTTTTAAACTCAATCATGATTAAAGCAAGTAGGATAATTAATCTTAATAGCTTAAAGCAAGGTGTTAAATGAATTCTTGTTGACCAATAGATGTTATTACAAAAATAAGTAAATTTTATCGGAATAAAAATAAGAAAATCATCGAAGACATATTTTCGAGATTGATACTGGATCAATGTAGTCAATTTCGACCGAGATTCTCGATTTCGGTCATCGGATCTCAGTGAAATGAGAATTGACCGAGAAACTCGCCAAGACAATCAAAATCCCATTGAGATTTGGTCAAGATCTCACTGAGGTAAACTTAACATATGGAAACCTATTAATAAAAATCAAAATCCACCAAAAAAACTCAATTTTATTTACTTTTCTTAGAAATTAGTATTGTTCGTAATATCATGTAAAGTGCAAAATATTTGATATATATATTATGGGTATACAATTTGAAAATAAAGGTTCTAAATTTTATTGAAAATCTCCCCAAAATAAGATTATGTCGATGTCTCGATCCCAGCCGAAACAAGACTGAGATCTGAGATTAACTACATTGTGTTGGACTCTCCCTCTCGTGTGCTCTTGCAATCTGATATTTTCTTTTCCTTAATCTTTTTTCATATAGGAAAAAGTAACCATTGATTGTAATTTATAATAGCTAGGAAAGTAATCTCAATGTGAATATCTCAAAATTTTCTTGATTTCCTTGTTGGGATGATTTTGTGTTGATACCTCTCATGTGTACTAGGTAGGACCTAAGCTAATAAGCTAAGCTATTGAACCAACTTTGAATTGAATACCTTGCTAGCTAAAAAGTAAAGGAAAAGAGATAATTTATAAGAAATTTATAAAGAATGAATAAAAATTTGAAAGGTGGAAAATGAAAGAAGAAGATAAAAAAAAATGCTGTCTTTAATCAAAAAAATGGTGTTCCACCACCAAGCAAGCACCTTAAACTAAGACCCACCACTCTTTAATTAGTGGACTCCCTTCCCTAAAATTTATAAATAAAATAGAATTAGAGCATCAATTTGATTTTTTTACTTTTGATTATCTTTTGATTATCATCTTCAATCCCTCTTTTCCTCAAAGATGAAAAGCAAAGAAGAAGAGAATCAATCAGCTAAGGTTGTTACGGTTAAGACGTCAGGTAGTTGTAAGTTGTAGCCATATTCAAATTCTTTTTACCGGCCAAAACAATTATTATTCTAAGGATATTTCTTTTTGGGATACGAATGTTGAATAAAACAGTTCTCTATCACAAACAATTCTTTTATATAAAGAACATGAAAAGAAACATATTCGATTTTCTTTAATTTCTTTTGTTCAAAAGAAGAAACAAAAAGAAAATTTGAGGGTTATGGAGAAGACATTTAGGCAGCTTTTGGATTTTGATTACTCACACCTCTCAGGAGTCAAGTGATTCGATTTCAGTGCTTATCAACCATCTAATTAACCAAAAAAAGAAAAAAAAAAGTAATGTGCTCTCAATGGCTCAATCCTCATAGATAGATATCCCAACACGGTATAATACGATCATTTTTCTGATATATTATAATACGTCATCTGACACGGTACAACATAATATACATAAATTTATGACACATTACAGCACAATAATACACAGCATATTAAACACATGACTTTGTGGGTTGTGTTGAACCGGCCTCGTTTTACACCTCTATCTGGGGATGCAACAAAACGGAAAGTGGTTCCTTGATCTGCATGGTGATGGATGGTAGTGCGAATTGCTAGCCGTCCTTAGTGGTTGGTACTGACACGTTTTGATGTAACTCATCATGTCATATGCGTAATGACCAACCGGATCCCATTCAAAACTGCAAATTACAGCACCTACTAGCTGTTAACATGTTGTAATAGAAAAAAGCATGATGATGATGGAGCCTGCCTGCTTGAGTTTCTTAACTTAGTATTAATAATTATGGATGACCCTAATCAGTACAAGATTACTAATAATTAGAAGACTGATTATAATTGGCTACACATGATCATGATGTGTACTACTTGTTTTTGTTTTCTTTTTTTTTAAAAGGATCCATCTGTGGGCTCTCCCCCTCCTCCCCTTATTCCTATTCTCTTTTCTCTTCTCTTTTTTCACTCTCACTTGTAGAATCACTCCATCTCTCTCTCTCTCTCTCTGTCTCTTTCTCTCTATATATTGTGTGTGTGGGTCGTCCATTTCAGCTCGAGAAGAAGAAGAAGAAGAAGCTTAAGGGGAAACAAACAGATAAAGGAATTAGGAACCCCCACTATCCATCTCCCATATTCATTCATACATACATATACCAGATTATCCGCACGAGACGTCGACGTCGACGTTACAATACCAACCTTACTGTTATTTCAAACAAGAAAGGAGAAACAATCATGTCATCTTCCCAGCCGCAAAACACGGCTGTCCTTCCTTACCCTGTTCGCTCCAATCTGCCGCCTAAATCCGTACTAACACTTCCCTTGCACCCAATTACATTGAAGGTATCTCTCTCACTGTGTCTCATCTTTATCTGTTCAAATGGTATGTCTAGTACTTATACTAATTGTTTTTGTTTGATGCAGTTTGAAGAAGTGGTGTACAAAATCAAATTAGAGCAACAGAAAGGATTCTGTTGGAATTATGGTACATGGAGTTCCAAAGAAAAGACTATATTGAATGGGATGACAGGTATGGTATGTCCAGGAGAGATTTTAGCGATGCTCGGCCCATCTGGAAGCGGCAAGACCACCCTCCTGACAGCTCTCGGTGGTCGACTCAATGGGAAACTGTCAGGTAAGATCACCTACAATGGCCAGCCCTTTTCAAGCCCCATCAGGAGGCAGATTGGATTCGTTGCACAGAACGATGTTCTCTACCCACACTTAACCGTGGCAGAGACACTCATCTTCACCTCCTTACTACGCCTACCCGACAGCTTAACCAAAGAGGAGAAGGTCGAACATGCCGAGCATGTGATTAACGAGCTAGGCCTCAACCGATGTAGGAATAGCATGATAGGAGGTCCCCTGTTTAGGGGAATATCAGGTGGTGAGAAAAAGAGAGTAAGCATTGGACAAGAAATGTTGATCAATCCAAGTTTACTATTACTCGACGAACCCACCTCGGGTTTGGACTCGACCACTGCTCAGCGCATCTTGACCACGATAAAGCACTTAGCAAGCGGAGGCAGAACTGTGGTTATCACTATTCACCAACCATCCAGCAGACTCTACCACATGTTCAACAAGGTGGTGTTGCTTTCAGAGGGATGCCCAATCTACCATGGACCTGCATCCACTGCCTTGGATTATTTCTCCTCAATTGGATTTTCCACTTCTGTCACTGTCAACCCGGCTGATCTCTTACTCGATCTGGCAAACGGTATGTGGTCCTATACTGTGTCCAACTTTACATTGATGTACTTATTAGCTTTCCATGCTGGGGGAGTTGCACTGACAAATGACAATTGTGTGGAGGAATTGCAGGGATTGCACCTGATTTTAAAAGAACGGCGGATGAAGAAGGCGGAGATTCTCCTCAAGAGGGTGGTGGAAGCACAGAAAACGAGCAAAAATTGGTTAGGGAAGCACTTATCTCTGCTTATGACAAGAACATAGCTACAAGGTTGAAGGCTGAACTTCGTGGGGTTATAGACATAAACAACCCCTGCTATGCTGGTGCTACCACTACTGATGCATACAAATGTGAGTAGTTGTCTATGTTTTTCTCGCTCTCTTCTTTGCAAGCATCAAATTAGTTCTGACAACTATCATAAATTATATTTATCGCTGTTCTGAAGAAGAATTGCTTTTGATGCCTCTGAATGAAGCAGGGAACACTGTGAAGTCAGAAGAGTGGGGAACCAGCTGGTGGAGGCAATTTAAAGTGCTGCTCAGGAGAGGGCTCAAGGAGCGTAGATACGAGGCGTTCAATAAATTGAGGATTTTCCAAGTAATAACTGTTGCCATTCTTGCTGGTCTCCTCTGGTGGCACTCCCCACCATCACACATCCAAGACCGCGTAAGATTCAACTCTTTGATGAGCATAGAAGAAGAATAAATTCCTTACTGCAATTTTCTTTTAACATGCTTCATTCTGTCTGCAGATTGGGTTGCTCTTTTTCTTCTCAGTCTTCTGGGGTTTCTTCCCACTCTATAATGCCGTTTTTACGTTTCCACAAGAACGAGCTATGCTCATCAAAGAACGTTCTTCGGGTATGTACCGGCTCTCCTCTTACTTTCTAGCCAGGACTGCAGGGGACCTTCCTATGGAGCTTGCTCTCCCCACAGCATTCGTCGTCATCATCTACTGGATGGGTGGACTCAAGCCAGACCCCACAACCTTCGTTCTATCCCTACTTGTTGTACTCTTTAGTGTCCTTGTATCTCAAAGCTTAGGTCTTGCATTTGGTGCTATCCTTATGGATGTCAAACAAGCCACCACCTTGGCCTCGGTCACCACTTTGGTTTTCCTTATGGCTGGAGGCTATTATATTCAGCAGATCCCTCCCTTCATTGTCTGGTTAAAGTACTTGAGCTTCAGCTTCTACTGTTACAAGCTTCTTCTTGGAGTACAATACACTGATAACGATTACTATGAGTGCTCGAACGGAGATTTCTGCCGTGTGGTTGATTTTCCTGCCGTCAAGTCCATGGGTTCAGATCATTTGTGGATGGATGTCTGCATCATGGCTCTAATGTTGGTTGGGTATCGGATAGTTGCTTATCTGGCATTGCGCAGGGTGCAAGTAAGATAAGCAGTAGACAATTTTCCCGTGATGATACTCCAGCTAAGGATTTTGCCTGCATTTCATCGAAGAAAATATATATATTTGGTTGAAGAGTTTTTCTATTTTCTTCAACCTAGAAATCATTACATAATCTGAGATTTTGACACTCTACGATCGCCTTGTTCCTGGTCAGAGTTACATGTACTTGCCTTTTGTTTAAGTACTGGTTTAAATCATAGCAATAACAGTGATAATGATTATAATACTAACTTAGAATTTTATTTCTCTGCACAAACTATTCTTAAATTCTGAACAAATGATATGTGCATTACAAAAATGGAAAGCAGCACCAGGATTTGCATTCATGCTGCAGCTACATATAGAAAGATAGCGTTGGAAAAAAAAAACTGAAAAGAAAACAAGAGAAGGCATCCAATTCCTTTATTCTTTTCTGTAGAACCTGATGTGCGAATTTTCATTATGAGTTAACGTACTGCTGCAAATTTTTGGTTCTTTTCTTATTCTTCAGCTTTCTGAAGGCACACGATTCTATTTGCCGGATTCTTTCCCTGCTCACACCCATTAATTCCCCAATCTCCTGCAATGTTTTCATCCTTCCATCTTCCAGCCCAAACCTCCACCGGACCACCTGCTTCTCCCTTGGATTGAGAGTGCATAGCACTTTTTCCAGATCCTGCCTCATGAATTGCTTGATAAGTATATCTTCAGATGTTTCATCATCTGGATTTGAAATTATTTCCTGAAAGACAAGGGGATTACTCATCAATAGATGAATCAGAACAAGAGCTTATGGTGCGATGATACTAAAGGAGAGAGAACCAAAAGGACATACCGAAGGCTTTAGACTCTCATTGATCCCAAACTTCTGGTCAAGAGATCTTGGAGCTTTGGGGGTGAGTAGTACAGCCATTAGCCTTTTCATTGACAAGCCTGTTGCCTCTGCAATCTCCTTGTCGTCAGGCTGTCTTCCTTTCTCGTTAAACAGCTGCTTCCTAGCTTCCTTTACTCGATAAGTTGCCTCTACCATGTGAAACTGTTTATTTTTTTACAACAGTTTCAGAACAAAAGATTGGATGGAATCACAACTTTAAAACTGCATCAATAGTTTAACTAATCTAGTGGACATAAAGCAAAGGCAATAGACAAGAGCAACGATAAAAAATAATCAGTAATAGTTGCTTTATTTCCTTCTTCTAGTGAATCAGTTTCTGAAGTGATAAGGAACTCATATGGTCTAGACTCTAGAAGCACTAACTCTCACTAAATATAAGATTTTTCCGTGCAAAAGGGAATCGAGATAGTTAAGGAAAATTTACCGGTAGGCGAATAGTTCTAGATTGATCAGAAAGAGATTTTCGAACTGCCTGCTTAATCCACCAGTGGGCATAAGTTGAAAACTTGAATCCCTTTGAAGCATCAAACTTCTCTGCACCTCTTACAAGGCCTCGGCACCCTTCCTGAGAATGGAATAAGCTTAATAATTACTATTAACATTTTTAGCCTCAGAAACTCACTGAATTAATAGGGTTCAAGGAGAAACAAACCTGAACAAGATCTTGGAGGTTCATCCCCGCCCCCTGATAATTTTTTGCAATAGAAATTACAAGACGTATGTTGCTTTTAATCATTTTGTCTTTGCAAAGGATGCCATAATTTAAGCGCTTCCTTAGGGTTTTCTGATCAACTCCAGCTGCTGCTGCCCATTGAGCAAGAGTGGGTTTACCACCACAACGTTCTGTAAGTTCGTCGTGAAGTAATTCCAGTTTTAATAAGACCTGCATCATAACCCATACTAAGATAAATCGAGATATTGTGAATAATTTGACCATGAAAAAGATGTTTTGCAATAAAACTCTTTAATAGTAAACTAGAATACCAAAGATTGTTGAAGGAAATCTAAAGAAGGATCAATATAGGTTTTTCAATCAAATTGACTAGCAGAGACTATTACCATTGAACTTCACAGTACATACATACAGCTAGTCCCAGTGAAGTCCTGGCGTATGGTCTTCTATCCTAAACTTAAAACCTACATTGGTTGAACTGATAAAACTAACTTTTGGATAACAATTTAGTTTTGTGATATTCTTTTATAACGGGGATCAAACCTGTATTCCTTCTGACAACTGCAGCTCTTCATTAGCAGTAAGAAGTCTGGAAGAGCTAGTCGTCCCCCTCAGATAGCGCAAAGGATCAGCGTAGTCCACTTCTTGTAAAGGAGCTTTCTTTTTACGACTAGATCCAGAGTTCACAGAAACAACACTTGCAGCAGCTTTCTCAGCTGCTTTTGCTCTTCTAGCTCTTCTCTCTGTTTGACGCCCAGATCTCACAGCTATTCTATTCGTAAGTTGCATCTGGAGAAGTTCAAGTTCTTCATCTGTTGGTTCCAAGCTGTCAGAATCTGTAACAGAAACTATTTCTTCTTCCTCCATGCTTCCCTCAGCTTGCAAAGGCTGAAGGCCTAATAATGATCGCTCAGCATCAGTATAATGAACCGTACCGAGATGGATGCTTTCAGTTTTAGGTGAAAATTCTACATGCTTATTGTCTAATCTAGCATCAGAATTATCACCACCCATAAAAGCTGCATCTTTAGCCATTTCCACTGCTGCTTTTGCCAGAGCAACAGCTCCGGCAGCAGCAGCAGCTATATCGGCCTCTTCACCAGTAAGTGTTTCTGTAGCCACAGTAGCTTCAAATTTATCCTGCTTATAACAAATAACCCAAGCACTAATTTATTAGGTTATATTGCAACTTTTTTACACTGCAGAGCTTGTGATTCATAATGATATATAATCTGTGTTTCACACGTAGAATGAACCAATACACACCTTAGTGGGTGGACCAACCGATCCAACATATGCCATGGATCTGTCCATTGCTAGTGAACGTAAATGAGCTTCCAAAGAAGGTAACTGAAGCTTCTCCATATCAACTACCGCACTTGCTGTAGTCGTTGTAAGAACACATTGGGCTCGAACGCATATGGGTTGTCTAGTTTTGACTGCACATTTCAACCAAAACAACAACCAGTAAGTAAACACACACACACACACACATACAGAGGTGCCGTTCTGAGTTGATCAAAATGCAACACAAAATGCTTTCCTTCACTAAGCCAATAGAACCCTTTATTCCTAAGAGGCAATGAGTTCTTTCTTGACTCCAATTCTTACAATCATTTACAATAGGAAGACTAAATTTGGTGTTTGAGCTCAACATTATAAAAGATGCACTGAAGCTGTATGTTAAAATGGCTGTTCTATTTCAGTTTCCATTCCAAAGTCAAATCAAAAGCTAATAAAACAAAATTAGCTAGGAATTCAACAAACCCAGACAGGAACAAGATGGGTTTTGTATGGGAACACCATAAACTATATAACTACTCAAACACATTCATTAGAGACACATAAAAAAATCGAAATTGCAGAAATAAATGTCAGGAATGAATAGTACTTACAGAGGTAAGAGTGGGTATGAGAAGTAAGATGATGAGATAGTGTGGTGGTACTAGTAGTATTATCTGGTGGGCAATTGAAGAATTGAGGTAGCAAACAAGCCATTCCCACTTTTATGATTCTATATTACCACCACCACCATATATATATATTGGATTCTTACTATTATATATCCAAATTCTATAACTCAGCTTCTCTTTTGTTCCTCAATGATATGGTAAGCGAGCAATGGATTGATATACAGAGTCTACAGAGAGAGTTGGACTGTTATTCTATTCTTCTCTCACTCTCAGAGCAGGGGAGGAAGAAGAAGAAGATAAAAGAAGAAAGAGGATAAGAGGTTTTGGATTAGAGAAGGAGGAGGGAGATGTGAGAAAAAAACAGAAGACAACTAGAGATTATAGATGGTATGATTCTTCCAGACTGTTTTTTCCATATCTTATCCGATATTTCAACCCAACTATTTAGACAGCCCGTATCCAGAATAGAGGCGCCTATATCAAACTCAGCTTCTTAATCTAGGAGTACATAGTGGATTTCTTCCACATTCCTCCTCCCCTTTTCCACCACCACCACCACCACCACCACCACCACCACCACCATCACAGGAAGAGGAAGAAGATCTAAGGAAAACCTAATTGAGTAATGGAGGATGAAGGAGAAGGAGGGGGATTGATGCAGAAATTACTTAATAAGAAAAGTAAAGAAGGAGAAGTTGATTACAAAACGAAATCAGGGACAGCATGGAGTCATTCATTCTTAAATCAAAAGCCATGGCATCCACTTTCATATCCAAATCAACGTCGTAAATGGATTGCTGAACAAACCAATGCTCAAAGACAACGACGAGCTGAGGAAGTCGCCCGTGAGGTACTACTCTTCTATTTACATACACATTAAGGGTTAAGGGTTTAGACCTAATTCACAAAATTAATGATTATGTGCGTGTTTATTGTATCAGTTTGCACAAGAACAACAACTTTATAAACAAACAGCTGAGCTGAATCAAAGAGAGAAAGAGAAGGTTGAGACTATGAAAGCTGTTAGTTTTATGTATGTTCGTCCACCTGGTTACAATGCTGAAAGTGCTAAAGCTGCTGAACTCGAAGATGAGAGGAAAAGGCTAGGGATTACTAATCCACCTGAAGAATCCACTTCTATGCCGGACCAGGAGGAGGATGTTGTTCCTGTTGAAGAGGAGAAGAAGAAAAAGAAAAGGCCAAGAGATGTTTTTGGACGTGCATTGCCTACTGAAGAGGAGTTTTCAGTACTCAAAAATGCTCCTAGGTACATTGACTACTATTGTTCTGCATATTATTTTTTTGTATCTTTGATAGAAAAGAAGATTGCAAATTTGACTAACCAATAGATAATGTTAATGTAGCAGTTATATATATTTGTATCGATCAATTTGTAATGGTTTGACATTGGTTTCAGGCTGGAAACTGGTCTCCCAGCCAGGGCAAAACCTTTTGGAGTGGAAGTTCGTAATGTCAAATGTGCAAGATGTGGAACTTTTGGTCACCAAAGTGGTGACCGTGAATGTTCTTTAAAGGATATGATAACGCCAAGTGAGGAGAGTCGTTTGAAACGAGATGATCCTTTGACTGCTATTCTTGCCCAGACAGATTGTAGCGAGGTTAGTTATATGCTATGTTCTTTTCTGTTGGTTCCTAGTTTGCAGACAAGTTACAGGAGTCTTACTCTAGCTGCGGTCAGTATATTTGCAGTTTGTTTGTTCCAGTTTTCTCCCACCAAATTCTACCTTGTACTCTCATTAGGGTCAATATATTATCAGTTTCACAAAGGTAGTTGTAATGACATGAGTAGACTCATTACATTTTGATGTTTATCAGTTTGACATTAGGACAGAAACTCTTGTAACATTAGAATCTTTTTATTCTTTCCACGTAATAACATAGCATCACATTACAAGCCATCAAGATATCAATATATGGCTAAGTTTATTCTGTCTCTCCATCTCAGCTGACATGGTGTCATCCTTTCTTTTTTTTATGTGAACTAGCAATTGCTATGTATTCTATCTAGTTTCTTTGCTACCAAAAACTTATCCATGCTCTTGCTTGCTTTAGTAATGGCCTTCAATGTCTCATATTACAGCCTCTCAAGTGGGAACTAAAGCAAAAGCCCGGTATAAGTCCTCCGCGTGGTGGGTTCAAACCAGATGACCCTAACCAACAGATTGTTGCAGAGGACATTTTTGACGAATATGGAGGTATGAAGCAATTTATTTCTGGTTTTGTTAGAAGATCTTTATGTAGACCTAGTAGACCAAGCTCTCTGAGATTGAACCTTTATGTTGTATCTGTTGTAGTATTTATATGCGCCTACACTGAATATATGCTTAGAATTCCGTGGATTTGTTGAATTGCTCAACCTCCATGATTCATTCCACACGGAGACGGTCCAAGTACTGATTTCCAGTGAGGATGTCCTTGCTATATTGGTCATCATGTGCGAACATTTTGCATTCTGAAAATTCCAACTCTATTAAAGGAAATTGAATATGAGCTGCTGAATATCACGACATGGTTTGCCAGTCTTTTTTACGGTGCTCAGGTGGGTGGAGAAAGTCAAGTCAAGTGACCATGTGAATAATCCACTTCCTCACATAAACTTAGGAGGTGTAACCTTAAATCCATTGTTTCCACATGGGTCCATCAACTGTTAGTTTGTGTGAGCGTATTTGACGATGATCTCCGTCCCATATAGATAATCCTTGAAAAGAAATACCTTTGTTCAGTTCTAACCCATAAATTGGTGACATAGAGCCCTCAATAAACCTGAGATTTTCAATTCTCAAAAGATTTACAGGCCAAGTTTCTTTGATGGTGATGTTCATGGAGGAAACGCTCTCTCTCTAAGCTTTCATTTTCTATTCTATGTTCTTCTTTATATATATGCTAAGCTGTTGCACCTATGTCTTTTCCGTTTTTTAGGCTTCTTGAGTGGAGGAAACATTCCTGACCTGCTGGCCAACTTCTCAGTCAGCATGCCGGAGAAGCACTCCAAGAGTAAACGCAAGCACAAAAGCCAGTCATTAACTCGTAATAGTGAGTCCAGGTCCCGTCACAAGAGTCGATCTAGGTCGCCATCTGACTCCAATGACGATAGAGAGAGAAGATTGAAGGAAAGAAAAATGAAGGAAAAGAAGCGGCGTAGGAAAAAGAAGCGGCACAATTCTAGTTCCCCGAGTTCATCTGACAATTCAGACTCCAATAGGCAGCGAAAAAAGAAATCAAGACTACTCTTTGATTTAAGTTCGTCAGATGATTCCGAGTCTGACAGACATCACAAGAGAAGCAAACACCGGCACCATCATCATCGTCATTATCGCCATCGGTAATTCGACATGTAGTTCAGAAGAACTAATGGTGCACACTCGATTCCAGAATCATGGAAGTGCGAGCAACAGAGCTTTCGTCCTTTGAGGACAGTATCCTGTTGATTACCTTTCCAAAGAGTTAGAGAAGCTGAATCAGTAGTACGGTATTTTTGCCATGTCTACTTCTCATCAATCGGTCAGTTAGTTTTGTCTAAGGATTGAAGATGCCCCAACTCCAAAGCACATGTAGAAGCCATGGCTGTATGAACAGCAGTATGAAAAATGGGGTCTCCCTCGAAACTCAGAAGCCTAATGCCTCAGTCCCTTGTTGTTGTTTATTATTCATTTCCTCATTCTGACAAGAACCAGGGGCCTTTAATACTATTAAGGTTCTGATGTCAAATGGTGCAGTCTGAATAGTTTTGATATGCAGGGTGCTAATAATCCATCCTGTTCTGTTTTTAAGGTTTGTAGTACTTGTACTATGAGGAAAGAAGATGATGATGCTTTATCATTCTAATGTAAACAGCTTACCAAATTACTACTTTTGAGTTCCTGAATGAAAATTCACCAATATCTAAAGTGTAATCGGACTGGAAAACAAAAATGACAAGTTGTAGTATGAAAGCAAGAGATGAGGTATTTCAGAATACCTTTCACAAACGGATTCCCATCCCTTGTACCATGAGTCAATGACCTTTTTGACCTACTACTACAGTCTACATAGAAAAGGGTTTTGGAGCGAACAAGAGGCTGTGCTCCACAATGAACTGTTTTGGGGGACTGGTGATGGTCCAAGCCTTACCAATATTAATCCTCTGGTACGTAGTCTCAGTACATTTTCTAATTTCCATATTTTTTTAGACGTAGTGCTGCTAAATCATTGAAGATCGACATATATGTAACCAGCTATTTTAGCTAGTTGTTCAATTTTCTTTTTGTAGATATTTTTAGTTGATAAAATTATTCTTTGGTCGTCTAATAATATATTTAGGAAGCGATTGCTGGCAAATGCAATGTGTATCTGCACGTCGAATGACGTCAAAAACCCACAACCTACTGAGGAAGAGATGAAAACAGCTGATTACGTTTTCTACCGCACGTTTAACGTCAACACATTTAAGATATCAGATAAAATAGATGAGAAAATAGCTATAATCAGAGGTACATCGACTTCTTTATCCCATTTAAGTAAAGGATATCTTGAAGTGGACTTTGTTTTAGTATGGTATTTATGTTTCTTACGTTGCGTTGCAGATATATTCACTTATAATCGCGCTGATGGTAAAGACCCGGACGGTGTTTCGAAACCTGACAGTGGAAAGGCTCAATAAAAATGGGAAAGTTGTTAGTAAAGACGTGCCAGGAGATTCAGTAGGATGTGAAAAAGCGCGATGATGCAGCGACACTTGATAAGCCCGGTGGTCCGTTGAGAGATGAAAATGAACAGTTGGTGGCTCAAGAGGTTATACATGTACACGATTCTTTGCCTTGTGAAGCTGTTGTTTTTGATGAAGCTGCAAACAATATTGTCAGTAAGCAGGGTATTGTATCACGTGGAATGGAAGTAGAAACGAAGCTGAAGGCAATGCCGCTAAAGAGATGCAAACCTGATGGTAAAAGTGACGAAAAAGGAAACTTGAAACCTGTCAATGGTGGTTCACATGATGCCTTCCAAGAAAGCCAGGGTTAAATCGTTGAGGAACCGCAACCTGCTGCAATCTCCTCGACTTCATCATCAATAGTGAATGAGAAAAAGAGTGAATACGTAATGGTTGTAGATTCTGACTGAGGATGAGGTTGTGGTGAGCAATGGGCAGTGCTCCTGAGTCCTGAAGATATAATCCAAAAATGTTGAGGATTCTTATGTGCAGGAGGAGAAGGCTGGGCAGTCTTTAAGAATATGGAGTAGTACGTAACTACGTACTCTAATTTAAATATGGTTTTCAAAAGTTTTAGGTAGTAATTGAACAGTGGTAGCTACTGGCATAAGAAGAAGAAGTTTATTACATAGTGTCATTCTTTCTTTGTTATTGATAGAGATGTGAACTTAATTAATACTTCTTTTGTCTCACGAGAAAAATGATACTTTTATTTTATCTAAAAATATTTTATGTTGAAAAACGAAAAGTATCACTTTTCCTGAAACGAAATGAAGCCGTACATACGCCGTGTGATTTTGGTATCAACAGAGTACGTATCTGTTGTGGTTGAGTTCCACGCGGAGAATCAACTACCTCAGCGCGTAAACTATTAAAATAAAGGACACCGTTTTGTTTGGATAAAACCCATCATCATCCTTCGTCTCTTTCTTTATATTTTCTTGGAAGCAAAATCATCTCTTATAATCTTATCTACAGGTAGTAACATCTTCTTCATCTATTTGTTGTTGTTATGATTATGAACGTGATCATTTAAGATTCTCATTTCTTAATCTCTAAAAAAAAATTCATCATCTTCTAACGGATCTTGCTGTTAGTGTCAATTCCTCTGTTGTTTTCTTATGATCCATCATTTTTTTAGGATCTGATCCAATCTCTTTTGATTTGATGAGTATTCCCTTTTTACTATTCAGCCTCTGATTCAAAATTCAATTCTATTATTTGTTTGTTGTAGAACGAAATAGGCGGCGGAAACATGGATCATAATAACAACAACAATTCTTATCCGCCATATCCTCCTCCTCCTCCAGCAGCTGCTGGTGGTTATCCTCCCACTGGATATCCTCCAACTGCGTATCCTCCTTCTGCTCCTCACGGAGGACCTCCAG
>JAJJMC010013930.1:141665-165566 GCA_023531435.1 Papaver californicum | reverse complement strand
TGCGTATCCTCCTTCTGCTCCTCACGGAGGACCTCCAGGGGAATCTGGTGACAAAGGAATAATTTCAAATCTTGCTGCTGGTGCTATGCTTTCAGGAATTGCTGGTGGCCATCACGGTCACCATGGAGGACATTATCCACCACCTCCAGGGCATATCCAGGCTACCCTCCTCATGGTGGTCATGGCTATCCACCAGCAGGGTATCCTCCTCATGGTGGTCATGGCTATCCACCAGCTGGATATCCCCCAGCAGCAGGTTATCCAGGACCATATGGACATGCTCCAACTCACGCAGGTACATACATACTTGTTCTCTTAATGTAGTTTTAGTATATATATTGAGATCAACAAGGGTTCTTGACCTGTCGTTTTTTTAACCGGTAACGTGAGTTATATTATCTGTGCAATTGGCTTACGAAATGAGATTTACTAGATGAGGCATGTCATATATGACTATGTGCATGCACATGGACTATAAGCTAGTAAGCAACCAAGCGATTTGTAATTGGTGTTGTGCTGGCTGTTTACCAGTCATTTGGTGTTTTTATATCGCACATTGTATCATTATCACGGGGGTAGTGATGCTTGAGAGGGGGGTTTAAATTTCGTAGTTGTGGCCTAAGTCTAGATTAGCATTCTGATAGATCTTTTACATAGGTTGGGTAGCTGAAACTGATCTTGTTATATGTTAATTTACTGAGTTCTAAGAATGTATGTAACAGGGCATGGGCCTCATATGGGTGGTGGCATGGGCGGGATGCTTGCCGGAGGTGCAGCTGCTGCTGCAGCTATGTATGGAGCTCACCGTATATCACACGGACATGGTGGTTTTGGACATGGAAAATTCAAGCATGGGAAGTTTGGCAAGCTTGGAAAGCATGGCATGTTTGGTGGAAAGATGAAGGGGTGGAAGTGATTATATTATACTAGCCAGTTCCTGCTCAATTTCTATCCACTCTTTATACTACTAGCCGAGTATTGGCGTCTTGTTTTTTCAAATGTTTTATTGGATTTTGATGATGTTCTGAAGAAAAATCCCTGACTAGTACTTGCACCATTTAACAACATTTATATCTTAACAAGAACTGGTCTTTCTGTAAATATGCTTGGATGATTTATGCATATGAATGATTTTTAAGTACTACATTGGCATCTAAATTATTGAACTTTGATTTTCAAGTAAGCCGCACTGCATTATACGGGCATGCCGAACACATAAAATTGGGATTCTGGCTTACTATTCTATCCATATAGATGCATGTCAAACACCAAAATTAATTGTCTAAACGGTTACAATTGTATTTCAACAAAAGTGTTACTATCACTTTTTCATTTTAATTTATTTTTTACTAGGAATTTATTTCTACCTATCCAACAACATTTGGTTTTTAGATTTGAAACTCAAATTTCCCGCAAAAACTGTATTCTATCTTTAGTTTCGAGTAACTCAATGAAATTGATATGAAAAACAAATAGAAAAATGGTTTTCTCTTTTTCTTTCTCAGATTTCAGTTCTCAGACTAAACTCTCCCCCTCTCACTGGAATGATTTTGATCTCTGTTGGTAACAAAAAGAATTTCTCCCCCAAATCTTCTTCTTAAGCAGCTTCTTCTCAAGAGTGTTTTGTTGATCCTATTTTTGGTGTGACATTTTCTCAAACATGCAAAGGACTAAATCTCTATCTTGATTATTATTATTTTAGTTAGTGAGATGATATTCAGCCAAAAAATGGGGGTTTTCAGTTCCAGGATCAGCTAGTTTTAGTTTTTTAACTCCTCCTCCTCCTCCTCAAGGATTTTAAAGTAATTGCTAATCTTATCTTCCTAATTCTCCCAATTTCCTCAATTGCTAATCTTATCTTCCTAATTCTCCCAATTTCCTCAAGGATTTCGTTGCTTTTCCTTGGTAAATGAATTTGAAATGTTTGTTTATACCTTTCCTTGTCTATCTAGCATACTCTTGGTCTTGGATGACCTAATTGATATCTCCTTAGCTACCTAATCTTGTAGATTTCTTTTTCTGATGCGGAAGTGATCAGAAAATGATCAGCATCTTAGGAATATGTGCTTTCTGATAAATAAACACCGTGTTAAATATTTAGTTCTTTAATCCTTGTAATCTGATTGTATGATTGATTTCTGTGCATCTTGTTGTCAAAATATTTGTGGTTCTGGCTGGGGGGGCTAATTTTCAGTGGAAAAGCTATTTCTCACCTTGAATTTTAGATTTTGCTTACTTTGTTTTGCTGGTTGGTTTTATTTTGGATTCATGGGTACTAATGTTTAGTCTCATTTTCTTTGTTGTTGTAGGTAAACAGCAAGGAAAACTAATACAACTTCTCCCAGGTCTGATGATGTGAGAGTTAAAACCATCGCCACACCCCACAACGATAAATTTACTTGTTGAGGAATTATTTCTTGTTAAATGAACTAGAAATGTTTATACCTTTTCACTGCTCAATTTTTTTGAACATGATCTATACAATTATGGAGAGTTTGCTTTTCATCAACATCTATCAAGAATATAGAATACTCTGGTATTTAGCAAGCTAATCTTGAAGATTTCATTTTCTGATGCGGTGTTCCTTTTTTTTTTTATATATATGCAGGTTACTTTCTAGTTTCTAGAATACGAAGACGTAGTTGCAGAGCCTGAAACCATGTGTGCTTAGTGCTGTGGTATACTGATGGATGCGTTGCCTATGCCTCGCAACTATCGGCACGCGGTATTTGGCTATGGTTTCAAGATGTGCTTAATGTAGCAGTGTACTGATGGATGTGTGCAGCTCACTGCTCACAACCTATCGGCCCGCAGCATTTTGCTATCAACCCATGATGTTTGCTTAATGCAGCGGTGTGCTGATGGATGTGTGCAGCTCACTGCTCACAACATATCGGCCCGCAGCATTTGGCTATCTATTCTTGTTCTTATTCTGTTAAAAAAGCTAATTATCAACTACAATGGTACAAATTCTTAACTCCCCAACTATGTCTTACTAAATGTTGCATAAGTTTCATTCTGACTTTAGGATCGAAGTATCTTGTTTGCTGTTTTATTGCACAACTTGGTTACTTATTCCTGGGACATAACATATTCAGTAGATGCTTGCTTGCTTGGCATTTGATCATCCTGCTGCTTGGGTAAAGTTTCAACTAAATTAGCCCTGTTTAGCATCTGTTATATTGCTGAGTAGATTATTGGTACTCTGCTAGTATATTTAGTTATATTGTTTCTTTCATAATCAAATCTTGTGTTGAGTATGTTTAACAAAGAAAAAAACAAGTTATGTGTCAAATCAAAAGGTACACATTCTTAACTCTTGCTCAATATAATTTGCCTTTTTTTTCTTCTAGAATGCTGGAGTTTCTTTTTTGCTTGTCACAGGCCTATCATTCTTGTTTTAGGTTTCTGCCATTTTTCTCGATGAGTGTCAGGTTAGTACATTTTTTTCCTTCACAGGGACATTTAGTAGTTATTATCTTATAGATAAATAATTGCAGGAAAAACAATGAGAGGTATATGCATTATTTTCTTACAGCAACATGTATTGAGGCAGTGATGATCTAAAACTGATTCGAGTTTAGAGTCATGCACGTCACATTCCAATTGGGCATAATTTTCGTTTCAAATAAAAAGGTAAACAATCTAGACTCTAACTCTACGTTTACTATGTTTTGCACAAAATTGTTTCTAACTTGAGCGTCGGAGTATCTTTTTAGTTTTTTGCAGGTCCTGCTTTTATATTCCTATGACAAATTTAATTAACAGAGTTTTTGAAATGGGATACCGGTGCCCCGTGGTGAATGTTATCTGTCTGGCTTTTGATCAGTATGCATCTAGGGTATGTCTGACCTCAAATGATATAAATGGAGACCAATCACTCCTGTGAATTGTTCTAATGTGATCCTGCTCTTTCCTAAAAGAGGCTACATATCGACTCCAAAGATACAGTTAAAACTCTTATCTTTACCAAATTTCAACTCAAAAATATATATTCTAACTCTATGTTTACTTGTTTTTGTGTAAACTTCTTCCTGAGTTAAGCTTCAAAGTATCTTTTTCTGTTTTTGCAGGTCTTGCCTGCTTATTCGGAGGCCACTCATTAGGGAGGATTGGTAATGTGGAATGCTGCTCCCTGGTAGCAAATGCTTGCGTGCTTGGCATCTGACCACCAATCTGTTGTCAGGGTATGTTCAGACCAAATAAACTCATTTTGAGCTTTCTTATTGTTTCTGAAGAATCTGAACTAGACAATTAGTTGTATATTTAGTTATTTTATTTCTTCAGTTTTCCCATGTAAGTAGAAATAGAAACGTGGGGATCCAATAGTGGTGAACTGATAAGTAAATTAGTAGGAGAGCACTAGAAGTTGCATTGTATGGTACACAGTGGCTTGCCTTATATGTTGATCCTTAATTTGACCGTGGATTGGAGATGAGAAGGCCTGCGTTGGTGAGTGTGGTAGGGTAGAAGTGAAGGTAATGTGATGATACACTTATTATCCTCCCTTAGCTGTTACAAGATGTAATAAACTTGTTGGCCAAAATCTATGGTGAACTTTGCCGTTTCTCAGATGCATTTCCTGTTTGTCTGATTAAATTGTTTAGCCTTTTTATGTGTGTTATTGAAAACATTCGTTCATAAAGTTATGTTGTGAATTGTGCTGCAGATATACATGGATTCAGAGATCGGGGACATCATATAACAGTACATTCCATTGGATAATCAAGGCAAGTCTCCAGAACAACATTGTTCGTGCACTGCATACATCTGAATATGGGAGGAGAGAGGCTGATTAGAAGAAAATATAAGATTAGAAGAATGGTGTATGCACATCCTGGCTGTCATTTAAAGGCGACTGAAACACCAGAAATGGAGACTACCTGAACTAATGATAGAGGCAGGAACACTTTCTGACCAGTGAAAAGGTAACTCAGTTACGAAGGAACTCCTGTCTTCCTCCTCGTCTTGATTTCGGGCACGAGGAAAAAAGGTACTCTCTGCTGCCTCGATTAGACTATGTTGCGGTGTTTTTATATGATATATAATCTCTCTGGGAGATCTTGTAATGCTCTACTTGCAAATCAGAAAGTGGTTCTTTTTTTCTTTTCTTTTTTTACTTTGTTGTGCTTACTTACGGCAGATACGCGGTGAAAATGATGTTTGTGGCCCTTATAACTTACAAAAATGTGCCATACACCAAAGCTGACAGCTGCGCCGGTCTTGTTCAACGGTAACTATCAAATTAGTAGATTACATATAAATAGATTGTAACTAAAAGTAGTCTATCCGTAACTGATTAATCTGAAGCTGTGGATATAAAACCTAAACCTAAACTAAACCTTCAGTCCCAAACAAGTTGGGGTAGGTTAGAAATGAAAGCCAAGATAATAATCAACAGGACAGCTTGCCTTGTTTTTTTCAGCGCACCGCAAAAAAGATACTGTCCCAGCGATATATCGTTTAGGTTTCATCTCATGATATGGCTGAGTTTTACGTTGGCTCGTCACTGCTATTCATATACACAGTGGTTTGAATTTCGTTGGATTAAAATCAAATGTGTGTCAACCAAAGCAACCCTCTAGAAACGCCTCCTTGTGTGAACTCTAAAACACAAATCAAGCAGCGGACAGACACACAGACAGAAAGTATGGCGATTCCTGATGAGTGCACCCCAAGTAAGTAGGGATACCCCATAAACTCTCCAGACCTATAAATAACACTAAAATTGAAGGAGAAATAAAGGAAAGAGAGGGAGTGAGGCTACCACACGGTCCACACTTTGTGTTTCTAAATAAAAAATAAAACCCTTATTCTTTCTCTCTCGGATATAATAATATCTCTTCTTCCTTCCTTCCTTTCCTTTGGAGAGAGCAGCAGCTGCTGAATCTCCGGTTCCTTAAAAATCAATCAGAATCAGCATAAATAAATCATCATCATCATGTCTGACCGATTGACTCGTATTGCCATCGTCAGTGGAGACCGCTGTAAGCCTAAGAAGTGCCGTCAAGAATGCAAAAAGAGCTGCCCCGTTGTCAAAACTGGTAATCTAACAGATCTCTCTCCATTCACAAATTAGTTTTTTTTTTCTTAATTATTATTGGCTCTATTTGGTGGATGAAGTTCATGAGAAAAAAAAAACCTCTTTTGCTTGAATCAGAGTTAGGGCATATTCTGAATGACTAAATCATGTCTGAATGTGTTTTTAGGGTTTTGTTTTTTCTTTCTTTTTTTTTGCTAATTTGGGTTTTATGCTAAATATTGATCAGGGAAACTGTGTATTGAAGTAACGGTTGCTGCAAAGATTGCATACATCTCTGAGGAGTTATGTATTGGATGTGGTATTTGTGTCAAGGTATTGAATGAATCATCTAAAAAAGTTTGGACCTTTTTTCTTTTTTTGTTATGTGGTTATTTAGTCTGGACTAATTACTATTTTTTGTTTGTTTTGATGTTGGAATAGAAATGCCCATTTGAAGCCATTCAGATTATTAACTTGCCTAAAGATTTGGATAAGGATACAACTCATCGTTACGGTCCAAACACTTTCAAGTTGCATAGGTATCTAGCTATCTATATTACCCCTCTGCCCTGTTAATTACTGTATTTGTAGTTATAGACTAAATGTTTGGAAACCCCTGTATAATGCACATCTGGTTGCACTACTGGGTATGACAAACACTGGTGAAAACGGGGTGTTTTTAGTGTTTTGATCAGTTGTACATGTTTGAGTGTAAATAAGATAAGATGGCTGAATAAATTGAATTGCAGGTTACCAGTTCCAAGACCTGGACAAGTTCTAGGTTTAGTCGGAACTAATGGAATTGGAAAGTCTACTGCTCTCAAAGTGTTGGCTGGGAAGTTGAAGCCTAATTTGGGTCGATTTAATGTGAGTGCATTTTCTGTTTTTTCCGGGATATCTGGTTATTGCCTGTGGCTCTACATTGACACGGATCTAATGGATGTCACTTTGATGTTTCTTTGTAGAACCCACCAGATTGGCAGGAAATATTGACATACTTCAGAGGGTCTGAGCTTCAGAACTATTTCACCCGTATCTTGGAAGATAACTTGAAGGTAATTTATTATTCCCAATGTAAAGTTCAGAACTTGAGATTTTAGAAACTTCACGCAGTCTTTCTCTAGAAAACAGTTGTATGATATAAAATTATCTTCTTTCTGCTTGTTTGATTTCTCTTCTGTAATAGGCAATCATTAAGCCTCAATATGTGGATCACATCCCAAAAGCAGTCCAAGGGAATGTTGGGCAAGTGCTGGAGCAGAAAGATGAGAGAGGTGTGAAAGAGGAACTTTGTCATAATCTTGAGCTCAATCAGGTTATAGATCGAAACGTTGGTGATTTGTCAGGTGGAGAGCTGCAAAGATTTGCTATTGCTGTGGTTGCCATACAGAATGCAGAGATTTATATGTTTGACGAGCCTTCCAGTTATCTTGATGTAAGACAGAGGCTTAAAGCTGCCCAAGTTATCCGATCATTGCTCAGGCCAAACAGGTATCGTCTGTTTCAAATCTCTCATGCCACTAAAAATTCATTCATGACGTGAAGCAGAACTTAACTATGCCTTTATATTTCCATCTTCAGCTATGTGATTGTCGTGGAGCATGATCTTAGTGTCCTAGACTACTTGTCTGACTTCATTTGCTGCTTGTATGGGAAACCTGGAGCTTATGGAGTTGTAACCCTTCCGTTTTCTGTTAGAGAAGGAATTAATATTTTCTTGGCTGGATTTGTCCCGACTGAGAATCTAAGATTCCGTGACGAATCACTTACTTTCAAGGTAACAATTGTTTCCTGTGGTATAGGTCTTATGCTTCCATTTCTCTTGTTGCCGTCGCTTACTTGCTAGTTGTTTTTCAGGTTGCAGAGACACCACAGGAGAGTGCAGAAGAAATTCAGTCATATGCTCGATACAAGTACCCAACAATGAGTAAAACTCAAGGAAATTTTAAACTTCGTGTTCTGGAGGGAGAATTCACTGATTCCCAAATTATTGTCATGCTTGGTGAAAATGGGACAGGGAAGACAACGTTTATCCGTATGCTGGTACACCTCTTTAGATTCCTGTAGTTTTGAATGTGCATGATTACTCTTGATTGTATGAAGACATGCATTGTATGAACTCGAAATGAGTGGAATTCTTGTTTATGTTGCACGTACAGGCTGGTCTCTTGAAGCCAGATGAGGTGGAGAGTTCGGATGCAGAAATACCTGAATTCAATGTTTCTTACAAGCCCCAGAAGATCAGTCCTAAGTTTCAATCTTCTGTTAGGGCCTTGCTGCATCAAAAAATCCGTGATTCATACATGCACCCTCAGTTTGTGTCAGATGTCATGAAACCACTCCAAATTGAACAATTAATGGATCAGGAAGTTGTGAATCTCTCAGGTGGAGAGCTGCAAAGAGTTGCATTATGTCTTTGCCTTGGGAAGGTATGCATTATTACGTTTTTTTTACTTTGATCTTCAATCCCTTTCATTAATTAATAAATTTCTCATATTATGACAGTTGGGTGATATACTCTAACGAAAGTTAATTTGATTGTGATTTGAGCAAGAGCGATTCATTACATTTTTTACAATGTTTTTTTATGTTTAATGCAGCCTGCGGATATATATCTGATAGATGAGCCAAGTGCTTATCTTGATTCAGAGCAGCGTATTGTTGCCTCAAAAGTCATTAAGAGGTTTATCCTCCATGCGAAGAAGACTGCTTTTGTGGTTGAACATGATTTTATTATGGCGACTTATCTTGCTGACAGAGTGATTGTGTACGAGGGACAACCATCCGTTGACTGTACTGCCAATGCTCCTCAGTCCTTGTTGACAGGGATGAACCTTTTCCTATCTGTAAGTTGCAGTTTTAGCATGTTAAGTCACTTCGGATATTAGATTGCATGATCGTTCTTTTATGTTATGTAACTGACTGGAGTTACATGGTGAAAAGATCATGTTATTCATGTTTCATATTTTCTGTCTATGTGCTGCAAAATGTTTCTCGATATCTTAAACTTTTAAGAATAATCGCCATAGTATGAGAATTTGACATGTTCTGTATTGGAAAAGAAACAAGAGAAAACATTAAACCAACCATTTAGTGCATCGTTTGCACATCAATCCATGGAAAGTATTCTGTAGCAATGGACTGTTCTTTGATTATAGCTGAGTATATTTAGTTTAATCAGCCCTTTTGTTTGAATTTTTTTGTCGCAGCATGTACTATTGACTAAATTTGGACATTTTTTCTTGGCATAATGAACATTCATAATTGACTTGTTAAATTTGAATATATTTGTGAAGCTACATATTCTCTTTTTTTGTGGAACATTAAATAAATTTGATCTTCCGACTATGTATGATTTCTCTTTGGCAGACTCACAGTTCTCTTTAACCTCTATTTCTTACTCATCTTTATGTATTTGCAGCAATTGGACATTACATTTAGACGTGACCCAACCAATTTTAGGCCGCGTATCAACAAGATGAATTCCACGAAAGACAGGGAACAGAAAAATGCTGGGTCTTATTATTACCTCGATGACTAAAAACATCATATATACTACAGAGGTTAAGCTCTTTTTACCCCTCCTTCCATTATTTCTTTCTTGCATGGTGTTGCCTACTTCAATTGATGTTGAATCACTGTTGGCTCTCGGTAGGTGTTTCTTTGGTGGTGTAAGATTAAAAGAGTACCACACTGTTGCAACTGTGAAGGTGTGCATCTATCTGCTGAGGACGAGGTTTCTGGCTTAGTAGGTAGTTGGAGAGGTCATGTATGTTGGAAGGACAAAGTAAAGTAATGTGGCGTTACTCTAATTTAAGTTGTGCACCCCTACCCGAATTTGCCACTTCCTTTTTGCTTTCCCTTGGGGTGTGTGAACGAGTAAAGCAGATTCTTATTAACACTCTATATACAGTTCTTGATGATGTATTCTCAGAATGAGATTTTGAAGAGTAATGTGGGCGTGAGAAGAGAAAGCAGTCTAGACCTTATTTAAATTTTTGCTATTGTGATGACGAGAATTTTGGTTGGAGGATGTTAGATCTAGTAATGTTTATTGACCTAGCTCTTTAGTTGGTCGCTTTCTCTTTAATCGTATTTTTCGACATGTTTGTAGTTCTAATTTCTTCGTCATTTGTGGGTTATGTTACTAGATTTATTCTGTCTGTCTTTCTGTTTCTAATGAAAATATATAAGAGGATTTCTCCTCGGAGCATTACTTAAAAAAGCTGTTTTTTGTGTTTCACTGAATTCAAATATGATTTTCTAGGTGTTTTTTCTTCTTTTTGATCGACACAGAATTTGGTGTTGATGAGTTCAAACTCAGGTCTGGTTGGTACTATTCCGTTGTGTTTAAATGTAGTGGCCTGGTGGGGGTAAAATTACGGGACATATATATATGCCAAGTGGTAATTTTCTTCCCTGAATAACACGTAGTTTTGAAGTTTCTTCAGATCACCACAAATATATATGCTAATCTCCAAAATTACCACAAATTATATTAACCTCAATCAAAAAAAAAGAAATTTTTTTTTGCCTTTTTCAACCTAAGGTTTAAAATAATGTAGAAGTTATATTATGGTTTTATTTACTTTGAGTTTGTTTTTTCAGTACCAAAATCTATCTTTCTAGATATTGTTTTTACCTTTGTTTAGCATCTTGAGAGTAGAGTCTTCATCTTCCTGGGAGGCAGCTCTCTGATCATTATAGATCTCCTTCCCGGTCGTGTTAATTAGAGATGGAGTATAGTATAGTTGTTGTTTGAATATGCATATGGCAATGATTAAAAACTTTCAGCGTCTAAATTTAGTTGATGATTCAATAAATATTACTACCTCCGTTTCTCAAAAAATATTCCTATCACTTTGTTAATTTAATTTAAAAATTGTTTTCTTTGTTGCCTATGTATGATCATCCTCTTCTTTCTTTAGTGTTTCTGTTTGCTCTCTGTGTTTTGAATCTCCATGTCTCCTTGAGAGTTTGTTTATTCATGGCCTTGATTCCGATGGGTTTTTTTATCGGTAAAGGATAGTTGTTGTTTTCATCTTTTCGAGAGGCAGCTCTCTGATGTACTGACTGGTATATATATATATTTGATTGGAGTATCAATCAAAGAGCTGTTGCTCGAAAAGATGGAAGACAACAAACTTGAAAACGGATTCCACTGGTTATCATGAAATTGTGTACGGAAGAAGAAGAAGTCCAAAGAAATTGGACAGACAGGCATGTAACGGTGAAGTGGGTTCATTATCTCGCCCAAGGGTGATTGAGATCAGAGGATTTAAATCCCATGAAATCGAGTTTCTGAAACTTGTACTGAATAATGGATTTAGGTTTCAGTAGCATGACTCTTGTCCTTTAAATCCTCTCATCTCAATAGGCGAAACAAAATGCATGGCACTAATGAACCCACATCATCTTCTGCTTCAATGTACTGCATAACAATTATAGAAAAATGATCAGGCACTAGAATAACATTCACCGCATGTGGATGCAGGGCGGGATGACATAGCAGAAGCTTAAATGAAAAGGAACTCTGAAAAATCATGAAGAAGCACCAGTAGAACATGCACGCAAAGTATTCCTACGTAGAGGAAGTGAACAGGGAATTTCCAGCATTTCTCGGCCATGAACTTAAACTGATGAGTGATCTTTTATATTATTATGTCTAAGATAATGAAATCACTTGGTTATTCACTAAATTATTTAATTTTAGGAGCTTGTAGTCATCATTCTTATGCGGCATTTGCAGGTTTTTGTCTGGTCTATTTTTAATGAAAATATATAGAAGGATTTATCATCAGAGCGATACTTCAGATATGAATTTCTAGATACTTACCTTCTTTTTATGCAAATAAATTATCCAATCTTAAATATGAGTTACATTGTGGTGGACCTGAACTAAAAGTCTAAAACTCCTTGATTTGCCACTCTTCACGGGCATGACTGATTTCCTTATTCTGTTGCAAACTGCAAAGCCATAACTGGCTATGGCAGCGCATTTAACATGCGCCACTGGCCTGCAAGTACAGCCTATGGTCATGCCTTGGACTAGCACATAGGTCTGGGTGCTTGCACTGATGTTGCTCGTTCTCTGTTAAAGAGATTAAAAATCTTTTCAGCAACTTCTCTGTTAAAGAGATTAAAAACCACATCATCCTTCCATGTCATTGAACTTTCATTTAACTGAAATCAAATTTGGCATCAAAAATGCAACCGTCCCATTACTATATTCAATCCGGAAAAACATTGGAATCTATAAACAACAACAAAATTGAATATGTTTTCTACATGACCTCTTCTGCTGTTATTCTATAACACAACAACTGGTTTTCTGCCTACAAATAATGATAAAAAAAAATCCACTCTTTTGGATTAGCAGTATATGGTTTGTTTGTTGGGGAGTGAACCAGCTACAGGTTTATTGATTATATTTCATTTCCGTTGGCACTTTCATTCCCATACATACTGGGGCGGTCATTCTTGGTAACTGTTGCGAAAAACTCAGTAGTAGCTCTTAGAAAGGTGGATGGTCGTCTGCTGGGGTTGCCGGTGGGAGAGGCTTCCAATCGGGTTTCTCATCCCAGTACATGTCATAGTATATATGCCCAGGTTGTTTGTTATCCACGCAACACCATATGCTAGTGTACCGCTTCACTCGGTTCCTGAACTTCTCTTCCCTTACCTGTCCACATATACTCCGCATCTCAGACTAGTCAACGGAAGGAAAAAATGTTTATGATTAATCGAAGCAGTGGGAAATTTAAGAAGAAAAGAACTTGCCTTGTCAGAGAAACCACTGAAGGCGTCTTGCATCGAAGAGAACTGCAACACTTTCACATCCTTAAATGAGGAGAACACCCTATTGAACTGTATCAAGTAAATTGCATATATGGTTATATTGGTCTTCAGGAAACAAATGGAGTAAATAATTGTATTTGATATACCGTTTCTTCGCTGCTATGCTTAGGAAATCTGAGAATTCCTGGTCTACTTGTGTTGGTGACTGCATGACAATCTGCAGATCCTTCTTGACATAGTTGAACATCAAGCCACGACTCCTTTACCTGGAAAACCAAAGTGAAATTTCTCGTCTTAAACAAAAAGCGAGAAAGAGTGACCACTTTAGGATTTAGATCGAATTGAATGCAACTACCTGTTTCGGAACCAATGGGTTATCCAAGAAAGAATACTCTCTGATGTCGATTTTCGGGCCAAAGGTTTCCTCTGATTGTTCTTTCAACATAATATTAACCTACATTACAGAAAAAATTGAATTTACTTGGCTGGTTTCTTTGGAAAATCTCCGCATTTCTTCATTTTCAATTACTCTGTTTTTCATATTTTTTCTGAATTATGGGTGATGGTAGAGACAAGGCTCAAAACCATAGCGTGCTTAATATGATTGGAGAAAATCAGATCCTGTGAATGAATCTTTATGTTTACGTTGCCAAAGCACATCGGCAAAGTCTGAAACATGGTTGGTTATGGCATGCCAAGTAGAAACAAAAAACGTCTCAACTGATTCAGAAGTACCTCAAATACATGATCCAGAGGGCAGAGAAAAGGTTGCCTTGTCAATGTCCCAGGCATAATTCCTGGATGTGGAAACCACATTCTGTCCAAACGGCACCAAAGTGGAGGCATCACCTAAATGTTTGTGTATCAAAAATCAGTTAGAGACATTCTTATGCATTCCTTCTAACAATGATTGTCAATAAATGGTGAAGCTGGTTTCCAATTGAATTTGACAATACTCACGAGGGTACGGTTCAACAGGGAAGCAATAGCAAGGGCCGTCCTTATTTGCTTCATCTGATGAGAAACAGATTCAATATCATCAACAAAGTCCAATAAAGATTACTTTCAAACCAAAGCTGTGTAGTACTTTTAGTATTTGGTAAAACATGCTTACTTGGTAATTAACAAGAACAAAGTGCGAGTCAATACTATGTTCTCCACCTAGCAAAAGGCTCTTTGGAATCGATGGTTTGAATGACAAGAAACCTCCTGCAAAAGTTCCATAAGCGACTTAAATTACAGAATTGTGAGCATGTCAGAAGTAAGGCTAAAAATTAAATGCACAATGAGAGTGTAAGGCCTTGTCTAAAGGGTAAAGAAATTTATCGACTGCCACATCAGGTGTGAAAATACACTAAGAAGTCAAGGCTACAAATAAAACTGTAGAAAGGGAAGTTCTTCTCATGCTCGTAAATCATATACAAATGTAGTACTTACCACCTATTAGCAAATTAAAGACACTCAGTCTCCTTATTTTGCGATTTACAAATAGGGATAGAGTTTAGTGCTTTTGTATTGCCTCTGTAGGAAGTAGGACTGAACCATGGACGAAACAACCTTTACCAGATTTAAGAGATGTATATCACTACAAAAATTACCTGGTGAATCATAGTATTCAGGCTTGTCGTAGAAAACCATGCCTTCCCGCAGTCGATGACGCTTTCCTTCAGTACCTGCATACTGGAAGGTAGTATGCACTGCATATGGTTCTAATCTCAGTTGCTGATATATGGCCTGTCGTTGTACTTGAGGAGTTAGTAAAGAAAAGCTACATATGAAGGCGGCTAATAACACGTCCAGATTGACTGGGAGAGAAGCAACAAAAGGAAATGACTGAGGAATGCAGTACCTGGACAAAGTAAGTATGCCCACTGCAAAATATACTTGCGGGCAGCATTCCCAACTTAAGTTTCCCATCATAGGCATATATAAGACCACTTTCCTCATCAACTGGTGGTCCCAGCTGTTTATGGACAAGCTCATTGAAGCCATTCTGGTCCCATATACTATCATCAGCTAGAAGTCTTTCTTTCCATTCTCTTGCTAACTTGATTGTAGTCGCTGTTGGCCTCCAATGAAATATTCCAATATTGTAGGCACCACTCACTGAAGAAAGTACATCAAAATTTAAACAAGTATGAGTGGCTGGTTCCATAACAGCTCATTAACAAGAATAGTGCTCAGCAACATAACACAAACACAGTAGAGAGAAGCCAAAACTTTTGTACTATATTCACCTTCTCGCCAAGCTTCCAAACTGTCATCAACAACTGTTGGAACTACTTGATCAGTTGAAGTTAAGATATCTGCCTTGGGATAACGAGCCAAGTACGGCAGCGGATTCTGCTCCAAAAAGAAAACAGCAAATGAGGTTTAAGAACATAAGTTGAGAGGTAGGCATAACAGACGGAGCGGGGAAACATTGCAAAAACCATTAGTTACCTTTAACCAAACCATGTCTGTGTCACACATCAATATCTCATAGCCAAAAGGTAACATAGCATCAATGAGAATAACTTTTTCTCTCCCCATTCTGTGAAATGTTGGTGTACCCCAACCGACGTCGATAGTACTCATATTACTACCCATATCAAACACTGGTACACCTTGCCAATACAATGACTCCAACAGTTTCACATCCATTGCACCAACAAGAATATTAGTAACTCCAAGATCAGTCAAGTGCCTAACCCAGTTCAGCACAAAATCTTCGAATGCATAGTTACCAAAGGTTACAACAATGGCATTGTCTTTCACTCTACTCGCAACTAGTTCTTTGCTCAGTTGAAATGTGTGATGTGGTGGCATCTTGCTACCTGGTGTTGGTACTTCCCATATAGGCTTTGTCCATATGTTCATATGTCCACCACCATTGGAAGACCGTGGAGTCGTCCTAGTAGTGTTTGTATCTTAATGTGTATCCAAAATTAGTTAGGACTAAACAAATTCGAGTTCATAATGATTATCATACCACATTTGTCTAAATTCATAAAATTAGGACTAATGAATGAAATTAAAGTCAAACCCAGATTAGTAAAACATTGTAATTACATAATTAAAGAGAAATTGAATTAAAAGGAAAGACTTTTTAATTTGAAGTTACCTGAAATTGAAGTGGTGGTGGTGGTGGTGGTGGTGGTGGCAGAGGCAGAAGGCGGTGTAGAAGTAAAGAGGGTGGTTGTGTTACCACCAGAAGAGTAAAGTGCAGAGAAGACATAAAAAGAGGAAAGAAGAAACCCAATAACAAGTGTAGCATAGATCGTTAGAAACAATGGTTTTTTTGCATTTGATGCTGATGATGATTCATCTCCCCCACCACCAGGATTACTCATTATTATGTTCACAAAGATGATGAAATCTTAATTCATGGTCTGGGTTCCAAAAAAGGAGAGACCTTTATCGAATGGAGTTTGAAAGAGGTGATGTAGTAGTGAGATTTGGGTTTTGATTGCAATTCGAAAATATGAAGGTCAACACCTTCTTCCATGACTGGAATAAGTTGGTGGTGGCTTTTTTCTGATTATTATTTTCATGGATTTTTTTTAATTCTATAATAAAGACAAGAAGAGATGGGGAAATGTCAGAATCTAAGATTAGGGTGGAGGTGGTAATGAGGAAATGGGAAGAAAGTTAAGGCACGTTGTTTTGTTGGTGGTAGTGAAAAATGCCAAAGTCAAGCAGAGCATCATCCAGCAATATTCTTGCTGCCAACATCTCAACACTCAGTAAAAACTACTAAGCAGTAAACAAACTTAAACCCTATGAGTAGAATCAGTCATGCCTGTCTTTCTTTAGACCACTGCCTTGTCCATACCAGTTTTGCTCATTGCCACAAGGTAACATTACAATCAAAATGCCAATTAAAAATCAGTTTGTTTTTTTTTTGTTGGAGTAAATCAGTTTTTACCATGGTCCATGGGAGAGGAAGTGAACAGGAATACAATATGCAACAATTTGTCTAATGGCCCAAATATTGCTTCGGAATGTGCCCCGATATCATGTGTCGCCTATTACTAGCCTTGTTTGGCAACCAGAAGCAGAAGTGAGCAAAAGTAATTTTCTAGGTTCAGGGTTCTTCCACAAAAGTATACTTTTTTTTATTTAGAAATCTGCTCCCAAACTATTTTAGGATTTTTCAAATTAAACCGAAAAATAACTTATAAAATAGTATCCAAATCCCCTCTAAGAGTAAGAGCTACGACCAAATCAGTTCTAATTTAGTGCTACTATGGGTAGGAAAAAGACCCAACTTTCTATCGGTTCTTTCAAGACTTATCCGATTGAAGAAGTTGGCGTCAGTCTAGCTTAGACGGGTGATGTCCAGTCGCCCAAACCAACTGAGTGATATTTATCCATTCATAAACCCAGACGACGGACCATCACCCGTCTGGATCAAATGTTAAAGCCATTCTAACTGGACAGGGGAACTTCACCTGTAACTGGACGAGGAAATTTCTCTTGTTCATGAAAGATTTTAGTAGAACCAAAAAAAAAAATTATCCATCTAGTTTTTTTACATTACTAGCCCACAATCCTATAATCACTCATTCATTTTGAAATCCCATGACCCTTGCTCTAAGAATAAGCACTGTGGCGAGGAATGGATGAAACTCCCATGAAATGGTATCCAAACCTTAGTGGTTGCTCGTTCTCCAGAGTGCAGGGTGTGGAGAGGAACCCACCCTAATGCTTATGCTTGCTCAAAGTCTTAATAAGTGATGTCCAAGAGAGAATTCTGATTAGTCATCATCTCAGATGTGACTTAATTATCAGAATAATAATTAGTGTAATTTTAGTAGTCTTAATGATAATACTTATCTTTTTTAAGTAAAAGAAAAAGAAACAAACTTATCCAACAAATGGATTGATACCCAACCACCACACATTTGGTACCTTTTCTTTTCCATGAAAACAAATTCCAGATTTCAACCACATCTATTATTATTATGAATCAATCAATGATCATGCAAGTACAACCACCACCATTTTCAATCTGCAAACAACAAAAAAATTTATTATGATCTTAACCTGTTTTATAAAATGACACAGAGAGAGGAGGAGGATATTATTGCATGGAATTGAGTTCAACTAAAAGATGTTTTCACCATTGCTGCGCCAAAACACAAACTCTTCAAGAATCAAAATGATTCTTTTCCTTCCAAAAAACCCATCTTTACCTTTGTTATTACCACATGATCATACTAATAATCATTTTATAATTGGAGGAAGGAGTAGGAGGAGGAGAAGAAGAAGAAATTCTTCTTTTATTATATCTTCAGCTTTGAATCCATTGTTATTTACTTCATCAACTGGCAATCTTATCGCTGCTGCTGCTGCCACTGGTACTAGTAGTTCTGCTGTTGCAGCTGCTGCTCATGCTGCTGTTGGTTCAGCTATGGCTCAGGTTGCTGTTACTGCTGTTGCAATTGCTTCTGGTGCTTGTCTTTCTACTAAAGTTGATTTCTTATGGCCCAAATTGCAAGATCAACCAGGTATACTACTGCCTAATGCCTAACCAATAATTTCAGGTTGATTGAGATGGGTTCTTGGGTTTCTAGCTAGAACTATGTGTTTGTCGAGCTTAAACGAAAATGATGATAACATAACCTATTTGTTGAAAACGGAGAATTCAATTGAATTGCTAAGACTAATCCATGAACTTACACCTAAACAACTTGGTCATGTCCTGCAGATGTTATCGTATTGGATGGAGTTGACGTGACTGGATATCCCATTTTCATGGACGAAAAGGTTTACAACATAATTTTCATTTCTCTGTACGTAGACTGGATTCATTGATTGTTTTTTGAACGTAATTTAGCCGATACTTCTTGTGAAGGCAGGTGCGAAAAGCTATAGAATTTGCAAAAAGAGCTCACCTGGGTCAGATGAGGAAGACAGGTGATCCTTATCTAACTCATTGCATTCATACAGGAAGAATTTTGGCGGCTTTGATTCCATCGCATGGAAAACGTGTATGTATCCTCTTTCTTGAGTTGTCCATGTGTAATAACTTATATATTCAAATCGATTGAAATTTCTGAAAAGGATAGTTCAAGATATCATGGGAAATACATTTTTCTTGCGAGTCCGTCACAATCTAGACTGATGTTTAGGTGTGCTGGTAGCAGACATAAGACAGCAAGAAGTACAAAATGGTGTTACATTAAGTTTGGATTCAAAAAAGAATTCTTGTCCCCTATATTTCTCTTATTCATGTCTCCGTTCTATGGCAGGCCATAGATACGGTTGTTGCTGGGATTCTTCATGATGTAATTGACGATACATGTGAAAGCATTAACACCATTGAAGAGGAGTTTGGTGCTGATGTGGCCAAGTTGGTTTCTAGTGTTTCAAAGCTAAGCTATATTAATCAGGTATTGCTCAAAATTGGCATTGGCAGCAGCATGAAAGAGAATATTTTTCGATCTGTTCACCAGCTGGTTGAGTTTCCTGTAAATATACAATTCATTATTGTTATGCAGCTACTACGAAGACGTCGTAGGAACAACTTAAAGCAGGGTGTTCTGGGTCTTGAAGAGGTAGATTATTTTCATACTTCATTCTAGTTTCGCTGGTATTAGATGAGACATTACTAGTTTGTGTAATATGCACCACTACTGATAGAAAATTTAGGATGCTTCAATAAGAATTATTTAATATCTTAAAATAAACAAATTATTTGATTGAAATGTTGAATCTTGTACTTGGCTATCCAATTTATTCAACAAATACATAGAAAGGAATTTGTTGTACTTATTTATATATCAATTGGTGAATAGCTTTTACACAACGAATATGTTCCTCATCTCTTACCAGGCAAACAGTTTACGAGTGATGCTTTTGGGGATGGTTGACGATCCTCGAGTGGTTCTTATCAAGCTTGCGGACCGTCTACATAACATGAGAACCATGTAATATTCATGTCCTACTTAAATATTTTTCTTATAACTAGCACATTCCTGTATTTGGTCAAGCATTACTTTGTGCATATATTATGATTTTTGTGCAAGTTAAGTCATTCAACAATTCATAGCTAGGGATGTTATGTTGAATTGGTATCTATAGATTGTTAAGTGCTATCATCTGCCTAAACAATTTTACAACAACTATGTTATCATATGGCTCACTCCTATATGCGTCTTTTACAGTCATGCTTTGTCATCACCAAAAGCCCAAGCTGTCGCACAAGAAACGTTAGCTGTATGGTGCTCACTAGCTTCCCGATTAGGTGTATGGGCTTTAAAAGCTGAACTTGAGGATTTGTGCTTTGCTGTTCTTCAGGTCAGGTCACTGATCCTCAAAATGTTAATTTTAGTCTACCACACGTTGATCATCTGAAAAAAAATCCAGTTGGTATGTGAGACAGTGGGTGCTTAATATGTTTAACTTTGACACTATTGCTTACTATCACTACAGCCTCAAACATTTCGTCAAATGAGAGCTGAGCTGGCTTCTATGTGGAAGCCTGGCAATAGACCAAGAAATTGGCGAAGAGTGCTTGCGAGAGCTGATTTGGCTGAACCCTTGGATAAAAGTGTAATAGTTACTGATTTTGAAGTGTCCATGGCTAGTGAGGAAGATGTGGCATCTATGAAGGTGGGGCATAGTATCCTATTAGCATCTAATCTACTATATGTATCACGATGATAGTTGAAGATCATAAGAGTTCAGAAAGCTCATATCCCTGAATACTATTTTCTAGGATCTTTTGGAAGCTGTATTACCATTTGATTTGTTACAAGATCGAGAAAAGCGCACAAAATTTCTTCATGATGTCAGCAAGGGTTCTCAGACAAAACCGAAAGTTGTGAGTGATGCTAGTGATGCCTTGGCATCTCTAGCCCTTTGTGAGGAAGCACTTGAGCAAGAATTACTTATATCAACTTCGTAAGTTCCATATCGTAATTCATTTTTGTACATGATGCTGTTTCAACTAAATTTAATTTGTTGTTGTCGCATGTAGTTATGTTCCAGGAATGGAAGTAACTTTGTCAAGTCGCTTAAAAAGCTTGTATAGCATCTATTCCAAGGTATGGTTGAGCGGTTCTCTAATTTGTTTGTTACATCCTCATGTTTGAGAGATTGCTCGAGAAACTCCAACACTGGATTTCCGAAATCACTCTCATGTAATGTCTTGATACTTCCAGTCTCTTAGAGTTGGTCTGTTTTGGATGTTGTTGGAAATAGATTTTGAAGTCAATTGAAGCTCTATTTTTTTCTTTATATTTTTGCAAAATTTTATACAGATGAAACGTAAAGATGTTGACATTAAAAAAGTTTACGATGCACGGGCATTGAGGGTCGTAGTTGGTGATAAGAATGGAAGGCTACATGGAGCTGCTGTAACATGTTGCTACAGTATTCTTGACATTGTACACGGGTAATAAAAATTGTAAATTCGTGTCCTTTTGTCTATCCATATATTAATTTGTAAATCAAAACATAGAGTGAGCTTACATATTCTACTTTGACGTTGAACTGTTGTTCCTTTTTTCTTTTCTAATGAACCTGAAAGTCTTTGGCATATGTATCGGAAAATGTGCTTTCTTAGCGTAGATGAAGCGGTATCTTGGCAACTTACGCTATACAAATGAAACTAATTGTCATCTAATGGCTTTTCCTCTTGTAGGCTTTGGACCCCAATTGATGGTGAGTTTGATGATTACATTGTGAATCCGAAGAATAGTGGCTATCAGGTGAATTTCTTTCTTCCGTTCTGATATGTTTTTATTGCATATATAAAACAAGAAGTTGAAATGAAAAAAAATGGTGAATGAGTAACTATTGGGTGTATTCTCTTTCCTTCAAATTTCAACTTGCTGAGATCAATGAGAAGACCATCATTCAGTTTTCATTTTCCTTTTTGTTGCGGTTACCAATGCAGTCTCTCCACACAGCGATACAAGGTCCTGATAGATCACCGTTGGAAGTGCAGATAAGGACGCAGGTGCTGCACTTTCCAGCTTCACGTATACACTGACTTAAAAATTACCAAGTTACTGTTACTTTTCCTTATTGAAAAAGTTTAAACTTGGTTGTAGAATTTGCTATGTCTTTGTAGACGATGCACGAGCATGCCGAATATGGTCTTGCAGCACATTGGCTTTATAAAGAATCTGAGAACAAGGCGCCACAGTCAAGGGCTATACATGTACCCAAGGCTGAGTCATCTCCGATCCAGTCCAAACAAGTACAGGATGAAACTGAAACAAATGAGGATGATGATGATGAGCTTTGCAAGTATAGGTCCTTGAAAAAAGGACATCCAGTTCTCAGAATTGAAGGAAGTCACCTTCTTGCTTCAGTTATTGTCAGGTTTCGTAGTCCTTTATTTCATATATATTCTCTTTGTTTAATGAGTTATTCATAATAAACCAGGGAATGAAGCTTAAATTTTTGCAGTGTAGATAACGGTGGTAGGGAGCTGCTTGTAGCTGTGAGCTTTGGATTGGGGGCTTCAGAAGCGGTAGCTGATAGGAGATCTTCTTTCCAGATAAAGAGATGGGAAGCATATGCGAATCTCCATAAAAAGGTTCCAATTTCAGTAGTTTTATGTCTCAAAGTTACTACCCCGGTCTGTTATAACATTTTTTGATTCGCAAAACTTAGATTCAGATACCATAAAAAGACTGAAAACCGCCATAATCAAGAAAAATCGATTTGTGCATGATAGTTCGTATATGGTTGGCAAAAGTAATTGCCATCTGATCTATTCCGTTCAAATTGGTATTTCAGGTTTCTGATCAATGGTGGTTTGCTCCAGGACATGGTGATTGGTGTACTTGCCTAGAAAAGTACATACTCTGCAAAGATGGTATATATCACAAGGTATGTAGGAATACAAATAGTTTGCTCCAGTGAGAGTCCGAGAAGCATACCGACTTGTAAAAACTTAATTCTCTGTGCAATAACTTCCTATTGATACATACCACTGCTCTAAATATGTGCAGCAAGATCAGTTTGATCGACTGCGGCCAACTTTTATCCAAGTCATCGATCTGACTGAGAAAGAAGAGATCGAATACTGGACGGTTGTCTCAGCTGTTTTTGAGGGCAAACAGGTTGCTTCTATACCACTGAACTCAAGCTTCTCTGATAGGCTTACCTCGAAGTCTTTTAGTTCCAGTCCCATTGAAACCAGCGTGAATAACAAGGTTGGACATATTCAAACTATTTCCTAGTTTCTTATTTACTTGGATGTATATTTTGCCTTTTTAAAATGAAAGAGCCGTTAAGATGAAGAGATAGCAAAGAAGCGGGCTCGAGTGATTTCTATACTCATGTTGTTGTCCTTGTTATGGTGAAAATGATTAGGTGAGGCTACTAAGGGAAATGCTTCAGTGGGAGGTGCAGGTGAAGTTTGAAGCAGGAGGTGGCGTTATTCGAACAAAAAATGACAGTGGAAAAGCAGCTGTGCTATGTGAAGTAGCAATTGTATGCTGGCCCAATGGTGACATAATGAGGATGAGAAGTGGTAGCACTGCTGCTGATATAGCCATTAGAGTAGGACTGGAAGGAAAATTGGTACTTGTAAATGGTCAACTTGCATTGCCACATACTGAGCTCAGGGATGGCGACATTGTTGAGGTCAAAACTTTGAATCCTTGAAATTGGTTTCATGTATATTTGTAAAAAATGAATGAAGGTGGATTCTGGTAATTAGTCCCAATAAGAGACTCAACCGATAAAGGCCACAGAAACAAATAACCAAGGAAAGCCCGAAAACAAGAACAAATAAAATGATACCAAATCATAAAAGAGAGACGAAATGAGACGCACAGGCAGCGTGTTCATAATTTCATCCTTCAGCCTCTTCATTTAAGTCATGGCATCATGTTTATAATATCATCTCTAAGACTCTTCATGGAAGGCATGTCAGTCGGTCTTTTTGTTTTGGGACAGAGGTTCAAAGAGAGGTTCATATTGCAAATTTCAATAAAAATTAGAAGACAAAATATGATATTGCTGTTAAAAGACAAAATATGATGTTGCTGGACCATAACAAACTAAATTTCCTATCAACCTTCATCAGTCTCTCTCATGTCGACTCACCCACCCACCATGACTTCATCAATTTA
>JAJJMC010013930.1:67588-136665 GCA_023531435.1 Papaver californicum | reverse complement strand
CTCCAAAACTCAATAGCCTGAAGAGCAACAGGCTCCTCATCTTCCCTCACAGCCTTTGCAGTAATATTAAATATGTCTTGCATGTACATGGCTAGCTTCTCGTAGTAGGTTGACGAGATGGAAACCAAACACTCAAAAGCCGCCTGGCGTATCTTCACCTCAGGTGATAAAGTTGCTTCACAAACAACCCTCATGATGTAGTCCCGCTCCATATCATTAGTGAAGTTAGCCTGAGCAAATCCCAAGGCATTATATAATGCTCGTGTAGCAGCGAGTCTAACTTCATTGTTTGTTTCGGTGGAGTTCATACCCTGCACAACCGCTGTAAGTATTTTGTTTACTTGATCTTGATCTACGACATCTGGAGAGACCTCCTCACACAAATAACCAAGAGTCTCAAGAGTAGCCTGCTTGACATGAGCTGGGAGCTGGTGAATATTACCCAAGAGCGAACTCACAAGCTCAGGCCACTGATTATGTGGCATCTCGATTCCAGCAACCTTTGCAATAACTTGAGACGCAGTTGACCGTGCATCATGTACAGTAGAAGTAAGAGTCTTCAACAAAGACGCTTTAATCTGAGCTTTAGCAGCATTATCAAGTGACAACCATCTCTGTACCAGTTCAAACTTCCTATGCTGTTCCTTAGCATCCAAAGCATTCTTTAATATTAAACCTGCTAGTTTACGACTTTCAATAGGCTTTTCATCATTCGCCAATTCACTTGAAAGTGATAGCAAGAAACTAAGTAGGTTCTGCTCCTGAAATTGCATAAGACTTTCTTCAGCATGTTTACGGACTGCACTATCTACTGCTTGTGCATTTAGAAGCACTTGTGTGACTTCCATCGCCATCTTCTATCTACAACTCACACAGATCTAACCGTTAGATCACAAGATAACATCACAGCTAAGTAAAAATCTAAACCTTAAAATCAATACATACAAATTCAACCAAAATTTTCACAGAAAACTACACTTATTAACATTGAACAAACAATCCTTTCATCAAATCAATGAAAACAAAATTTTACAGTAAATTAAGTTCAACAGAACTTACATCAATGGAAAAACAAAGAATCGTAGATCAAGATGAAATTTATTCAACAACTAATGCCACTAAAAGCAATCAACATAGATAGTGTCGGTCTTCTCTAACCACAAAATAATCTGGTCACTAATTACAGTAAAACCTACATCAAAATCAACTACTCTACAAACAGATTACCACTACTAAGATCAAATCAAGATTGATACACCGCTCATTATGAAAATAAAACTAGATCGGAAATAACAAAATCTGAAGAAGAGAAAAAAAAGAATTCGAAAACTTACATAATAACAAAGAGATCTCTTCAAACTGGTGATTTTTTCGTCTGTAATCAGTGATGAAACACCTCTTTATCCACGGCGGTGGTGGCTGCAGCGCTAGTGAAAGTGGTGGTGGAGGTGGTGATTGTGGTGGTCACAGAAGCTTTTGTTCTTCTGTGAAACCCTAAAGAAAAAGAAAGAGAAGAAAAGAATTTGGGAAGTGAGCTGGATTTCTGAAATTTTCTTCATCCACTTGATGACCTAATTTGTTATATAAAAGGTGATTCTATTTTGTGACTCATTAATACCTGTATCAGGTGTAAAATCACCTGGGATATTACCACGTGGAGGTAAACCAGCTTTATCACCGGCTCCACTCTTGATCTAACGGCTAAGGATAAATGAATCGAAATCAAGTTTAGTGATGAGAGATCTGAGGGTTGAGAAGGAGTAATAATAGTGATGCTTTTGAGTAAAGTAGGATATTATATTGTGGTTCATTATTGCTATTTGGGTCCATCGAAGGGAGAATTATAGGATGTGCCCATCATTCCACTACAACCAAATATGGGGGGGGGGGGGGATAAAATATATACTTAATAATTGCAATAATTCATCATTTCATACATAAATTCATGAAAAAACTAATTTTATGGTTTGTTCTATGGCACCATGATACAATGTATATAGATGAATAAACACATTTCGGATTAAATACGCAGGTTACTTTTTTTTTTTTTTTTTTCCATATATAAGAGGAGTTTTTATAAAAAATTTAAAAAACATATTTCGGATTAGATAAGTTAATCACTTTTATTTTGGAGTTTTCATAAGATCTCGATATTTTATAAGTGAAACAACATTTTTTTTTTCAATTTTACAAAGTTTTCATCATATTGGTGGTGATTGATTCACCTCTCATGGAATCTTCTTTGTTTTGATATTACTGGATCGCAACGACGCATTTTACGAGAAGAATACATCAAATTTTTCGGAAAGAATACAACAAATGCCCTTTGGTGTTGATTTATAGGGGTTATTTGAATTGTTTTTGGGTTCGGCTAGGATTTGAGTTCGGGTATGAGTTGTGCTAGGTTTTCACCCTTTTCGCCTTTGTAATGGGTTTTCTATTTTGGACTCTTCTATGAGTATTTCAAATTTGAGTTTGCATCTATGTTTTTCTAAGCATGGAATATTATTAATAGATTAAAGCGCGATTACACAAGGGTATGTTACCCCTATAGATTTATTAAATACAATTTGGTTCAAAAAAAAAAAGGTGTTTATGATTCAAGCTTCGATCTGTCGCGTAATTTACTAGTTCATTTGTTGATTGGTTTCCTTCCACGTAGTTGTGCTAGATAGTATATTATGGAATTTGAAGAAGTTTTTGCTTAATTTATGTAATCATTCCAGAAATATACCATGGTGGTTCAGTTTCCGAGCGAATGAATCTAACTAGATTTTCCGAATCTATTTCGAACTGCTCTTTCGTCCAAGCTTTTTCTTCCGCAGTTCTCAAAGCCATTAGCATTGTCCATGTTTCAGCTATTAGAGTTGTGGTAATACTCAATACTTATGTCATCGTTATTATTGTTCATCGAATCTCTACATATGAGACCTGCTCCTGCTATTCCCAAGTGTCCTCTTGCTACCCCATCTGTGTTGACCTTGATCCAGTCTTGATTTTGCATATATGTTTCATAACTACTATTTGGGTTTCGTACAATAAATTATTGTGCGTAATATTTATATCTATAAAATTATCTTTGCCGAGCAAAAAAAACAAAAAACTAGAACGGAGATTCAATATGTTGAAATCCGCTGACTTTAATCACTAAACTGAACTGAGTATCCTTATTTAATAAGCATTTTATCGTCTATATTGTTATTGACTCATTCAGGCATATTTACAAACACTTTACTACATTTGGTATATTGTTGTCTCCATACTTTGTATTCTTAGTAATACTTACTATTCGACCCTTCCTTCCCTCCATGTTAGGATTACAACAAACTCTCAGCCTCTAATCCTGATGATTTTATTCGGCTTCTTCTAAAATAACAACTGTTACGTTATCGTTTGACTTAACTCCCCCCTCTACTGCTGAAAAGGAAAGGGTACCTACTACACCACCAAAATTTTTGATGATAGGATAATGAACTTATTGTAGATGGTGGAATTTTAACAAATGATAAAATAGTAAAATCATCTCTACCCAGCAGTAGAATCAAAGAAACAATATTGTATATGCTACTGACTTAGCATCATAAACATAAAATTCATATTTTATATTCCGCAAGAGAACTAAAATATCAAATTGACATATTTTACATTCCGCAAGAGAATTGAAATATCAAATAAACATATTTTACATTCCGCAAGAGAATTGAAATATTGAATAAGCATATTTCACATTCCGCAAGAGAATTGAAATCAAATGCTTATTACGGGCATCTCCTAGATGTATTGCACACTAGTATATAGCAACTTAATTCTTCCTCATATTCCCTGGTTGAATATTTAGAGTGACTCTACATCAATATTCGAATTTAAATTGAATAATATTGATTTATCATAACGCATAACAAGTTGTGTATAGATGCACTAGGTCGAAACATCACATCTTTGTGTAATCACTAAGTCACCGTCACGCCAAATGCAACGCTAAAAAGCCAATAATTATTGGTCGAGCTTGAATAGCATATTCCCAATGTTAGTTGTATTAAAAGTCCCAACATTGGTCGAAATAAAACAAAACCCTAATTTTGGTTAATACCAAATTTCTGATACATCATCATGATCACCTTGCAAACACTTGATGATGGGTATGAAATGGGGTAAGTGTTCTAAACAATATATGTTCCCCTACGTTTCTACTACGACATACTAAGAGGGCATCCCATTCCGAACAACAGTTTAGGAGATATGATTCAAACCCTAGACGAACTACAATCTGAAAACTGTCAGAATTTCATCTGGAGGGTTGATGTTTGCTCCGTTAAACGACCGAAATAAGCTCAAAAACTAAATCCTTTCTCATAAGGATGTAGCCAGCGATTTCAAGATTCCGAATTGGGGTTGATCATCAAAAACGGACATCGTATGAGAAATCTACAACGTTTTTACTGAAGGACATCACATCTGAAAATTCTGGACGTGAAAAGCTAACGCGTTGCTTCGAATAGCTTATGGTCACGAAGAGCTTATAGCCGTGAAGAGCAAGTAGTCGCAAGGAACAAGTAGTCGCGAAGAGCAAATAAGAGGAGGGATAAATAATAAAAAAAAAAGGCTTGTGGGACCGGTGCCAACCGGCCGGCCAGTTGGCCACCCTTGGTCGGTCCCCACTTCCCATTCTCAAAAGTTTTGTTATTATTTATCTTAGGTTTCCTAATCCTCTTTAAAAAATCGCTCTTCTAATAGCTGCACGTAGTAAGATCTCGCACTCAGCAAGGTCCTGCAAACTCCTAATATATATATATATGTATCTTTATTTTAATATTCCTAAATTTGTCGTTTTCTTTAGGTAGTCCTTGTATTAATATTATTATTAAATATATGTCAAAATACTGCAAGCAACTATATCATAGACGAAGCATAGAATCGCGACTAACAAGTCCGTTCACTCACTAAACCCGTGCTACCACCTTGGTCGGTCCCTTAATCGCTCCTTGGTCCTGTTACCAACAATATTCTGAATTTCTTTACTTTGTCACTCACAGTAAGACGAAATTAAAATTATTTTACAATTACTAACGCTAGTATTCACATGAGCCTAGCGTTTACATAAATTTAGTGTTTATATAAACTTAACGCTAACATAAGCTTAGCGCTCAGGTAAGCTCAGTGCTCACAAGAGTCTAGCGCTTACACAAATCCATTAATCACACGAGTCCAGCGCTCACGTAACATTACCACTCACACAATTTCAAAAGTCATATAAGCACATTGTTGTCTCAGCTGGCACAATGGTACCCTTCAACTACCAATATCAATATTAATCATACTTTCAAGCATAATGATATATTAAGTATCATTGCTAGCCTTAACAACATGTTAGACTCAGCAATATGCTAGTCTCAGCAATACGTTAATCTCAATAATGTCTAGTCTCGGCAACAAGCTAGACTTAGCAATATGCTAGACTCAGTAGATGTTAGTCTCAGCAATATGTTAGTCTCAACAATGTGCCAGTCTCAGCAACCAGTTAGACTCAGCAACATGATAGACTCATCAATATGCTAACACTAACAATCTATCTAGGTCAACGATCGACCAAATAATACACGTTTATAAAATAGACTCAAACCATGTTCGAGACATCAATAGTAACACGGGGAGATATTCACTAGGTTTTTGGTCTGGCGGCCTACAACACGTGCGGTGTAACAATACACCCATGATGAGAAAGTATAAAAGTCGTGTCGGCAGTTGATGAAGTAAATGGAATAGTGGTCGCACAACTGTAAAGTCCCATTAGCATGATAGAGTTGGTTATCAAAACACGATTTCCACTTATCTTCTCTCCCACTTCTCTGCAACTGCCACCACTTATGAGATCAATTTGTTAACTTCCACTTATATAAATAGGTTCTCCAACCTATCGACAAAAAAAGAAGAATTTTTCTGGGATAAAAGTTTCATCTCATAAGCACTTATATGATCACATAGATATCATCTTAGGGATTCTCAGTAAACTCACTTTTGTCTTCATAGCAGTTCAACACATCTTACATTCAATTATATTGATCCCAATACTCTCTCTGCTTCTCTCCCTACAGATCAACCCTTCTTTTTCCTTCGTGACTGAAGCGAAATCGGAACGATGATTTCTTGATTTAGGCCCATATCATACAGATTGATCTCTCGAATCTTAAAAGTACTTTGACAATACAAATGTTTGGTGTTTAAGCGACTTGATCTTACAAGTATTAACCTAATATCAATGTATTTTGTTATTGAGTGCTCAACTTGAATTTTTAGTTATTCGAATGGCACTTAATTACGATCTTATCTATAATGACGCTCAATTCTTTCCTTTTTTCATTTGTTATTGACAACTGAATAAGTAAATCGCGAATAATTATGAACACATAATTACTTAACGAGAAAAATAATTATGTGATTACACATATTAAAAAAATGAGCATGTATGTATTATGCTTCACAATTTGACAAGAATTGTGAGTTTTGCTTCTTGCTATGCCATGCAACAAGATTTGGTCCCACATTAAAAAAATCCTCATGGTATACCTTTTCTATCTTTATCACATCCCACGCAATCTGCATCAGAATAAGTTGTAAGATTAATGTCAGTATCAAAAGTATATGCTATACCAAATTCGATAGTGTTATTAACATATCAGATGATCCTTTTTGTTGCAGTGAGATGTGACTTTATGGGTTTTGCTTGAAGTCTTGCACAACCTGGTATTGTTGTTGTCAATTAGAAAATACTTTTAATAATGGATCTATACAGTTTCATATCCACTTTATTTCTTTTTTCATTTGTTTGTGGTTTCCTAGTGTAGACACGGGAGTAAGCTTTGGAGTGGAATCTTCAAAACCAAATACTTTAAGAAGATCTTTGGCATGTGAAGGAGATAAGTCATAAACTCATTCTGATTTGATGATATTTTTGTTTTAATTCTTCCAAACTTGTATATTGTTTTGTATCATGTTTTTATGTTGCACTTACTGATGATGCATAATTCAGAACTAAAGGGCATTGATTGTGTCATATTAATTCTTGTATGATATTCTTGTAATAATATTAGTACATACATGATGGAAAAAATCATGCTTTTATATTGTTTTCAATATAGCTATTTATATGGTGTTTATCTAGGTGTTGAGTATGTTTATATCTAGGGTTAATATCGTTTCAGTATAACGGTAGTTTCTAATCATGTTTAAGCATAAAGTGTTATGATTATGAAGGTTTTGTTTTAAGGTGACATCAAATCCATGAGATGTGAGTAGATTCCTGGAGGGTCATCAAGAGGTTTTATTGTTGTTATTACTGCAAAACAATGCGTAGATGCTTTGGATAGTGACACTGGTGGAAGCGTTAGACAACTAGCTCCTTTTTGTGATGATGTGGGGAATCAAACCAACATATGGATGTGTAGCAAGGTTTTAACTTATGGCATGTGGGTCATCATTGGATGATTTAGTACATCGATTGCAGTTCATGACGTGGAATATCAAATAGAGACAAACTTGTCAGCTCTCTACCACCGCTTGAGTCTAAAATTAATCTCTTATGATTGATACCTACATGAAGATTTCTATTGTTGTTGTAGCTTTGAGAACAATTGCACACATAACTCGTCAAGCAACATCTTTCAAATAAAATCAAGGTGGTTGTTGTTAGAATTACATAATTAGTTTTTGTTATCCTTCAAGTCTATGATGCTTGTCATCATATCTTTCATTGATATCTTCAAGGTTATGACTTTTATGACCATGGTATTATTGTTTGCATTCTTGAGATGACATTCACTATGAATTGTAGGTTTCATATGGACTTGATTCTATGGAAAAAGAGTTTATTCAAAACCATATTTGCAGAAGAGCTTGGTCTTATTCTTAAATGTCTTTGAGGAAAATGAGGTACACTATGTAATGCGACTTTTGGGCAACCTTGTTGCATATCTTGTATATGAAACTGGAAATTTGGAATGTTTGGTTGGTATTTGATGTTGTATTCAAAATGCGACCAAACTTAAGGGAAATTAGACTTGCTCACAAGGTTTTTCAGTAGTAGTTGTATAAAATGAAAGGAAAATCACCACCATCTGGTGCTAGTACTTATTCTAATATTGCATGTTTTGGAATTAATGAAGCTAGCATGCCGTAATGACTTTGTTTTTTGATCCACTTCCACTAAAGAGTAACCATATGTGGCATAACCAGCAGTTATAACGGAACATATCCATCTGGAGTCCAGCTCATGATAACCCACTTTACTGTGATATTTCATTTGGATCAAAAGAATCACAAGCTTCTGTTGTATGGAACACCAAAATCGAAACATGATAATGTGAGAGTAATGGCTTGGTTCAGTTGGAGCATAAGTTCTTTCTGCTCAGGACTTGCATGGGGTTTATGACAGTTGACAAAGTCTGGGTTATAATGGAGGTTCTTAGGGTGGTGATTACATTTGATGGCAAAATGTCGAAAACTCTACGGTGGTCATGGTTAGCTACCCACACTGGATTGCTTGAATTATTTGTTTATACATTTATGCTTGTATCTATGAAAAAAATAACACCGTTATGCTTTTACAGGCTAGAAGTTTCCTCATAAAAATTGTTATTCAGTTGGGTTTTCATAAAAAACATGTTGGAATAACGACATACATGGAAGACTTAGCACCTAATGCAATATCGATGCAATGCTCACATAATTGAGGATTGGTTAAAACCTAGTGTTGTTATGGAGGTATATGTTTAACATCAAACTTAAGGTATGGTTATTGTTTAGGGTTAATTGATATTTGATACTCAGTTTTTATCCAAAGTTAGTGCTTAGTCTCACATTTGTCCAACTTAGGAGTTGATACTTAAAAATGACGTTGAGTTTGGTTGACTCTGTTAATTCACGACTTTTGTTTAATAATTATTCAAAGAATCAAATTTAATTGAATTATTTAATATCGTTAAGATGGTTGTTAGTAATCTAATTAAAGAATCTTAATTGAGCATATGGTCTTCCCTAAATTGAAAAACTCTGATTTCAGAAATTATACCAATCCAACACCAAATTATCAATCCTAATACCGAATTATCATCCAGTATTATCAACATACACAAGTCAACCCAAACCCTAAGTCAATACCCAAACAAATCAAAAACGCATGGACAAGTAATTATGCACATGCATTTTATTTGAATCGAACATTATGATACGTTTTTCCAGAAGGCAAAACACTATTTCATGTCTGAAAACTAACAACAAACACCTTACATACATTTTTTAGAATCCAATTAATCTCTTAAAATCACATATATACTGTATAATACAATATATATTCATATCAATTGTTATAATCATTCTCAAACATGGTTGAACAAAAGAGAGCATCATGAATCAGATTCAATCCAATATTCTTTTTTCATCGAATGACAAGCCCTAATCTCCTGAATTAATCCATGCTTGTCTAATTCACAACAAGATAAGTAAACTTAGAGCTTTTTTATGCATTTCAAATAAACACCCATTTTAATATTCTCTTTCCCTGCATTTTTTGGTCCTCAAAACTTTAATTTTTCTGCAATTACTGTCTTCAACTTTTTCTTCACCTTCTATGACTCTGCTATGTAGCTAGTCAATATTTGGATTTTCGAATCTTGTTCTTTGAAGTATGTTTTTCTTTTAAAATGAATTTCCTCTTGAATTAATCCAACTGAACCAAATCCAAAAACCACATACTCTTTTAGATGCGCGAAGAAGGAGATGCTGGTTTTTGGGGGCTATTCAATATGGGAAAGAACATTATAACCATGGATTATCAATCTTAACCGTTTATTTTTCAGATAAGTAGGGATTGAATATGGTCGTCCATATATACGATGGTTAAAGACATGGTTTGTCATTGTTATTAAAGTTAATGATATTGTAGTGTTTAATTATTTAATTGACGAGAAAATATACACGTCATGATCTAGCAGAGTCAACGCGGGTCAACGTGAAGTCTAGGTACCAACCACGAAGTTGGACAAATGTTAAACCAAACACTGTTTTTGGATAAATCTCAAGTATCAAATAACAAATAATCCAATTGTTTAGGTGCAAATTTGGACTTCATAGTATACTAGTTCTTTGTATCTATGTCGTTTGATTTTCAAATTTCTGAAAGTTATAATTATCGATATTATATTCGTACTTTTAGTTACTCGACTAAGCATTGACAAAGTGATACTTTAGGAATATGCAGGGCCGATTTTGTATTTTTTTGTGGCCTAAGGCAAATATTTTTATGGTCCTTTGTTAACAAAAAAGAAACTATATATAACAAAAATTGTATTAACATTGTTAACTAGTTTTACAAATGGATCCAGTTAAAGGAAATCATTTTTCTAATTTTAGAAGTTCTTTTTTGTGTGGCCCCTTCTAACTTGCGGCCTCAAACAAGGCTTTGTTTGCTTTAGCTAAAGGACCGACCTTGAGAATACAAAAGTGTTTTAATAAAAATGAAGAAAAGGATAAAACTTTATAAAAACATAACCTTCATCAAAGTTAAGTATCAAAATGAAGGTTATGCTATCCGTTAGCAACTACCGCATCCAGATCCGGACCTAAGGTAGTGCGAGGTGTACGATCGCACAAGACCCAGCTCCGTCCGGAACCTTTTTTAGCCTAGAGTAGGCAGTCCACCATTTACATTTGCTTTTATTTTTTTTATTTATTCTCAAAAGATAAATTTTTCCGAGACTTGAACCTATGACCTTGGGATCATATTAGAACAATTAATCCACTAAGCTATTAGATAGTTGCTACTTTGTGTAGACAGGTAATATATATTTTAATACACAATTTTGATTTTTTAAAATGAAAAATAAACCACATGGCAGTTCACAATTTTAATACTACATATAATTCATGTTTTTGATCTATATATATTACAACTATTAGATCTTGCGCTGTTAGATCCTCAGATGCAAATATTAGTATAATCATGGCTATGTCTTTTGAGTTTTCCTTGGTGTATTTTTGTTTTTGTCGATGAACATTGATAAAAAAGTTTTTATTTTATAATTTCTTTTATTCTCTAGTGCATGTGTTACTGTTTCCATTTAGTGTAAGTTTTTTTTTTCTAGTGCACCACTAATGATATGTGCACCACATAACCCTTTTAGGCTCAGGATCGGCTCTGACCGCATCCCAATTACTCTTCTTTCTCGACAGTTCCCGCATAATTCTCTTAGCTGTATCCGAAAAGACCCAATGCATATTAAAGCCGTCAAGAAAATAATGCCATAACTTTCTTGTTTCTGAACAATGCAAAAATAAGTGGTTATGCAATTCTTGTTCAGATGCACATAATAGGTATAACCTTGATCGCAGTCTTTACTAAATCTTACCCCAACTCAAAACTATAAAACTTAGGATGCTGATTCTTAAGTCAAGAGCAAAAATAGAGGTAACATCTTATGCCACAACTGCTTTTTCTTCGTGATAAAAAAATATAAACATTCGCTTTAGAAAAAAATATAAAAGTTCCTCGGAAAAAATTCAAGACGTTCCCCATCGTTTTGCACAAAAATTCTTCCACTCTCCCTAATTTCCCCGACTTCGATGAACTACACACTGAAAAACTGAAAAACAGCCACAACTCAAATATCCTCATCTATTGAAAAGTTTTTTCGCTGCTGCCATTTCAAATCTTTTGATTTGGGCTGTTAAAATCTTTAATCACCCTTAACCCATTCAACCAAATATATGAACATTTTCTTTCCGGCCCATGTAAAAAGCCCATGAAAACAACAAGGAGGACATAATCGGAACTTCTAAATTCAGATAATAATCAAAGAAAGTCAAAAAGAGTTAAATAAACGGTGAAGATGTTCACAACACAAAACAACGAAATATAAACACAAACATTGTCAGACAACTCCCTCTGATTGGCTAAGATGAGTTACTCCTAATTCCTGATTGGTCCACGTCATCTTTATTGACACACCGTTTTTCTTTTCTCAATTTCTCACGTACCTATATAAATACATTACCATCTCAAATAAAATAGTAGTAGTAAATCAAATTCTAAATCGAAATCTTAGTCTTCTTCTTCCTTCAGAGACAATGGCCGGGTTGTCGAGAAACCGCGGGTTTAAATCTGCATTAATCATATTCTCAGTCCTCTTATCCGGTAAGTAATTCCTTCCTGGATCCAACCATTATGATCAGATTCAATCGGAATGTAATACTAGTACTGCCTATTTAGATCTTTGATTTTGTAGATCTGATTTAGATTTGATTTCTTTTTTCCAGCTTATTTATGTGTAATTACATCTGCGAAAGAGGAAGCAACAACAGCAAAGTTAGGAACAGTAATTGGTATCGATCTTGGTACAACTTATTCATGTGTTGGTGTTTATAAGAACGGACATGTTGAAATCATAGCTAACGATCAAGGTAACCGTATTACTCCATCTTGGGTTGCGTTTACTGATGGTGAACGTTTGTTGGGTGAGGCTGCAAAGAATCAACATGCTGCTAACCCATTGAGAACTGTCTTCGATATCAAAAGACTTATCGGAAGAAAGTAAGTAAACTTCATCAGATAGATTTTGATTTGTTGTGTATTTCGCAGTGGAGATTTGGATTTGTGATTTATGATTTTTTGTTGTTGTTAGGTTTGATGATAAAGAGGTACAGAGAGATATGAAACTCTTACCATATAAGATTGTGAATAAGGAAGGAAAGCCTTATGTAGAGGTTAAACTTAAGGATGGGGAGACTAAAGTTTTCAGTCCTGAAGAAATTAGTGCTATGATTCTGACTAAGATGAAGGAAACAGCTGAAGCATTCTTAGGAAAGAAAGTTAAGGATGCCGTCATTACTGTACCTGGTAAGATTAAGAAATCAAATCTGTGTTTGATTTTGCAATTCATTATGTGGATTTGAAATGTGACTGATCTGTTATTGTGTTTTCTTTTTCTTTCTGCAGCATACTTCAATGATGCTCAGAGACAGGCTACCAAGGATGCTGGTGTGATTGCTGGATTAAATGTAGCAAGAATCATCAACGAGCCAACCGCAGCAGCTATTGCCTATGGTTTGGACAAAAAGACTGGAGAGAAGAACATCCTTGTTTTTGATCTTGGTGGTGGTACATTCGATGTCAGTATCTTGACCATTGATAACGGAGTGTTTGAGGTTCTTTCCACAAACGGAGACACTCATTTGGGAGGTACAATTGTCGCATAATTTTATAGTTTAGCTTAGCTTCTAGTAATTCATTAGTTGATTTAGTATAATAGCTTCAGAATAAATCAACTTATTACTGCACATATGTTAATCTCCATTAGTTTCTAATATTCACCATGATTAGTCTGAATTAGTCATTAGACTAGACTAGCGCAGAAATTTGTCCAGATCCCACCAATCACATGATGTCTCACCTAATGTATGTATGTTCACGTCGCATAATCACATTAAATAACTTCCACGATTAATTTATTGTAGTAACACTAACTGGTGCTTGATAAGCAAACTTTGGGTATTGAACATCACCTTTCTTCACAAGTTTCTGCCGTTCCGGCCAACTCTGTTGCTTCTGCATCCATCTCTGCAGCCAATGCTTGCACAATCATACCCAGAAAATTGATCAGTTTAGATGTCTCTGGATTAAATAACACCTCAAAAGATTGAATTTCCAGAAGATGCTTTAGGGATGTCTATACAATATATGCCTACCAGTTACATTATGCATTTTAATTATAAATTACAATCTTATTCTGATTATGTTTTTGGAATTCTATCAATAGGTGAGGACTTTGATCACAGAGTTATGGATTACTTTATTAAATTGATCAAAAAGAAGCATGGAAAGGACATTAGCAAAGACAATAGGGCTCTTGGAAAGCTAAGGAGGGAGTGTGAACGTGCTAAGAGAGCTTTGAGTAACCAACATCAAGTGCGTGTTGAAATTGAGTCTCTATACGATGGCTTGGATTTCTCTGAACCACTTACCCGTGCTCGTTTCGAAGAATTGAACAATGATTTATTTAAGAAGACCATGGGACCTGTGAAGAAGGCTATGGCTGATGCTGGACTAGAGAAGAAACAGATTGATGAGATTGTCCTTGTTGGTGGAAGTACCAGGATTCCCAAGGTTCAAGAGCTCCTTAAAGAATACTTTGACGGCAAAGAGCCTAGCAAAGGTGTCAACCCAGATGAGGCTGTTGCTTACGGTGCTGCTGTACAAGGAGGTATCTTGAGCGGAGAGGGTGGTGATGAAACCAAAGGTACTTGATCTTTTCTATTCATTTTTATGGGGTTGGAAATCAGTTAAACTTGCAAAATTGGTGTTAGCTTAATTTCAAATTAGCTGTTTTGAGAATTTTTTTGTGACAAAGTTCTCATGGACTTGTATTTGATGTAGATATTCTTCTATTGGATGTCGCCCCACTTACTCTCGGTATTGAAACTGTTGGAGGTGTGATGACGAAGTTGATCCCTAGAAACACAGTTATCCCAACCAAGAAATCTCAAACTTTTACCACTTACCAGGATCAGCAGACCACTGTCTCTATTCAGGTACTTGCTTTGCCTTGAGAACTATTTATGATCTATGTATACTTGGTTTCAACAGCAGTAGATCCAGAATTATGCTGTTTTCCGATTCCGCTGCCTATACTGAAAATGTATTCTGTGCTTTAGGTTTTTGAAGGTGAAAGAAGTCTTACAAAAGACTGCAGGGAGCTTGGAAAGTTTGATCTTTCTGGACTTGCTCCAGCTCCAAGGGGAACCCCTCAGATTGAAGTCACATTTGAGGTTGATGCCAATGGTATTTTGAACGTAAAGGCTGAAGACAAGGCAAGTGGAAAGGCAGAGAAGATTACTATCACAAATGAGAAGGGTCGTTTGAGCCAAGAGGAGATTGACCGTATGGTTAAAGAGGCAGAGGATTTTGCTGAGGAAGATAAGAAGGTCAAGGAAAAGATCGATGCCAGAAACAGCTTGGAGAGTTATGTGTACAACATGAAGACCCAGGTCAATGATAAAGACAAGCTTGCAGACAAGCTGGAATCAGATGAGAAAGAGAAAGTTGAGGCAGCAGTAAAGGAGGCCCTTGAATGGCTTGACGAGAACCAGTCTGCCGAGAAGGAAGACTACGACGAGAAACTCAAGGAAGTAGAAGCAGTTTGCAACCCAATCATCACCGCTGTCTACCAGAGATCCGGTGGAGCTCCTGGTGCTGGATCAACCGAGGGTGCAGAAGACGATGATGAACATGATGAGCTTTAGAAAATTTCTCTTCCTCTCTTTTCTTTTGTGATTGAATGACAACCCATCTAGTATAAGTACTATAGGTGAAGATGACTAGAGATAGAACCAACCGAATCAATTCCTTGTTAACTCCAGGAAGATTCGAGAATCAATTTTTTTGACTTGTGTATTTTTTTTTTCTGTGCTACTGTTACATAAAGTAAACATTCATTTTTGTTAGTTTTACTTCCACTTTTTCTGTTCCCTTCATGTATCATATCGTTTTGATTTTGAATCAATGGCAATGAAGTTGGTACACTCAACAGCATCCTCTTGCATTTCTAAGCAAGACATATCCAGTATTGCTTGCTTGGGTCTCTCATTTCTGAAAGAAAAGTGAAAACACCCAGCTACAGTTTCTTCAACCCCAAGTGTAAAGAAGGTGTAAGAATAAATAAACTTGATAAGGGCTTAGGGTTTAGAAAGGGCCTTCCTATAAGTGCACTGTAGATCCTACTATTCACTCATCTTCTTCTTTGCCGTTTTCCCCCATATCCCTCTCTGGTTCCGATCTCCAAATTCCAGGTTTGATTTTTCTGTTCACTCAAGGATGGCATTTGATGTTGATATTGAATGCGTATGGAGAATTAAAGGATTCCGCCTGTCATAATGACTTATCCTCTCAAAAACAAACAAGTAGGAGGTGGTCTCAAATAAATGAAAGAGATGTTTGCCTCCAAATAATCAGGAAGCGAAGATTCTGGGACTTTCTGACGAAAAGACCTCCAAAGGTATACTGATTGGATTCATGATTTTTTGAAATGTCAATTTATTTTTGGGGAATTTTTGCTTCAATTTTTACAGATTTGATGATAAATTTTACAGCTATTAACTTACTGAATGATGTTAGAATGTTTAACCTTTTGTTATTAGGCTGAAGAAATGCTATGTGTATGTGTGTGTGTGTGTGTGTTAAATCAATGGAGTTAGTTAAATATCTTGAAATTTGATAGGGTTTTCAGTGGGATAGTTGTCCCTTTTGCAATTGCTTTGGCCTCTATCTAATAGTGTTATTGCTTGCTATTTTTCTTTCAGGTGTCATTTCTATGCATGGGGGTGGAGATAGGTGAGCAGTTACATTAGATAGACTACAGCCACAAACTTATGTACATCTGCTGTTCTTTTTTTTTTTTACATAAGAAAGGATATAGGTAGACAAGTTAGCTGATTTTCTCTTTGCTTTACGTTGCATCCCAGATATCTTATGAATTTTGATGTTCCATGCAAATGACTGTTTCAAGATATGTATTGTTTTGATACTTTAGTTTTTCTTTCGCAGGGGATTCACAGGGAAATCAACATTTGGATGATTAACTGAGCCCTCAATTGAATGTCTATTTTCAACTCTCATATAGATACCATCTCAACTTCTACAAGTAGAAACTTCCTTATCAGAACTTAAGAGGCGCCAACACTAGGGATATATCTGGACATATCGCAGCTTCAACTTAGGAATAGAATGGCAGAAAAGGCTCGGAGGCCTATCCATAAGAAGTTAGACGAGTTAAAGTCAGCCGTGGAGAAAGAGAAAGAAAAAGGGAAAGGAAAGCCAGAGATAACTAAGGATCACTGATTACCATAATGAATTTTCCTCTCAAAATTTAGTTAGCATCCTTCAATGAAGCTTGGTATTCTGCGGGACATATGGATATTGTTTGCCGCTCTTGTATAGCAAGTTGTGAATGGAAGAAAAGTCTGATTCAATTGTTAAAGGAGTCAAAAAAGTGGAAGGTCAAGTTGTCGCTGAGCAATGGAAGACAAGAAAGAGAAGAAGGCTGAAATGGAGCTTTCAGCAAATGTAAAATTGGATTGCTGTTGAGGCCATATTGTTCAAAGCCTCCTTGGGGTTAGAAGACAAGTCACCACAGCTCAGCAAAAGCTACAAGCAGATGCACTTTTGATGTAGCATTTTCTTTTAAGTTGTTGTTGTTGGACAAACTCTCTAAACCAAGTAAATACGGTAGATTATCAAATGACTCTTTCTTCATTTAGGTATGGGTTATAATATTGTCTATTACATGATACGCTACTGTTAGGTATTGTTACGTATAGATGCACGCTACTATTCTGTTCTGTGACCATGAGCTATTTTTTGGTCGGATTTGAACAGGAGGTTGAAGTGTTAAGTAAAATTTGATACTGGTGTTAAGTGAATGTGAAAACAATGCAGTCTTTTATTCTACCAGATGGAGACTTCAGTTTCTAGTTTTATGCTGTATTCAGTTGTTGGAACTTAGAGCTGCACCTTCAATAAGACTACTAAATTTCTTGTGGCAATTCTTGGTTCATTTTTAGTTTTCACATCTTTTATCTATTTGCTAAAACTACCTCTGTTTCTCATGATACCCATAAGTAACCGGAAAGGCTATTCAATTTTCTCCAACATTTCAATGGGTTTAGTATAGCTTAACTTTTTTTCATTTTGTCATTTTAATGGGTCATCCTGCGTGACGCGATCTTGTCTTCGGTCAGTCTATCAAGGTTACTGCCAGTTTGCATTACATGTAAAGGAAAACACAGGGTATAGACCAAACAACAACTTCCTTTTCTACCACCAACCAGGTTCCTTGCATTTTCACTCTTAAAGGAATGTCAAGTATGCCAAAGGTGGTAACTCACTTGAATTGCAGAATTTTCAGTCTCCAACTTCCAAGTGTAAAGAAGGGTGTGCATGCTTTAGCTGAAAAAGGGTGCAAATAGATGCGCATTTACATTAGATATATACGCCTGGAGTTCGATCATAAGCAAAAGAAAAGAAATAGATAGGTAAATCCGCAGATTTTGAAGTGTATCTCTTTGCTTTACGGTGAATCGCAGATATCTTGTGAATTTTGATGTTCCATGCAAACAAATGTTTCAAGATATGTATTGTTTGTTTGATACTTTAGTTTTTCTTTTGCAGGGAAATCAACACTTTCGGTGTATCAACGGAGCCCTCGATTGAATGTCTGTTTTCAGCTCTCGTGTAGATACCATCACAACTTCCACAAGTAGAAACTTCCTTAATAGAACTTAAGAGACGCCAACACTGGTGACATATCGCGGCTTCAACTTAGGAATAGAATGACAGAAAAGGCTAGGAGGCATATCCGTAAGAAATTAGATGAATTAAAGTCACCCGTGGAGAAAGAGAAAAAGAAAGAGAAAGGGAAAGGAAAGCCAGGGATAACTAAGGATCTCTGATTACCATTATGATTTTTCCTCTCAAAAGTTAGTTAGGATCCTCCAATGAAACTTGGTATTTCTGCAGGACATATGGATGTTGTTTGCCGCTCTTGTGTAGCAAGTTGTGAATGGAAGAAAAGCCTGATTCAATTGCCAAAGGAGTCAAAAAGTGGAAAATTAAATTTTCGTTGAGCAGTGGAAGACAAGAAAGAGAAGGAGACTGAAATGGAGCTTTAAGTAAATGTAAAATTGGATTACTGTTGAGGCCATATTGTTCAATGCCTCCTTGGGGTTAGAAGATAACTCGCAACAGCTGAGCCAAAGCTACAAGCAGATACGCTTTTAATGTAGCATTTTTCTTGAAGGTCAAGGAAAAGATCGATGCAAGAAACAGCTTGGAGAGTTATGTGTACGGTGTACCACATGAAGACTAAGACCAATGATAAAGACAAGTTTGAATTAGATGAGAAAGAGAAGATTGAGGCAGCAGTAAACAAGGCACGTGAAGGCTTGAGAGAGCCAAACTGCCGAGAAGGAAGAGAAACTCGAAGAAGTAGAACCAGTTTGCAACCCAATCAAGCGCAAGTATAATTGATGCTTGAATATGGGCGCAAGTATAGAACACGTCCATCGTTTAGGAAACACTTTGTTTGGGCGGACATGAAATAAAACACGTCCATCGTTTATGAAACACTTTGTTTGGGCCGACGTGAAATGAACGCATGATGAGAGACATTAGGTTAATCGTTCGCTTGATTAGAGACAAACATAGGTTTAAAGTTCAACCAGCTAATAGGCGTGAGTAGGTGTGAGTATTGCTAACGCATGGTGGGGGTCGTAAAATCAAACGCCCATTAACAGGCGTTGATTTGGTATACGATTGGAGAGTTGAACAATATATCTACCTTTACGTGAGGCGGTCTTTAACGTAGCAAAATTGAAATTCAATATTCGGTGGACTTACTTTCATACTGTTATGAAGGAGTTGAGCAGTATATCTATGTTTTTGGATGATGGGGAACAATTTCTATCCTCTGCATTAGATATTCCCTTGCAATGCGTTATCTTATTTGGCACTCAACGATGGGTGATGGTCATCTATGGCTTCTCAAGTATGACACCGCAATAGATTTTGAATCAAGGATTCATCTGATGGTGGTGATGTTCTCTGAGGTAGAGGACCGCCCCACACGAGCGCACACGTGGCTCACGCCTCTTTTGGGTGGAGGTATAGATTACGTCCGGTGGGGAAGACGTATTATTAACGCCCACCACAGTACACTATATGAGCGCTTCACCACCAGACGTACTTTATACACATGCCTGATATCAGACGTACTCTATACATCCGTCTACTGTCAAACACACATAATACTGCACCAAATTTGGATTTACTCCGGATTTTGGAAACCCTAAAAAACTTGATCAAATATGGTTATACTCCATCCACTATGATTGGTTCACTGATCAAATATGGTTTTAGTCGCATGACTATAGATGCTCTTACAGGGGAGTATTCAATTGGGATTTATAATAACTTATAGAGAATTCTGAAATAGGCTGTTATTCAATTGAGATTTTCAGAGAGTCTCCCAAACTCTCATGTTATTGGATAGAGACTTTTTCCAAGTCTTTTAAATTCTCCCAAACTCTCTTGTTATTGGATTAGGATTTGTTAGAAGTCACCCAAACACTCTTGTTATTGGATCAAGACTTCAAAATCATGGATTTGTTACTTATAGGGATTTTGGGAGACTTTTTGGATGAAAATAGGCATGAGTGAAATCTCTCCCTTATAGGTGATATTTTGAGAGACTTGAAAATTTGGATAATCCAAAGGTCCTCATTCCTCAACCTTATCGGATGGTTAGTAGCAAATGTCTTATATCTATAGTAAATAAGAGAGTTAGCGGTGCACTAAGAACATCTTATATCTAAAGTACAATAGCTTTTTTTAATTTTATTTTTTTAATTTATTTTGTCTTATTTTGACTTATTTTGACGAGTTTTGAACTGGTTGCATACTAACCCCATGGCATCGGCTTTACTACGTGAAAAATAATTCATGTTTTTAAAGAATATGGCAATCTCGATTCTTAACGCCTGACTCTGGCTGATTACTGTTGATAAAATATTTTTGCTCAACCTTTTGGGACATCAAGTCCAACACTACACAACCTAAAGTCCAAGTAAAGACTAAAAAGATGGTATATTTATGAATTAGCCAAATTTGTCATACTGAAGACTATGTAATAATGGCCGAGAACTAACCGTTCAAAAAAATAGTAATGATAAAACTAGTAAGTCCGAAAAAATGATATTGATTTTACGACCAGACCAAGCACTGTATCATTCAACAGGGCTGCTTGATCATATCAAGAAATCCCCAATTTGGGTGGTCTTTGATGACGGCAAGAAAGCCACATAATCCCATATAGATAACATATTTATTGAATACATCATAAGATAACTTTATTATAAGAGCAAGTTTTGCATACGATGCCAATGCCACACACTTGGTTTAGTTCACAATCAGTTAAAGAGGAATCAAGAACATCATCTATGATACTGGTTGATGATCTTATCAACTCGTGCAAGATGTAGACCAATTCCTATGGAGTAGTTTTTACACCCACCATCCATGATATTTTTTTGAACATGATATGATCTAGACTATGAATGTCATGTATCATCCAACTTTTTTTTGATTCAATTATTCAGATGTTCATTTGGGATTTTGCAGGGTTGGAGAAGAACTATTGATTTTCTTATGCCATGGTCAACTTGGAGGTAACTTATGTGTTGTACTATGTGGTCAATATCGGCCGTTACGGCCACGATAACGGCGATATTTAAGGTATCGCTTCAAGAGCGCGACGAATCTTCAAATATCGTCGTATCGGCCGATACGGTCGAGACTCGCCCGATATTCAAGGTATATGCTTGTAACGTGCATAATAAAAAAGTGTTCATGATACTTGTGTTAATTGTGTAACGTGCATAATAAAAAAGGTTGGTAGATGTTTTGAATTTATGATTAGATATTTTAATCTTTTTATCTCTACAAATCACAGAAACTCTCTAGAAATCCATTAGATTTGTATCTACAAGTCCCAGAGACTCTCTACAATTCTCTTTTAAAATCACTGGAAATCTCTTTTGAAATCACTGAAAATCTCTATACTTCCAGAGAGTTTCCGGGAGTCACTAGAAATAAAAGTCTATGAAAATCTATATAAATCCCAATTGACTACCCCCTTGTTAGTCAGCTACGTTCTTAACTTTGCTCATCTCTAGGCTCCGACTAGTGGAGAAAGTCATTGGCCTTATTTATATGTTTCTACTTCAAGGCCCATCCAGATTATAATGTCTAAAATATATAAGGGTACATTCTAAGAGTTTATTAGAATTTATTTATCGTCGGTTAAATTACAAAAAAAGATTAAACTATAAAAAAAGATAGGGTGGGCAAAAACTACTAATAGAGATAAAGAACAAAATCCAAATGTAGGAAGGCATGCAATAATCCACCACCAAATGAATCAGATGAAAAGCCCCAACAATAAAATAAAAAATTGATCAATCACGATGCTGAAACAACTCAAACAGATGGTCTTTTAGGCATGACTTCAATTACTTAAGAATCGATAAAACTATTATTTTTTTAGCTTTTGATTGTTTAAATAAGTAAGATTATTTTAATTTCAGATTTCAACTTTTAGTTTCAGGAACTTCATACGACCAGGAGTTTATCAATTCCTAACTATAAACAACCACTTACAACTGAGAATTGATGAACTTCCAGCCATAAAATAGATGTTTTTACCGTAAAGGTTAGCATTAATGTACTCCCAACCTTACATTTTTTCAGAAACCCATCGATCAATTCGATTTTTTACTCATTTACTTCGGTATACAATTAAAGGGAAAATAAAGGCATGAACCCATGATTAACTATAAATAGCAAATTTTTTCATTGCCACCCCACGGAACAACTAAATGAGAAAAATAGATGGGAGCATTTGTGCATCTGACCCATCTCAAGTTGAATCGAGATGGGAGTATTTGTACATCTGACCCGTTTTAGATTGAACCGATCGATCAAACTTAAACCGATAATGGCTAGTTTATCTAACGGAACTAATTCAATCATCTTGAGAAGTCCCACTGGCCACTGGACTTGCTCTTCGTGATAGTGATAAGTCGTTGAAAATGCACAATAGTACGATAGCAAAAAGAGTAACTACAGATTTTATAAACTCACCTCGTATACGATATCGATATTCTCGACAATCGAACTAATCACCCAATCGACTGAGCCGTTAAATATTGAAATTATCTTAATATTATACTAGGATCTGAAAATCTTAAATAATGACTCATAACCCAAACCATTATATTACTAACGTATAGGAAATAACCCATCTGCAGTGGATATGAATTTCAGAAAGTTTGTGTCTTGACTTTGGAAATTGAGAAGACAACTTTTGGATTTCATGTTTTCAGTGAATTCTCTGTTTCCAGTATACATAAAGCACAAAACATTTTTTTTCCGTTTCAATTTTCTCCAACATTTCAATGGCTACTATTTCTTAGCTGATATCTTTTTCCTTTTTATCATTTCTCACCACCACTTGAATGTAATCTCAACAACACATATCCATATATATGTAAACTACATCACAGTAACATTTCTGTGACTACAAAATACAAAATGAATGGTTTTACATAACCAACAGATGGGGGAATGAATTTCTTATCCTTTTCTAGAACATCCGAGTTTGATGTTTCATGTGAAGATATTAAATTTTTTTCGTCCAAAATATCTTAGACCACCTCTTTTGGCTTTACTCACTCTATATTGGGTGTACATTATCTGTCTAAAGATGATAAGAAAAAAAAAGAAAGATAGAAGATAGAAAAGAGAGTGAGAGTCAGAGCTCAGAAGATTAGTTAGCTCTATCAATGGCTGCTCTCGGTAATATCGCAAATCTGAGACTCTTCTCTTCAGCAAAATCATCATCAACAACAAGAAGAACAAGAAGAGCCACTACTACCTCCAGTCCTAGACCAAGAATTTCTTGCACTGTCGCATGGGATCCAGAGGGAATTTTAGGTCCTCCACAAACTGGTCATATAGCTAGAAAAGAATTCCAATCACGCCTTGAGAAGGATTCCGATGCCCGTGAAGCTTACGAACGTCAAGTTCGTGAAGAAATAGAACGGCGTCAAGCTGCTCGTCAGGTAATAAACGTGTAGACTCAATTCTGTAGTGTTTCTATGGTTCAATTTGTTATCTGTCTGACAATTGTCTCTCCAGGCTCGTGTAATTCCGGACAGCACCGAGGAGTTGATCGAGTATTTCCTTGATACTGAAGCTAGAGAACTTGAATTCGAGATTGCAAGATTAAGGCCTCGACTAAACAAAGAGTTTTTTGCTCATTTGAAATTTGAGCTTGGTCAGTTGCGGTTTGCGGTTTCGAGGACTCAAGGTATGGATGATAGATTAGTTGAGCTTGAAGCAATGGAGAAAGTTCTAATGGAAGGTACAGAAGCTTATGATAAACTGCAAGCAGAAATGATTACCACAAAAAATTCCTTAGGAAAAATATTGCGATCCACTGACGTAAAAGCAACTTTGTTAGAGATGGTTGAAGCTAATGAGATTAATAAATCTTTATTAGCGCTTCTTGATGAAAATATTGCTACTGCACATCTGAGTGACCAGAAAGAAGCTGCATTTTTCATGGAGAGGGTTCGCGCAGCACTTCTCAAGTACATAACTGCTTAAACTTAGCAGTTTATGTTTTTCGGTTCAATTTTGTTTAGATGAATGTTTTTTTTTTGCTTGCAATTTTCATTCTTTATCAAAGTGAAGTATTGTAATAATGAGTCTACTCTAGCAGATAGCAAATTAATAATATGCCGATTGCTGATGCCTACAACTGTATTACAATAAGGTGTTGATAACTAATCAATTGTCAATTACATATAAAGAAGACTTGTTACATTGTCGATGTAAGCTGATTAGATAGAAATCTGTTGTAATATGCCTTGAATACGGGTTAGGTGTCTGTTTGGGCTTTTGCTTGTCTAACACAGATATTCACACATATAAAACAGATAGCATGTTAATCAACACTAATGAACATCTTAAACTCAAATCAACACTCATTATCATACAAAATTCACCTTTGGGTAAAATTCTGACATGCAAGAGGCCTAATCATCGATTTTAAGACTTCTCACACAAAGTAAACAACAAATCTATTACAACTTTGGGTTCAATAGAAAATCATGTACCAACATATGAGAAATGAATTATTTCAGATTTTACTTGTACGAATCACCTTTGGGTAAATTCACAATTGCACCATTTGAAATAAATCAAAAGCAAATCACCTTTTCCTGGTACTGAAATGAATGCATCCTAGTATTATCATACTCTACAATGCATCACCAAAAGAACTGACTGCAGTGTAGTTGCCTGAGTCATTAAATCTGTGAATGACTGCTCACTAGTTCCATCTCAGAACATATGTTGTTGAGGGGGTGAGTGTGAAACTCATTTCTAAACCATCAAAACCTTAATTTTGGTCCTGCATACGAATTCACCGCAATTTCCACACCACTATCGTATTGAATTGATGTTTACATGAATAAGATTACTACTATGAATTGTATTACCAAAATCTCAAATAACCTCTTCCATGAATTTACTCAGCAAAAGTTGTTAAAATATTATTACCTAATTCATCTTGTAATTTTTCAGATCATCTCTTTTTCCTCTCTTCCTTTCGTTTCTTTTACTCCTAATCATCTGTTCTTTAATCTGGCACTACCAAATTGTTCATCCAGTCTGAAGTGGCTCCTCCTTCGTTGGTCAATCATCACCATTAAAAAATTGTCTGTCAAAATAATTAATTATCAACAAATTGATAAAATTACTCTCAAATTAAAATTATCTGAATGTAATCAAAAATCAAAATGTTAAGAAAAGTAAAAAGTTAAACAAATTTTACTTACATTTGAGAGGAAAAGTCACTATGACACACAAATCAATTAAGAATATTATTTGAAACAAAACCCATTGGATTGGATTTGATCTGATAAGAGGAAGAAAGAAAAATCACAGAAATGAAATTGAAACCAGAGAGAGAGAGGGACGGAAACGGCTGAGAAGTTCAGTTCAGTCTAGTGAGAGAGAGACATTTTCCCTTTCTTTTCTGCAATGAAAATGAGGGATCACTCATACTCTACTTGCATCATGTAGATAAAAGGACGCTGAGGCTCAATCTAGAAGAAGACTCACCTGATATTTCAATTCATTAATCACACAAACTGACATAATAGTGGACTAAAACAAACTTTCCAGCAGACTAAAATAAGGACCAAGGTGATCAGGATGCAAGAGTGTAAGATTTTATCTGTAAATCAGCCAATGAATCAGAAATAGCAATAACGAAAAGAACACAAGTTTTTACTACCATATCAAGCATAAAGAAAAAAATACAGTAGTAAAAAACAAAAGGCTCACACAATTTCCTTATTATTTCATAAATCCAGAGTGAGAGAGAACAATAAGTTTCGGCAAACAAACAAAAATTGAATGTAAAAAGTCCTTTTCTTTTCCTTATCTGATGGTGCTTGTTTCATCCCTGATTCTTACGAGAAGAGATTGCTCCTGTTCTGTCACTAGTCAGCGTCACCTGCAGATCTTGAACTGGACGGTAGTTATCAAGAGAAGTCAAAAGCTCGTCCATACAACGCTTGTCATTTGTAACTGTGAACTTCCCTAACTTTCCATTTGCCTGGTCCTCGGCCCTTGCATTCAAGATAACATTGGTGTCAAGCTCGAATTTGACTTCAACCTAAGAGGGGGTTACCCTGTTCGAACATCAGAAAGGTTCCAATTAAGATATATGCGTGGAAAAATCCTGGTCAAGCTAAAGAAACATTCAGAATACCAACCCTGTAGCTGGAGCAATTCCAGAAAGATCGAACTTCCCCAAGCTCCTTGAAGTCTTTTGTGAGACTTCTATGGAAGGCCTTCGAAAACAATGCACACAATATATGTTCAGTATAGGAAAAATCTCAAAACAACATAATTATGGATCAACTGCAGTTGAAACCCATCATTCTAACCGCATGGATGTGCAGTACACAAACCATAAGTAGTTGAGAGAGCAAGACAAGTACCTGAATAGAGACAGTGGTTTGTTGATCCTTGGCAAGTGGTGAAATCTAGAGATTTCTTGGTAGGGATAACTGTATTGCTAGGAATCAACTTGATCATCACACCAGTAACAGTTTCGGTACCAAGAGCGATAGGGGCGACTTTCAACAGAAAAATATCTGGATCGAGTACAAGGTCATATGTTTGTCAAAAAAAAAAAAGATTTAGAAGAACTTTTTTAAAATTCACTCACAACCATTTCTTAGTCATTGATTTTTAATAAGAGAAGATCAAGTACCTTTGTATTCTTACTGGAAATCAGAATCACACAAACTTTACCCTTTTGTTCCACACAAGATTTATGTTCTCGCTGAGCTCATCTTAGGACACCTGTGTTATCTTTTAACAGATGTGCTGCCCCAGCTAAACTCCCGAACCTGACAATACCTTCTGCCTGGATTTGTTAAGCAAGCAAGCCCTGGATCCCAAAAGAGGGGCGATGCCCCGCTTCCGCCTCATGGAAGAAATAACGTTAAAAATAGCGGTACCTTATACTCGCCAATGAAGTAGACGGCTCCCACTTAACCCTCAAATTAATCAAGTGATCATAAGGTATAGACTCCTTGAGTTTGTCCCTGCGGAAGATGGTTATATCGCTAAGAGAAGTCCATAATCGAAAATCCGTTACAGATGTCAATTCAGGGCAAACATGGATTTTTACTTCCTTGAGCAAAGGGAAAGAACTATAATGTGGGGGAGGAGCAACCCATTCTTCTAGCTTACCCATTTTAATAAGAGCCAGTTCAATTAAAGAAGGGAATAATGTTGTTGTAGAACTACTGCTTTCTTGGTTATATTCTTCTTTACCAAAACACTTCAGTGACACATTCATAAGAATAAGAATCCTAAGACATGGGAGCATCCCGAACGCTGGAAGCTTCTCACATCTGCTGGGACTATGCAAACTTAAATACTCCAAATTTGCAAGGCAGGAAGATGAACCAATCCACTTCGGAAACTCTAAACCTGGGAAACTGCGAATATCCAAGCGCGTCAGATTAGGGTGTGGTTGGAGACCTTCCAACACCATAAAAGAGTTATCAGCTGCTTCTTCACCTCCTCCTTCATGTTTCCAACTTAGAGCCAAACTTTTCATGTTTTGCTTGTATTTTAACATAGAGTCTACATTATCTCTCACATAGTCTAGATTTCTTATGTCCAACACCCGAAGGAAGTTTAGATCCGCTAATTCTTCGATCCCACTAGAAAGATTGGTTCTTACAGAGACCTCCTCTTCTTTACTCATAACCATGTAAGGAATTAATTTTTCCAGACGGCTTAGCATTTTTATTCCACTAGGCATTACTGCATCATCAAATCTGCTCCCATGCTGTGCCCAGAGACATCTCAATTTCACCAAATTCTTGACATCTTTGGGATACTTACACACACTTCCTAGCCTCAAGCTCTCCAAACTGCAGCAGCCACTAGTGACAGAGTCGGGCAATTCTCTGATTCCTGTATCATACAGATCAAGGGACCTTAATCGTGTCAGAACTCCAAAGTTGCTGGGTAATACTTTCAATTTCTTGCAGGAATCCAATTCCAAACTTCTTAAATTGCAGATGCTTGTGATTGAATCAGGTAATTCCTCGATAATTGTATCAGAAATGTCAAGGGATAATAGATGTTGGAGAGACCCAATATTTACCGGCAAGGCTTCAAACTGAGCGCACTCTCCGATATTTAAAGTCTGCAAGTTAGTGAGGCTCATAATAGAATCAGGTAGCACTTTGACATCCGACTTGAGGAGAATAAGATGACGTAAACTTTTCAAAGATCCAAGTTCTTTGAGAATTTTTTGAACGTTTTGGCCTCTAGAAAGGTCCAAAGTCTGCAAATTGTATAGTTGACCGATGGAGGCAGCATGAGTACTATCAATTTTAGAAGAAGTGATCTCAAGGTACCTCAAATGCTTAAAAATAAATGGGGTAGATGAAATTTCTAGACTATCAGGACCAAGGGAATATATTACGTGTAATCTCTTGTTTCTAAGTGGACCAAGATGAAAAGGAACATCTTCGCAAAAGATGGTCCGCAATTTTCTTGCATTATTATTCAAGACACTAGAAGCTCCTTTTGATATCCCGTCTTCCAAAATTAACTGTAGGCGGCGGATTTCAGATACACCATTTTCCATTTCACTTACATTCATAACCGCGATTTCATGACTGCCAACAACACTATTTGCAAGATCATGTACTAAATCATGCATTTTGAAGCTATAAATGTCACCAAGAAGCCCATCCTTTCTAACATCTTGAAAGAAAGAATTTGATAACAAACTGTGGAAATAATCATTACCAATATCTTCAAGTGAGTTTTGATTTCCTCCATCCGACGGATGAAGGAATCCTTCAGCCATCCACAATCGAATCAATGTTTCTCTATCAAATTTCCAATCTTTGGGAAATAAAGAGCAATACGAGAAACATTGTTTCAAATGGGAGGATAAATTATCATAGCTCAATTTCAATATCTGTAATATTTTATTTGGATTTTCTAGTGTATTCAAAATTTTGTTATCTCTGATGGTCAACCAATCACACTCGTCGGTTTTCAAGCGCATGAGATTTCCGAGAAAATGAGCTGCAAGCGGTAAGCCATCACATTTTCTCGCGATTTCCTGTCCTATATTTGACATATTTGGAGTCTCCACTGCTCCTCCCGGGGAAAAAGCTTTGTTCTTAATAATAGACCAACAATTGTTTACAGACAAGGTTGTTAGACTATAAGGTGGAATTATACCCCTAACAATAGATGCAACATGGTGTTTACGTGTAGTCACTAATATTTTGCTCCCTTGAGCACCTACACTCAATATACCCTTAAGTTTCTCCCAATCTTGTGCATTCTCATTCCACAGGTCATCCAGCACCAACAGATATTTCTTCCCACTAATCTCCTCATGAACTTTCCCTACCAGTACATCGATATTTGACACATCACCACACTTTCTTTTAGTAAAGGACTCTAGGGTATTTCTTAAAATCTGAAAGATATCAAAATTGTCAGAAATACAGACCCATGCTCTTGTGTCAAAGCTTCTTATAACAGAGTGGTCTTCGTATACCCATTGAGCAAGGGTGGTTTTGCCAAGCCCCCCCCATACCCACTATTGACATGACAGAAATCTTTTCTTGTGCACTATTATTTTCAGATGATGTTGACGATGATGAAGGGTTCGCCATCATCAATAACATCTTCACTACATGTGATTTATCTTTTTCTCTACCAACAGGTTTTAAATCCCCTATAAAAGATGCTGTCAACCGGTTCTGTTGGTCGATATTTTGAAAATTAGCGCTATCATTGCTACTACTCTGATCCAACTGAAACATAACCTTATCCTTAGCAATTTCATCTAATTCTTGGTTAAATTTTTTGATTTTATTTGCCATTTTAAAACCAAAACTAATTGCAGAAAGCCATCGTACCTTATCTTGCTTTCCGTCTTGACGCATGGCTTCATAAGAAATTTCATCCAAGACGTCATCAACATCATAGGCAACATCCTGGAGCCTTCTTAGCCAGAGTAGCACAACTTTGTCTTTCACTTGCTTCTTTTCGGCATCTGATGTTACGGCGGCGATCATCAGCAAAGTTTTCTTTAGCTATTGCAGTTCTTTATCTAAACCTCCAGCCATACCAATATTTTGGGCAGCAACAGATACCAATTTTTTCATTAACCCTGTGGCACCAATAACAGCCACGATCTCTTCCAACGCCATAATAATTAGTAAATGATTACAGCAAAAATAGATTCAATGAAGGGATGGATGGAAGAACAAAGAAGTGAAAGATATGAGCTTAAGTTTGTGGTGATGATTGAGATAAATCTAGATCTGAAACTTAAGTATGGACCTAAATGAGTTCTTGATTAATTAATACTACTAGATCACAACAATTGATTAGTTAAAAGTTAATCACTTGTGATTAAATAATAATAATTGATTAGTATGACAAAAATCCTGCCTGTGCGATGTACACTCATCCGATTATTTTAAATATTCCCTGCCAAGTTGAGCCAACAACTCCTACCAACTACACGCGGTAAGGAAGAAACACAAGTTATACACTCATTAGCTGCAGCTGTATGCAAGTCTTATGTTTACTTCATACAGAAATTCCAAAATTGCCACAAGTCACTCTATTGATCCTCGAGTTTATATGTGAAGCAAATGTAGAACTCCGATTTAGTTTCTTTTTAAGAACCCATCTTTCCGCTAAGTCTCAATTACAAGGTATGATACGAAATTAACTAATATACAGTAAACTATGTCAAATGCTAAATTGCTAATTGATAATGGTAACTAGCGGAAAAATTGAAAAATTGAAAAATCTGTTGTGTCAAAACCTTAAGGAATTCAGCTTAGTCTATAATTAAGTGTTCAGAAATTGAATTCACAAGAAATTAGGTATGAAGAATACTTTGTAGATCAGTAATGGTTCACTTTTCACCATCGTCTATCAACTTTTTCCCATTCTTGAATATAGGTGGGAGTAACTAAGACATTACTCAGACACAACTCCACTAGAATCAAATTAAAAAAACTAAAAATTGCTCTGAAATACCATAAATTACGGGAATGGAATTGAAAATCAAAAACATAAATAAATAAATGTTACTTACATTTGAGTGGTGCCATAAGGATTTTCTTTTTAGAAGCTTCGAGCTTTCCCTCTTTCTTTCCTAAAAAATGGAAACCAAACCTGAGAGATTGGGATTTACGGCGGCAGAAGAAATTACTGCTGTCTTACTAGAGAGTAATATATTTGGTGAATCTCAACCGTTGATTATAGCTAGAGGATAAGAGAGTTACCACGTGTAAAGTTAATCTCAACCTTTTAAAAGCAGATTCAAAAACCTTGGCCAAGCTTATGGCACCATCAATTGTTGGTGGCGGGTTTTGGCAGTCACATTTGCATTTGGTATTCACTTGTTTTAGACTCGAACATTTTGTTTTCTTTGATCGATTAACACGTAACTGTGTTCTTAAATTCCTGTTTCCTTGCTTTACAATCACACAAGCACTTAGTGTTTCAAACCTGTGTTTTTTTCCTTCGTACAAGCTGCAAGTGTAGATTGCGTACATACACTGGATGTACCTGGCACTAACGACGAACGTTACGAAGTCATGGCTTGAAACCAAACGCATACAAATGTAGACTTTAATGTGCATATACCTACCCACGAAATTTGTTTTCTTCTCAATGAACTAGAAGACATGCCAAATACCTGATCTCAAGTGTTGTTGTGTGACATTTGAGGTGCTCACACGCATGTTAAAATCTGACAAACATGCATTCTGCAAGGAGCCAAAAGAGTTGAAAAAGTTTGCAACAGACAACCCATTTTATAACGTTCATACATGGCTAGATCACATGGAAACTTTTTATATCTTAGATTCTTCGTTTCCTTTATCACCATCTATAAATTGGGCATAACCCTCATTCACATCCCATCATCAACAAAACAATAGTTTACAAACTCAATACTTCTGCAACCTACCGTAAAATTTCAATTTACTAGTAGTGAAGATGATGATGATGAAGAAGAAGAATACTTCTTACTTGGTAATGTTTGCAGCATTGGCTTTGTTTGCTATGATGATGATGAGCAACATGTCTGTGTCCATGGCTGCTTGCCAAGCTACGGAATTACAACCTTGCTTAAGCGCGATTACATCACCCACTCCTGCATCTCCACTGTGTTGTACCAAGCTGAAGCAACAACAATCCTGCCTTTGCCAGTATGTCAAGGACCCTAACTTTGGAAAATATGTTAACAGTCCAAATGCTAAAAAGATGCTACAGAAATGTGGTGTTGCAATCCCGAGATGCTAGACTCTGTTGCACTTAGAAGAGTCATGCATGATGGTAAGGTTTCTTATATTATGAGGTAGGATGAACGGAATAAGTACTTAAAAAAGTTATGTTCTGGTGGGTTTGATTAGGGAGGGTATGTAGTGTACTGGTAAAATCTGATGTCGTCCAAATAAAATGCTATTAATGATGCATTAATAGACAATAATTCAGAGAAAACGCCGTGTATCTGTTCTTTCTACGTTTATTTATTTACTTTGCCGTTCACAGCAAGATAGAGCCGACGGAACTGTCCGTTTTTATTCTGTTTATACCCTGTTCTTCGTAACTGTCTGTTAACTCTTGCAATCTGTATATTACCCATACTCAATTCTGTGGGTTATGGGTTATACAAGCTAGTTATTAACATCAGACCAACAACCATTCATATTATTGGCTTATGGCTTACCATATCTACTCATGAACATTAAAAACCAACAAAATCTTCAAGCTCATCAAAGGCACACAGAAAGGCAAACAATTACTGTAGAGAAAGAGAGGAGAGTAATCCATACAACACACATACTCTGCACTGCAGCCTGTTTCGCATTCAAAAAAACAAACAAACATAGAAAAGCTAGACTCAATAGAAAACAAGACCAAAAAAGGTTAAAGTATTATTACGATTCGTCAGAACTGAGGCCATATTCTTGAGTTTTCAACCATGTAGGACACTTCGCACAATGCCATGAAGGTATCCAGCAGTCATCACAAGGGAAACAACGGACACAACACCTGCTGGAAAGACCTTCCCAGAACTCTTGAAGCGAGAACCCATCACTCCTAGAAGAGCAGCTGATAACCCTGAATAGTGTAAACAGTGAACATACAATCAAAATCCATGATTTAGGCAGTCACACGTAGAACAGGTCATTCATACTATATGGGCGCAGCTTATTTCTTAGAATTACAGGGGTTTCTTAGTCTGGCGCATCATAGGCGCCTCAGTAAACCTAGGGACGCCTATGCACTCACTAGGCCTCCTTGCATCTCCCCAAAAAAGCGGCCGATATGTGAATTGTCATGCATAGGGCACCTAGGCGAGCAACTTGCACGCATTTGATTACAAAGATTTGTAATTACAACATAGGTTCCTATTATACAGCATACAACCGGTAATCATAACATATGCTATCAGGTTCAATCCAATTTTTTTGATGCTCATATTAGAAAAAGAAGAAGAAAAAACAAATTGCTAGATAAGTATAAGGCTATATGTATTCTGCCTACTTCAATGAGAAAAATCAACCCAATTTGTCTTGTGGTGATGTAATCCTTCTAAAATCTGTAGATGCCCTGTATGAGAACTTGCCTATGCACTACAATTCTAGACTTTCGACACAAGAAGCAATAAAGAGCAAGAATGAGAACTACAATGGAGAAAAGTAACTCACCCATTCCCAAGGCCGAAGCAAAAACCGGGTTTGTAGGAAGCTGAGTATAGACATAAAACAGTAGCAAGGCCGATAATCCTCCAGCTGTTAATGACTTCTGGCTTCCACTCTTCAAGTAGCCCATTAATCCACCAACTGTTACAAAAAACAATCATGCTCATATTTTTAAATGCAAGTTATCAATACATAGTATATGAGATAATATTAGTCCTCCTCATCTAAATGACTGATACTATAAGCTAGATTATCTCGGTCAGGGAAAAATCAGATTACCAAGCTAAACAAGAAATGATGGTGGTGGTGGTGGATGATAGTTGGGCCTGGGTGGACCACCACCACAACAGGCACCACCCACCACCACCACCACCACCACAAATCAATCAAATGAAATCCAGTTAAAATCCATCAAAACCCATACTTAATTTCTAACCCCCATTAACAAATTGCAGATCAAATCACCAAAAGCTATGACCTTTCATCATATCTGTGTTCAAAATCAAGCAAAATCCAGATTCCAAACTAAAAAAAAGCTTCCACCTTTAAAAATCAAAAACAAAAAGCCCAGATGAATTACCTCCAACAAGAGCAGCATAACCCAGAGTCAATTTCTGAGACATAGACATACCGGCCATCTTCTTCTTCTTATCTCCTTCAAATTCTTCTCCTTCGCCTCCGTCACCACCACCACCACTTCCTCCACTACCAATATCACCACCACCGTCACCACCAGTGTTATCAAGTTCTGGTTGTTTTGGTAGTTGGTATGTCTTCTCTTCAGTTGTAGCTTTAATTGCTTTCAAATCTCCCCTGATTCTCAGAGAAATTCTATTGTTTTTGAAAGGGGAGAAAGAAGAAGGGTTTAATCTGAGATGGGTTTTGGAATGAAGAAATGAAGACTGTGATGAAGATGAAACGCTAGTTATAATCGTAGGGCTTGTTGTAGTCAATGACGCCATTTTTTTAGTTGTTGTGATTTTTCTTCTACTTCTAGCTGTTTCTTTTTGAATCTCGAATTAAGTTTGACTAAGACTAAGCTGAGGAATGTTTTGCTGACTCCATTTAACTTGATTTCTGATTCGGGTCTGATTCGACTCAAGCAAAGATATCACACAAGTAGAGGTGTGACGCTGCCTATATTCTGTCTTCAAGCTTTCTCCCTCTCGTCCTGAAGCTCAGAGTTCTTCTTCTTCAGCTAATCTCAGTCAGGTAACAACAGATTCAAATCGGAGATTATCTACCTAGGAAATACATTGTATTCTCTCCTTAATTACTCAGACCTTAATATGTACTGTTTTTGAGAATTTTTGCAACAGCTGATTCTAACTTTACCCAAAAGAAAAGATTTTTTTTTGGGGTTTAGTGTTTCAAAGTCTCTATCTTTCGCCTTACTATTTTGGTTGAACGCAATTCTTACTGTGTTATTTTTGATTCTTAAGTTTTATCGTCTAATCCTTTTGTAATTATTGATGTATTGTTAGGGTTTCAGAAGAGACAGCATTATTCAGTGAGAATGTCGGTCATGATATCCACCAGTTTGGGGGATATTGTTATTGATTTACACACAGATCGCTGCCCCCTCACTACCAAGAACTTTCTGAAGCTATGCAAGTAGTTTTCTCTAACTTTTGCTTTCATTTCTCCTTTTTTTTAGAAGGATGTTCTTTGCAAAATTTAGGGATCTGAATGCTCTTATATCTTTATATGTTATTGATGTTGGTTGGGTGCAGGATTAAGTACTTCAATGGATGTCTATTTCATACAATACAGAAGGATTTTACTGCTCAGACTGGGGATCCTACAGGAAAGGGAGATGGCGGCGATTCTATCTACAAGTCAGTAGCTTTGCTTCACTTTTCTGTTTGAATAGCATATAGACACTAACCTACATTAGTATTGGAAGGCCACATCTTAAATTCTTGAAAACTTATCTAGTCAAAAATTGATGTTTGTAAAATGCCCAATCTGGCCAGCACCGTTGGGCAAACTAAGGCTTAGGTTAGACTATCATTCCCTCGAATTTACATCTTTAGAGAAAATGGCCTATGAGTATCACTGCTGTTATGTAGTTGTTTGTTAGCTTGTCCTGGTTCATTGGTTTGATTATGCTGTTAGCAACTTACTACCTGAACTAAATTGCAGTAACACATCTACACAATGATGAATGAATATGGTGTGTCCGATATTTAATTCCCATATTACGTTTTTTCAGGTTTCTTTATGGTGACCAGGCCCGTTTTTTTGGAGATGAGATCCATCAAGATTTAAAGCATTCTAAAACTGGAACTGTTGCTATGGCTAGTGGTGGAGATAATCTTAATGCTTCCCAGGTATGAAGTAACAATCAAACTCATATTATATTAGATGCTTGGTTGAATAGTGTAAAGAAATATACTCTCATTTGCTTGTGAAAATCATGCTTTCGCCACATAGTTGTTAACCTTCAGTGCGTCTGTTTTTCTAATGCAGTTCTACTTCACACTGCGTGATGATCTGGACTATCTTGATGGAAAGCACACGGTTAGTTTGCTACCTTTCAGCTTTTACATTAAGGTTCACGTCTTAGCTTTTGTGAATAGGTAGATACGAAAAATCCTTTTTTTTCTTTGTTATAGGTTTTTGGGGAGGTTGCTGAAGGTTTAGAGACACTAACGAGGATAAATGAAGCATATCTGGACGAGAGGGGAAGACCTTACAAGAATATCAGGTTTATTTTTTGTCTTCTCTACATATTTACTCAATAAAATTAATCATGCATCATGCCTATGTTGTATTTGTTTTTTCTTAAATAGTATTTCTAATTTAATTTTTACCCACGTTCTTGTTATGTAACAGGATCAAGCATACCTATATTCTGGATGATCCCTTCGATGATCCTGCCGAGCTTGCCAGTTTGATTCCCGATGCTTCTCCAGAAGGAAAACCACTAGCTGAGGTTGTCTATAAATTGCTTGATTTTTTTTTCCGACTTGTGTTTTCATTTAAGTATTGAGCTTTAAACAAAAGCCCACAGTAGAGGAAGCTTGCAGCATATGCATCATTCATATCAAGCTTGTGACTGATGATATCTTGAATGAAGCTGATAATAATTCGATCCATGGAACTCGCCTAAATTTAGATGTGTAATGAGATCAGGAAACAAGCCAAGTAAGCTGAGAAAAGGTCCCAGAACATAGTAGCTCAAATAGATAGCACTAGCAGAACTTCTGAATACCGTGTGTGGTATGAACCGTATGGTTATTACTTATTACTCATGAACAATACGTTACTGAGTTGATGAGGTATTAATTTAAATATGAAAAGAATATAGGATTTACGTTTCTAGCATTATTCTGAAAATTTGAATACTAGCTACGGATGGGGTTTGCTCTTGTTTCAACTTTATTTGGATTTAATAATCAGATTCCATCTTATTAATTTTCCGTTTTCCTTTCTTTGCTGAGGTATTCAGATTGATGACGAGGTGCGACTTGAAGATGATTGGGTGCCTATGGATGAACAACTGGGTGCAGCAGAGCTTGAGGAGGTTATTCGGCAAAAGGAGGCACATTCCAGTGCTGTGGTTCTTGAGACTGTATGATCCAAATTTCTTTCTCTTATTCGGTCATTCGTGTTATTTGATCCAATTCTAAGACATAGTTGTTTACATGTGCCATGTTTGCATTTAACAGGTTGGTGACATTCCTGATGCTGATATGAAACCTCCAGAAAACGTTTTATTCGTTTGCAAGCTTAATCCAGTAACTGAAGTGAGTCCTTGTTATGACTTGGCTGAAATTTTCCTTCCTTGTTTATTGCTTGAAACTTGTATTTTCAGAGTTGCAACATCATAGCTAATTCCTCGATATTCTCTTTTCGTGTTATTGCAGGATGAAGATTTGAATACCATCTTCTCACGCTTTGGGACTGTAGTATCGTGAGTACTCAGAGGCATATATCTTTATTTGAACATTTTTATCTCGTTGATTAAGATTTCTTTAATGTTATACTAATAATACTTTAAATTTACAGTGCTGAGGTGATCCGTGATTTTAAAACTGGAGACAGCTTAAATTATGCTTTTATCGGTGAGCAGTCTTAGTCAACTTCCTTTATTGCTTTCCTGGTTCATGCGTGCTGCATATAAACAAATGTGCTCAGCGTCCACATGGATAAACCTATAGGGACATCCCATGTACCCCTTGTATTATATTGCACAACTGTTACTAAGTTTAACCAACTTCATCTGCTTGATGATTCAGAATTCGAAACAAATGAGGCCTGTGAACAAGCCTATTTCAAGGTATGTTGAAGAGCTGCTTCATCTTTTCTGTGTTTTATTCCTTTGATGCTGTTAATTTACACTATGTTTAGCCCATCTTTTGGGTTTGGTAATGGTGATTTTTTCTGGCCGTATTTCATATCTCATGTGTTACAAAACTTTAATGCAGATGGATAATTCTTTGATTGATGATCGGAGGATACATGTGGACTTTAGTCAGAGTGTTTCTAAGCTGTGGTCTCAATACAGGCGTAAAGATCATCAAACTGGTAAAGGTGTGGCCTCGACAGGCAACTCATTTTAATGACGTTTATACAGATGAAAGACGTGTACATTTTAAAATCTATTTACATTTAGACTCCCACTATCATGATTTGGGTTTTAAATTGTTTCATATGTTTCACGTTAATGCTGTTGGTATCTTTAACTCATTGCTTCCCGCATGTGCTCCCGGATTTTAAATCTCACTGGAACATTTCTGTCATATCTTGTGTCCATTTAATATTGCATATTCCTATATAAAATTCACAGAAGTTTCTTTTGTGTGAGAGATTTAATTGTATCAATTAATGTGTGTTCTGCTACAGGGAGAGGTTGTTTCAAATGTGGTTCCCTTGATCACATGGCCAAAGAATGCACTGGAGACCCTACTATTAAAGCAGAAAATCCAAAGTACATTCTAAAAGATGGGAACACCCAGCGCGGTGGAAAGGAGAAGTAAGTGCGTGCAATCTTTCTTAATAAGCTACAATTTAACTTTGGAGAGTATTTCCCTTCGTTACTTAAAAAGCCTAACATTATCCAAATCTCTGTTGCAGTTATGAGATGGTGTTCGATGGAGACACCACTGATGGCTCTGGAAGGGAAAAGAGGCGGGGAGAACGTGAGTCAGAGAAAGATTTGAAGAAACGAAAGGTGGACAGAGAAAGTGAGAATGACCTGAGACATAAAAGGCAGGACAGTAGGGACGCGAGAAGTGATAAAAGTAGGCATGATGACAGAATTAGAGGAAGAGATAGAGAGGATGAGAGCTACCGAGGGAGTAGGCATGGTGGAAGCAGAAGACCCGAGGACAAGGAGTATGAGAAAGAAAGGTTACCTAGAGACAAGGGCCATGTGGACAGGAGAAGTGAACACCACCAGGAGCGTAAGAACTACAGGAATGATGGGGTGCAGTTAGGTGACTGTGATTACAGGAATACTGACAAAGCAGACAGGAGAAGTGAGAGTGGTGATAGAAACAGAGAAAGTTACAGTGATCATAGGAGACCTGACAAAGGAGGAGTCAGCAGAGGTGAGAGTGATCGTCGGAATAAAGATAGCGGTCGTGATTACAGGAGAATTGACAAAGAAGGAGATAGGAGAAGTGAGAGTGATCGTAGAATCAAAGAGGGTGCACGCGACTATAGGAGAACTGACAAAGAAGAGTGATCGGGTAAACAAAGAGAGTGAAGGAGGCAGGAGGAGGGATAGAGATGACCGAAAACATGATAGGGGTGAGGGAGGCAGAAGGAGGGATAGGGATAATAGATAACTGAAAACATGTCTACGCAATGGGCAAATTTCTGAGGTAATGAATCTTGTATCTAAACATATGCTCTAGTGATGTAAGCTTGTATTTGCCAGAGGAGAGACATATTTGTATCCTACTTCATAGATGCGATTGGTGCATTTTCCAGAAGCTTTCTTTATCTGAATATTGTCTAGGACCAATTACAACAGCACATTGTTTCACTTGTGTGAGGCTCTTTTGTATGTGCCTGATTGGAGGTAATCTAAGCACATGAAACACAGAAAAGAAGCAGCAGTCCCAGTTTATGAAGGATGATATTTCATTTTCATTTCCATTTCAAACAAAGCTTGCATATCTATAAAAATTGTTAAATTTTATTTTCTTAGCAACAAAATGTTGGAAGTGACTGATACAGATCACACAATGAGTGATCGAATATCGTTTACAATGAGTTGTGGAGGTAGAGTGCCATCAACCACAGTGATGTCTTTCTCTTGATCATTATCAATCTGAAGCAGATCTAATTGCGACTGCAAGAGTGAAGCAGGCATGAAATGTTTTCCTTCTGCCGCCCTCTTATTGACACGGTTCAGCAACACCTCAATTGGTGTCTCCAAGTAAATAAACTTAACCCTACCAGGAACATAACTCCCTGGCTTGTAGTTAGGATCAGCAGTTCTTAGAATCTCTCTGTACTTCTTCTGTAGAGCTGAACAACAAAGGACTGCTTTCCTCTTCTTATCATCATCAGCATCGTCATAAGTACTGTGACTGCTCGAACTAATCTGGTGGATCTTTGTTCTGAGGGTGTCTCGGAGTGTTTCCAGCCATGGTATCCTGTCTTCCTCGTTGAGAGGAATCCCTTTACTCATCTTCTCTATGTTTGCTAGTGGATGGAAATCATCGGCATCTAGAAAACCGAACTCCATCGTCTTTGCCAACAACTCGCCGACGGTACTGTTGTTAATCAATGCAATGAAAACGAGAGCTAATTAGTACCAAACCATCAACTAAATTCATATACAAGCTAGCTGATTATTGTAGGTAGGTGCAAAAGCCATGAAGCATCATACTTCATGAGGGGCAATTGCCCCCCACATCTGTTGGGCCCATACTTTACTACTAGGTCGACTGGGCCCATAAAAGGTGTAGTACACTTTTTGTATGAAATTAAATGTAGGTAGGGGGTGGAAATCAAGCAGCTTGATGGTGGGTGGAATTACTAAATTCCTGATTTGATTATTAATCAAACCAAAATTTTAATTTATCATTTTCGATTAACTGTGTAAATTTCAGAGAGAGATGTGGCAATGAACGTACGTTTTTCCGGAGCCACTAACACCCATGATGACAAAAACCATCGGAGCTGTCGTGTCTAGTGATCCTGATCATCATGAACAAGAGCTAGATTACAATCAATTCAAATTATGGTAATTAATCCAAGAAGGAAAATTAGAAAGAAGAAAAGAAATACCTTTATTATGCTGATGGTGATTCATAGTTGTGATGATTTGATCTTGATGTTGTTGGTTTAGAATGTGAAGATGAATATCATGATCGGGCTGAAGATAATAATGAGAATTTTCCATTATTAATATGATAATTAAGATTTGTTAGAGAAATAATCTAGTTTTTGTGGGTGTAGTTAGAGAGAAAGAAAATGAAATGGAGAGAGATGAGGAAGAGGTAAACACGTAACTTATATAGACTAACTGGATAATATTTGATAGTCACTTCCACCTAACATATACATAGCCGGCAGCAGGTGGTGAGTAAGTGCTGATAAAGCAGATAGAGATGAGATCCGTGTTCGTACGCAGCAACTCGACATCGAGAGTCACCGGATATGTTAATTAGTGGGCCACAAGTCATCTTTTTTAAAAAAGGTGTGGGATGAATCTGTGGGTTGGTGCCCACAGTCTATGTTGAATACTAGTATGGAAATTCATCAAATAGTTTATTTTTAACTAAACAAACTTTTTACGTCGGCCAAACTCATTCAATTTCACCACTCAATTCCACTGATGAATCGATCAGACCAACAAACAAACACAAAATGATATCATCTTTAGAGAAAAGCACCATGGAATGGCATCAAGAGGCAGGCAGAGAGAGAGTTTTGAATTAGTTTAATTTTAATGGAGAGAGAAGGCAGTGCTAAACTGCGATGCTAATAAAGTGGATCCCAGATTCATTTTACGCGACAACTCGATCCAATTTTCTTTTATTTTCTTTAGTAGTATTTGGTAGGGTCTGTCAGGGTGTGGTAGCTGTTGTAGGGACCCCCTCGGCCCCTCAGAATTTATCTGCACTTACTGTTAGGGTGGTTGTGTGTCTCTAGTATACCATCATATAAGAAGAATCCTATTACGGGGGCTGATGATTTTTTTTCTTTATGTGCTGCGGTAGATTAATGTGTTTTAAATGGGTATATAGGGTGACTTAATAGTTTATTAAATGTATAAATTATCCTTTCAATAATTATCCTAAATTTAATATAAAAATAAGAAAATCTAAATCTAATTTATATATTTTCCTCTCCTCTTCATCCATAACTCATCTTCATCTTCATATTTTCTGTTTCATCTTCTCCATTTTCGCTCTTCGTACGTCGATTTTAAATCCTGTTAATCTACCAGATATGGTTTGTTTAAGGTAGGAATCGAAAAATCCACCTTTTTTCTATCAATTTTATTATATAACTAGGATATATTTTTTAAAATTATGAATTCAAGATTTCATTTTTAGAACTACCTACGGCTAGGAAATCAAAATTTCCTAACCGTAAATACAGATTTACAGTTGGGAAATGATGAGCTTCCAACAGTATATGAGAAATGTTTCCTTTTACGGCTTGGAAGTTCTGAACTCCCAACCGCAAGTCCGTATTCAAGGCTAGGTCGATGCTTGAAAAAATCAACCGTAAAATAACATTATCCAACCGTAAATAGTCTTTTCTAACCGTAAATAACACTAAGTTTCACTTAAATATTTTTTCATTTCTTACGACTAGGTCGCTATGAAATGCCAATCATAACATTTTTGATCCAATCATAACCTTATATTCTCAGTCGTAAAATTGCTTAAGATTCTCCTTCTTTCTGATCCTAATTTATTTTTCAGTGAAACTCTTAGAAACTCTAACTGTAACATTACGGCTGGGTGTAATAAAGGAATGCCATATTTGTTATAATCTTGTATATATCGAAATCTTTTTTACGATTTTGTATTTTGTACATTTTCTGATTACATGGATTATATTTGTTGTTATTGTAGATCCATATGCGGAAGTAATAGTTTTATCTCCGAAAACGTTAATGACGACAAATCGGTTTGTATGTGAAATATGTAATAAAGGTTTTCAACGTGATCAAAATTTACAACTGTATCGAAGAGGTCATAATTTACCAAAAACCTTCTATTTCCCAGTCGTAACTGACTTCTACAGTTTGGTTTTAGTATCAAACCCAACCATAGACGAAACAACTATTTTTTTTTTACGGCTAGGTTCACGACAAAAGCTAACTGTAAATTTTTTCTACGGCTGGGTCAATGTTTACCGACCTAACCGTGTATATTATTTACGGCTAGGTTGTATACACTAGCCAGCATTAATTTTATTTTACGGCTGGGTGTTCATCTTTTCTTAACCCTAGGTTTAATTTGATTTTGATTTTCAAATCGTATTTTTTAAATCGTTAATTAACCTATTCAATCACTAATCTTATTAATTTTATTAGCACTAATCAATTAAGGGTAGTCTAGCCATTATCAAAATTAGTCGGATAAGGGATTTTTGGTTTTACTTCCCGATGACCCTATTTTATCATCTTATAAGCCCCCACCAAAAAAAATCTACATCCCCTTTAATAGGTTTCTACAAAAATAGTCCTAATCCTGGAGAGAGAGCGAAATGGTCAATTAAAAAACATAATTCCTAGATATACCGTGGTTGTATATTTCACGATATGTTCCGGACTTTTATATCGCATTAGTAAAAATGTGGACTCTAAGACTGGTTAAAGTCCCACCTATATATAATATATCCCTATTTAGATAAAGATATATGATATTTTACAAGTCCACTAAATTTTTCTATCCCTATCTCAATATTATACATTAATTTAGAAAATATCGTAAACCAAAAATTTTAAGTGGTATTTATAAAATATTTATATCTAAAAGATAAATTTTCTGCATAACTAAAATATTTTAAAACTCTATATTAAAGATATGAAACTAAAATTAGGAGCATATGAAAATATAATTGAGGATATTTTTAATCTTTTTTTTTTAGTTTATGTAAAAATAATTTTCATCTTTTATCTAAACAAAAACAGAAGGAGCAATAAGGACGAACATTGATATAACCCACGACAACCTAGCATTTTTTAATTAGCCGAAAAAACTAATACGAATCTCAAAAGACAGAGTAAAAGTAGCCCTTTGAATATTTTAAGGAATTAGATGGAGAAATCAGCCATTGTTGAGTGAGTGCTGATAAAGCAGCAACAGATGAATTCATTCAGATCATATTCATGCGCACAGCTTTGACTAAAATTATTTGTTTTCATCATTCCATACGTTGAAATCATGTCATCTACCTTTGAATAAGTCCTCCCCCACAGCACACGTTATTTGAGTTGAATATTACGAGTATTAATACTATTCTTCTTTTGATTCCTTTTTTGTTTTGTTAGGAAACTACTCTCTTAATCCACGTTATATACATATTTAGATTAGGAAAAAAACCCTAGGTATTATAAATTCTTACTCTTTTATCTTTAGACAAACCAAATCTAAAATTCTACCTATATAACATGGATAAAAAGAGCATATAAATATTATAATACACCTGAAAATTGTTATTTAGACTTTAGAAAAATAATATATTTTTTTAATTTTTTAAACCTCTAGTTATCTTATAAACTATTTGCTGTTTTATTTTACCATTTCAATCTATCCTAAAATTTTAAAATTTCGATAAATATTAATTTATTAGATATTCGTTTGATATTTTTATTAAATATGTACTAACATATTTTAAATAATAATTAGTTTTATATGTCCACATCTTAAATTAACCCATAAAATTTATCTGTTTTTATTAAGGTTCCAATTATTTTTCCAGCGTGTAGACTTTGGGCTTTAGATCCTTGTTCTTTTTTGAGTTCCTAGTTTCTTCTTTCTCCTGGTTCCATTTCGATGTTCGATCTATTTTTAATTTGAATCCCATAAGTTTTGAGGGTTGTTTGTAAATTCTAATCTATGTAATATCGGCGGTGCGATATATGACCGGTAATTTTGTCCAAGATGGACCGAAACGGATTGATCGAAATGGTCGAGATAGACCGACACAGGTTTTCAATTAAAAGAAAATGAATTTTCTTATCCTAGTTCTAGGGTTCTCAATTGTTATTCATGTTTTTTTGATATTTTAGAAAAAATAAGTACTAGTTTTATATTTTAATAGGTCCAATATAAAAAAATATTTGATATAATAATTATAGATATAAAATATATGGACCGATATTTTGTCGATTTAAACTAAAAACTCCCCGATACAAAGATATACCAGTGTATCACTCTCAACCGGTACAAACCGAAATTCGACATTGACTATATACTTGTAATAGCATCAACATTTGGTTGGAATAGTCCAAACTTAATTCGGTTTACTCCAACTTAAAAGAGTGAAACAGATGTAGACTTAAACCAGCTGAATGTTGCTAGCCAAAGCAGTTCAGCTGGGATTATAATCGGCCAATAAGGTTTTTTCCTTTTTTATACATATAAAAAGTAGATGACAACTCGATCTCGATTTCTTTCTTTATTTATTTGGTAAGGTGTCCTAGCTAGTTGTGTACTTGCACCCTCTCCACCACTGAGTTTCTAGAGTAGACTACCCTTATAAGAAGTATACCCTTAGTCGATGAACCGGTAACCCAGTCAGGCCGGAGCCAGCCCATGACAAGGATAGGGTAATTGTCATCTTACTGGGCTGACTCCTAACCCTATATTTATTTTGTTATGTGGGCATAAAGCCCATTTTCAGAATTCTTCCTAACCTAGAATTTTAAAAAACTTTTTTTATCTACCCATGATTAAAATCCTAGTTTCACCCCTGGACCTAGCTGTCACATTTCGGTCATGTTCATCATTGACCCAAAGATAACTAAAAATCCGTTCTTTTCCCTTTAAAATGGATGACCCAGTTGTATCACATGACCCAACACAGTCCGAGCTAGCTCAACCCATTAATATCTGTATATTCTTCAAAAGTTTCAAACGAAGAGAATGAACCTGTGAGTTGTGACTCATTTAGCCAAATTTGAAGTAGATACACATTTTGCCAACTTATTTTATTATTTTATAGATGTTTATATATTTTTTAAGTAAAAAACGTATTTTAGGAGTAAACATTTCCGACTATATTCTTTTAATAAATACATATTTATAATTTAGTTTTATATAAATTTGACCTAGTATACCCTGATTCAACTATATGACTATGATCTAGTAACTTTTCCGGCTAGATGTCCGGTCTGGCTTACTGAGTGCATCATCTTCCGGCTAGATGTCCGGTCTGGCTTACTGAGTGCATCATCTTGGAGCTTCACTTTGTGGCATCAAATTCTAAGAGTTGGCCGTGGCCATGAAGTATATGAACACGAAGAAGATAAGAGCATACATCAACCGCTGAATGTTCATCTCCACTTCCTTAATTACCCTCAATATCTCAACATGCTTCTTCGTACCTGATGATGATTCCTTGATTGCCTTCAATATCTCATCATGCTTCATATCTGATGATGATGCATTTTCTTCGCCTACTACCCCAATCATCAGATTCATATGATGATCAGTCGACCCAACTGCAATTGTCTCTCTAAAATTGCTGAATTTCTCCATAATGGCATTAAACTCTTCTCTTAGTTGGTTGACAATGAAACTACGTGTACGATCGTTTTCGGATGAACTACTGAGAGTCTCGAGTCGGAGAACAATGGATTTGGATATGTCAAGTCCAGCTGTAACGTCAGAACTCATTTGGGATGTGATCAGCTGTTTGACGTCTTTAGGGTAGTGAATGTTATTGGATTCCTGGTAGGATTTTTGGAGACGTGTGTAGAGTTTTTCGACTTGTTTGAGTTGTTGTTTGATGAATTGGACTTCATTGAAGAACTTATCTAAGTTGTCATCTACTTGATCTACCGCATTATCAATATCGATAGCTTGGTGATGATGATCATAGAGCAGATAAGTTGATAAAAGATTAATCTCCATAATGCTTGGTTGGTTTTTCAGAAGAGAAATAATGAAAGTATTGCTATGGATTGGATTTATAACCAAAATGCTTGAACTCCTGCTCCTCCTATATACGCAGTTTCCCGTTAACACTTGTTTGACTTTGACTTTGACTTTGACTTTAACTGCATAATAATATGGTATTGCTTATTATTTAACTACGTATATATTTCTTCCTTCCCTCCTAATCGAGGTTATTTAGAGCTGGAGTTATAGGTAGAGGATACTTATTTAAAGCGGATGAGTTAGATAAAATTTGGATAGATTAGATGATATTATGGATTGGGAAAAGATCCTTTTTTATCCAAAGTTTTTTAAATATTTTTTCATATGGAATAATGTTCGGCAGTCTATTCTAAAGGGTAAAATTCAGCCTTCCATATAAGATACAAGAATTTCTTTCATCTAGATATATTTTTTTTAATATTAAATTTTTAGAACGCGGATTTTATCTAAGTTTTTATAACTAAAATAACTAAATACGGATCTTTTTTTTTCATTACCCATCCAAGTAAACGGGAAAAATTCATCCTAACCTCTTTATCTTACTAGTCCATACAAAAATCACTCATTCACCTAATTATTCTTCATTTAAAAAGGATAAAGTGTTTAAACACTTCCACAGCCCTTACTCTATGAGTGAGATGATGGGAGCTTATAAGTTACGAGGATCTTTTCATCAGTTTCTTCTACGGAGAACAAGAATCTATATTGTTCAATTAATTGGTTTCGGTTTCTATTTATTAGAGCCAGAGAGAAATGGAAAAAAGTTTGGAGGAAATTACCTCCAATGCCTTTCTTTGAAGCCAGCTAGGCTGCCACATCTTCTTACCTATAAAAATAAGTCTTTGGATTGGAGTACTTCCATGTTTGAAAGGTACGTACAACTACAATCATGTACGTTCTAACAGCTAGGGTAAATTCTAGAACAGTCCTAGTCTTTGAGAGAATGAGTCATGAAAATAACATTCGAATACTAAAGGAAATTAGATGGAGATGGAAATCAGTAGAGGTAGAACACAAAGATTAGTCCATCCGTAGATGTTGATACATCACTTTGACCACCTTATTCTAGAAACAAAACTTTGATCAACTTTCACACGCATTTGATTTGTTTGTGTGTTTGTTTATTATTATTGATTTGAATATTGCCTACGGATCTGGTGTTGTTGTTTGTCTACCTTATCCTTAGGCTGTGAAACTGAAATTTGATTTTACGAGTAAAATTTAATCCAATCATTTTTAGTACTATTTTTGTAGGTGAGTTTGTAATATCTACCAACTATTCAGAATTCCAAATTTATGATCAATCTACTAATATCCCAAACGTATTTTAATTTTATAAGGGGTAACTAAAAATGCTTCTTTTTTTTTACTAAAGAGTAAAAACAGGTAAAAAAAATAGTAAAAGTAAAAATAAGAAAGACAAGAGAGAGAGAGAGAGAGAACTGACCATTGAATGAGCAACCAATGGAACAAAATCCTGAGATTTCTTCTTCTTATACTTCTCGTTGTTGTTGTTGGGCATCTTAACAAGGTAGCAGAAATGAAATGGTGGATGTTGAAGATGAGATGATGAGGATGAGATTACCCATGATCTATTAGAGTACCTCCCACCATTAATAACACCACCCATAGCCTCCATTGATGGTGGTGGCTATACAGAAGAGTTGGAGAGACAAAGACCGAGTGGAGGAGTCCAATCCAATAGAGAGAGGAGAAGAAACCAAAGTACAACCCTAGTTTATTTTTTTTTTGTTTCTATGTCCTTTTGACAAATTTGCAAGTAAATAACCAAAAGACCATTCAACCTAACTCCACTTGTGTTTTATTTTTAGTTTTGTTTGGTTGGTGATAGTACCAACCCATTGTCCTAGTCACCATCACCACCACCACCACTAGTACAACACTGGTAGATTGTATAGTAAACAGAACATATGCTGGAAAAAGGCTTAGCTGTGTAAAAAAGGCTTTTCAATTTGGCTGCATCTATTAAGAAATTTATAAGACACAAAATTAACATCTGATTTCTAGTAATTTATACATCAGAGGGATATGCTGCAGTTAGGTATATCATTACATGCAGTAAAGCAGAGCTGAAGCATGTAAAGTAGAACAAAAACCTATACCATTTTAGATGCAGTAAAGCAGAGCTAAAGTTTGGAATGTAGAACTAAAATCTACCATTCTATCCTTAATCCACTTCCCATAACCTCTGTACTTTTGTTATAACTAATCTCAAGTTTGGAGTTTGTGATCCGACTCATTAGTTTTGGCACTAAGTAAAGTGTTTGGGTCTTACTCAAGCTAAACAACCTTTGAAACCTTTCCGCAGCGCAGCTTCATCTAGGTTCCTTCCTATGAAGACAATCTTGTTTATCCTTTGTTCATCAGGTCCCCATTGTTTGCCTGGAGAACTGTCTAACATGGAATGGACCCCCTGTAGCATACCAAGAAGAAGAGGAAATCAGTATACCAACTTCACATAAAAAACTGAATCTCGTCATATAAACAGATGACAGGAGTATATATATATGAGTTTTATGCGGTTTCAAGCCAGTGATTCAGTGGTGGTACCTGGAAGACATAGCGTTCGTCTGAATCATTCACGGACAATATCCCCTTCATCCTATACAAGTCCTCTCCTTTTTCATCAATAAGTCTTTCGAGCCAATCGTCAACCTAAATGTAGATTGAAATTTCAGGTTAAAAAAATCAGCATTTGGTACTGTGTGCAACAGTTCGATGATGAGTTGAGAGCCAATTTATACAGCTAAAAGTTACAACTTCTGATTTTCTTTTAGGTTTTACCTCATCAAGGTCAAGGTTGCCTTCACAAACTATACTGACACTGGTGACTGCAGAATCATGAACATGGTCGTGATGATGATGTCCTGCATGGTGCGCTGTAAGAAAACAAAGGGAAAAAGGGTAAAGTTCACAAGAATTCTTTTTGAGATGATGCCGCTTGTGAATACAAGACAATAAAAAATTGTTACCATGCTGAGCATCGTGTTGATGAATTGAGCAGTGAGGTTTATCTACCTGAACTTCAGATTCAATCCTGCGAAAATCCAAAAGCACAAAGTTCAAAATGTTAGGAAACGAAACCAAATACCAGGAGAAGCATATTAGTCTATAGAATCTATACAAAATGAGCAGAACAAATGCTGGATGTAACATAGTTACTAACCTATCAAGATCATATCCTCCCACACCGAGAACAAAGTCCATGTCAACAGCTCCAAACTTAGCTTGTTTAATATGTGCCATGCTATTGATACCCTGCAACAAATGCTCCCAAATTAGTGAGACTTAGCAAAGAATGTTGCAGAAATGAGAAATTTTACCTTAATTCTCGTATTCAACGCACCCAACTCCTCCTCACTCACCAAATCTACCTGCACAAGATAAAATAAAAATTATCATTCAAACCTAGAAGGATAGAACAAAACAAGTTATAAGAAACTTAGAAAAGTTATGATTGTATAGTGAATTGCATCCCCACACATACCCGACGGATCATATATGTCCCCATAGAACCCAAAAGAAATAAAATTGGGATATACTCACCTTGTTCAAAATGATACGATCTGCATACGCAACTTGTTCTACAGCTTCATTCACCACAAACCTTGGTTTGACTTCATCCAAATGCTGTGTCACATGCTTACAATCAACTAAAGTAACAACTCCATCAAGTTTCACATATTTGGAGAGTATTTCATCAGTACAAAACGTTTCAATCACAGGAGATGGTTTTGCAAGACCTGCAGAAATAGAACATTAAAGCTATCTCAATTGCACAGTGTCCGTAGAAACCAACTAGGTTCACTAAGCCATCGTGTATATGCACCATGTCTCTACCTCCAGTACAAACTACAATCCAAAAAGGCTAAATTGAAATTTACATACCTGTTGTTTCTATGACGATATGATCGAATTTGTCACGCTTCTTCTTCACTAATTCCAAGAGCATTTTAACTAAATCCCCTCTCACAGTACAACACAGACATCCATTATTGACCATAACAATTTCTTCAGCAACAGAAGAATGACTAGCAACCAATGAACTATCAATGTCTACCTCCCCAAACTGAAAAAATAAATAAATACAGATTCAAAAGATGCAAATTTCAGTTACAACACAAACGAATATACAGCAATACATACAATTAATCCGCCTAAGAGAAATTGAGAGTAGTTTTTTTTTTCACCTCATTTTCTATGACAGCAATTCTTTTGCCATGTTGAGAAGTTAAAATATGGTTAAGAAGTGTTGTCTTTCCAGAACCAAGAAACCCAGTGATTACAGTTGCAGGAACTCGATTATCATCATTCATAGCTTCTGAGACAGGTTTTTCTGGGAGATTGTCGTAGAAATGGGGCATTGAAGATGTAACCATGGTTCTTCTAATTCTGTTAAATTGGTGGAATGGTTGTGTAAACGAGGCTTTGGGGAGAAATTGATTTAGGGTTTTAGTAGCTAATCTTTTAACTAATAACTTGATAGCCATGATTGATTCAATTGGGAGTTTGTGTTCTTGAGACTGTTAATCAGTGGAGAAAGCGGGAAGTCTTAAAACCCTAGAACAGAGGTTTTATGGATGAACGGAAAAAGAACTTTTTTGATTATGTCTTGTCTTAGAAGGGCTGTAGGAGGCCCATTTTCATGCTAGCCCAAGTGCCAAATATAAACTTCAGCTGTTATTCCAAAGTAAAAAGGAAAATCCCGTCTCATAGCCCTTTCTCTGAACTTTAAAACCCTAATATTTTAAATTAGAGATTAAAGGGGGTAATTTGGCAGATATAATTTTGCAGTCACATTCCTAGATATATTTTTCGGCCTTTAGCTTAGTATTCTATAACTCAAAGTGTTGTGACCTTGGAAATCTTCTCTAATCTTAATATGTATCATGTAAGTACCCACAGTATCAGGACCGGAAGAGTCCTATTGGATGAGATTTCTAATAATCTAATTCATTTTCACGAACACATCAAGGCATTTGTGCTAACTCTGTTGCCGACACCTCTTTGCAACTATATTGAGCAGTTGAGCTGTAGCCTGTAGTGCATCCCAGCACCCTAATGAGATTTTAGGATATTCAACTCAAGTATCCGGTTTTTTAATCTCAAAATAATGAGAAATAAAAAGGAATATCGAAAATTCTAGTGACTGAAGCTGAAGCAGCTACTTTCGAAGTAACAGAAAAAAAAGCAACGACTGGAGTGGGAGAGTCAGAGTCAAAAAAAGGATTCCTCACTTTTTTCTCTCATTCAAAATCGTGCGAGATGAAAAAAAAAAGAATTCCTCACTTCTTTCTCTCATTCAAAACCGTGCATGAGACTTTCATCTCACACGGCTCCTAAGTGATAAAAGAAAGAAAAACTCATCTTCTTTCTTTTTTGAAATGTGCTTCTAATTGTTTTTAGAAGTTATGACTAGACTTTTATTGGAGGGTTGATTATTTTTCTCGGACTCAATGGTGTCTCTTTGTACTCACGAGTCAATTTTGTCAGTATTCTATAAAAATGCTGCAGAATTAGTATTTTACAGGTCCATCTCTTTCGATATCTCTAAAATCTTGATCAGGCCCCTTTGGTAGCACATCTGCAAGCAAGACCACATTTTGACCAAAAGCGATGTCGAGAAACTAGACATAGTTGAAAGTTAGTAGTTCGACCAAGTAAGTGTCTCTATGTGCATTTTTAGCTCCCAAGTGTCACATTGAGACACTCTGCACTACCAGCCAGTCTGATGCATGGATCGTCTATTTAGAGAGGGGGCATGTAAAACGGCATCATGATGAATGTAACGTCTGAAAACTTAACTGAATCGTCTAATTAAATCGCACCTTTGGTCAGAAAAGAGAACTCTGGAATTTGTTCTTTAAGCCCAACCTTGTTCAACTGGTTAAACTATCGGCGGGCTGATATTGTGAACCATAAGCTGAACCGTATAACAGCTCTAACTCATTTGCCCGAGAGAGACACCATTTCCAATACTACCCCTAAATACTAGTACTAATTCCCCCCACCCACCCAGTGACTCTTCTTCTCTGCCAAAAACCCGAGAGAGAGAGAGAGAGAGAGAGAGAGAGAGAGGGATACAGATTTCAGAGAATCAACGATCGAAGTAGTGTTTCCATCCATGTACACACTCAGTTGACTTATCTGTATATATAATATAGAGAGAGATAATCATTTCAATTTCCATCCATGTAAGTTCTTCTTCCAAATTCTTTTTCTTTTTAAACCTCAAATCCTATAATTTGATTTTTGATGTTAATCTCAATTTTATAGTGTCTGAACTCAATTTCCCACACTTTTTTTTGCCCATTTTGTTGTTATAGAATTTTAGTTTGGAAAGGGGTTGTGTCTGCAAACTGTTTGATAAAATAGCTAAGAGAAATATATGTCTTCCCTAGAATGTAGGATTTGATTGGGGAATGATTATGCACCAACACTTTTTAGTATCGTCTTAGACCCTATTTAAGTGAATGAAATGCTAATATTAGGATAATTTTGTACTCACGGTTTGGTTAAATTTGTTATAGGTTGAGAAAGTGACTAACCTACCTTGTAGAATAGAGTCTGTTTCACAGGACAATACACTGTTGATAGGAAGACATCTAAATGAACTGTGGTACGCTGGAAGCTAGCCTCATTTTGGCTTCACCAGTTTTGTGTATGGACTAAAGAGAAGTCAGGATTTGTTTATTCAATTAGTTGTGTTTGTGTTGCAGAGTAAGTACTAAGTTCATTGTTAATAGTTTAAGATTGAAGGTAGATTAAGTTCTTGCACCAGCCTCTCTCAAGTTACAAAGCCGATGCCAAAGAATGTTAAAAATTGTTAGAAACAATAAAGGATTAAAATGCTGTTAGGTCTGTCAACCATGGATGAAATGCACAAAAAATGTATAGGGGTTGTTGTTATTAGGATTACTTTATAAGGTTTGATATATTTGAAGTAGGATGGAACTTGTCAAATGCTGTTGCATTAGGGAATCAGTTTTTGTTGCTTGTAGAGTATAAATGTACATTGTAAAGTCCATGACTCTTTCTATGATTAGTTTCTTATTGTGTTGAAGATAGCAAGTCACTGTGAGAACTGGAAGTAGGTGGTTGTAGTGTAATTGTAAATGATTTCAGTGACCAGTTTCTTTGTATGCATGACAAGTAAATTGATATAATATTGAACAAGTTTTACGGTTAAATTTCTGAAGTTTTGCAACACAAGTATAGAAAGCAGCTGGGAACTTTTTTGGCAAATTTCCGACTTTTTCCAAGCAGCTGGAGAACATTGTCTATACATAACTCAACAGCTGCAAAATTGCATATTGCAGAATGCAAATTCTCCCTGCCACTAAGCAGTGCCTCTATCTGTGGCGATGCTTATATTTTCTGATAAAAAGCAGCAACAGGGTTATTACATTTTCATTGATATAAAGCTGTGCATCAAATGGTATTTTGATTGTTCTCACCTGTTGACCTTCGAAAGACATACAGATTTCAGAGAGAGAGAGAGAGAGCAATGGCATGGCGTTCAGCAGGATCTCTATCGAGGTCGTTACTATCAACAGCTAGAGCTTCTTCAGTTCGATCTTCACCAACACTTCCTCGCCTCCGTCCGTCAAAACTACCTACATCTCCCCCTCGGACTCGTCGTTTTTCCTTCGCTAACCCAAGGTGAAAGTTCCGAACAACTAAAAGCCTTAGATTTTATGCTTTTAGGTTTTTCTTACACCCTAATTCTCTAATGTTAATTTGATTATTGGTGTGGGTTTTATGTTTCTAGGACATTGGGAGAACTAGGATGCACACAGTCACTACTACCTCCAGTTGCAGCATGTCATCTCTCACCACATCTGTCACTTAACGCTCGAGCTTTCTGCGGGCTTTCTCAGGGTAACATTTGCAGAACTTGTCAAAATTGCTAATTCTCTCTCACTTTTTCGTTTGTTTCTTGTAGTTCAAAAAGAAAAATAAGGATTTTGTTTGTTTTCTGTGTTCATGGTCTGAGTTTTTCTTTGATTGATGATTACAGGGTTTTAGGGCTTCTTTTTAAAGTGTGATGAATTAGTTAAAAATTTGGGTTCAGTTTGATTATAGGAAATGGAAAAGATGGCTGATACAGGACATCAAATGCTGCAGCAGCGGATAAAGGATTCCACCAATTTTTGGTAAGTTCTTTTATATTCTCGCTACATGTACTGTAAACTTGTAGTTTCTTAATTCTCAGAAACCAGGCAAAGATTAGAAACACCAATTTTAAACCTTTTCAACCACAATATAACGCTACTCACAATATAAGGAAAATCGACGATTTAGAAATGGAGAAAGTTTTTCTTTAGATTTATTGCCTTGTACTATCTTTTAGGGAAATAATTAACAAGGGTGTGGATTTGATTGTTTCCAAACGCTTAATATTGGAGAAGTGGTAGTTTTATTTCTCTCATGTAGACATGTAGTGATGATATATAATATTAGCAAAGCCCTCATTAGTATGAATCTTGACCCACTCTTATTAGTTTGTTCCTTCTTCATCTTCTCTGCCTTGTATCAGTGTCAGTAAATCATTCCCAGTTTGTGCAACCTTCAACAGCTGGATGGAGGTTTTTCTCTTGTGGGTTTTGGTAGCAAAATGTACCTAGCACTGGGGAAATGCATGATTGCAGTAGGAGGAATTATCTGTTTGTTGAGTGAATTTTGATAAATCATCACATCATGGCATGCTATGTTTCTTTCCAAGGTCCTCCTAGCACATTTAACATTAGATTGCTATGGTTGTGAAATGAGCAGGGATTGTTAAATCTTCAACCCATTTGCAAGGGATACTTTATTCATGTGTAACTATTTATGTGCATTTTTCACCAGGCTTGACATTAGATCTTGTTTGCAGCTACATGAATGGAGATTGCTTTATCGGCACACGAATGCTACTGATACTAGGGGTTTGTAGATTAATGTGTGGATCTTTTGCATATGACGTCGATCCATTGGAGTAGTAAGGAATCAATGAAACAATACTAAGAGTTTTACTTTGTCCGTTGTTTTTTCGTTCATTAAGGAAATGTGGGAAACTAATCTTTTTTTTTTTAGTAAATTTGTTCTTCTTTTTGTTCCAGAGTTGAAAGTTTGAATTCCTTTCCTTTCCTTTCCTTCTGTTTTCAAAGAGCATTATAGTTATTCTTTTCTTTGTAGTGGTCTTTGAAGATATAACTGCTACGATGATACCACCAATGAGTCAATGACTGAATGACGTAAAGACGAGATTATTTGAGTCTAAGATGATGTAAAATAATGCAGAAAAGTACAAAAAGAAAAAATCATCAGAAAATCGAATACAAGAAAGGCCATTCTACTCTGTCTACAGCATTCGACATGTCAAGTTTGATGGTCATGCTACCGTCCTTAACTTTACATTTTTTCATAGAATCAATCATTTTATGAGCAATCACGATGTTATCTGTTATTAACCTACAAGTTATGAAGGAGTCTTGAAATGGGGCACTCATTTTATCAAGCATAGTTTTCAATCTGGTTGCTAACAACTTTGATATGATTTTATACACTACATTACAGTCGCAGAGATTTATAGGTCTTAAATCAATAGCATGTGCAACTTACACAGATTTTTCTCAATCCTTTGCGGTGCATTAAAACTACACAAAATTGGATATGTCAAACCAAATTGGTAAAAGTAGTCGACATGAAAATAAAAGCCACCTTTAAAGCCCATTAGTTTGTCTAAAGTGACAATAACGAGTAACGGCCACATTTAGTACTAGTCTAGTCCCCATCAGATAGAGTTCCGTTTTGATTTGCGTGCTGCTGCCGAGAAGATTCATGGCTGCACACGTAAGTGCTCACGTACGTCTTTAATATTTACCGGTCCAGTTGACACTCTCTTTAGATCTCATCCTTCCTCTCTGCTCTGGTATCCTCTTTCCATTTCTGCATTCCTTCCCACCGTTCTTCTCACCATGACTAACGCCACCGTCACCACCGCACCAGGAAAACCAGAGGGAGGAGCACATATTCTCGTGTTCCCGTTTCCGGCACAAGGTCATATGTTACCTTTCCTCGACCTCGTACACCAATTAGCGCTCCGCGCAACCACCACCACCACCACAACTATTACGATTCTAGTGACTCCGAGAAACTTACCGATATTAGATCCGATTCTAATCCAACATCCATCCACTGTACAAACCTTAGTACTACCATTCCCAACTCCTAAAGATAGTCTTATACCACCAGGTGTTGAAAACGTCAAAAATCTACCGCCTTCTTATTTCCTACCCATGATTACAACCATGGGCAAACTTCAAGATCCTCTCCTAAACTGGTTCCAATCTCATCCTTCACCTCCAACATCCATCATTTCCGATTTTTTTCTAGGCTGGACGCAAGATCTCGCTTCTCAACTCGGAATCCCACGGATTGTTTTCTCTCCGTCAGGAGCTCTAACTCTATCCATCTCTTCTTGTTTTTGGCGCGATTTGCCAACCCCGGCAAACGATAGCAACGACAAAGAAAATGCGTTGATTCCGTTCCCGGAAATACCTGGTTGTCCGACATACCCATGGTGGCAACTCTCCCCTATTTACCGTGCTTATGTACAAGGTAAAAAAAATGGAGGTGACAGTAATTCTGATGGTTTGGAGCTCCTGAGAAAGGAATTTCTTGCAAATGTAGAGAGTTGGGGTATGGTTTTCAATTCCTTCCATGAATTGGAAGGCATTTACTTGGACCATATGAAGCGGGCATATTTTGGCAACAAACGTGTCTGGGCTGTGGGCCCGCTATCACAATCTGGGCCCACTGAGAGAGGCGGGGCCACTTCTGAGCAATCCGGTGATATTTTCTCTTGGCTAGATACGTGTGATGATCACAGTGTTGTGTATATTTGTTTCGGTAGTCAAGCAGTACTGGATAATAAGCAGATGGAAGCATTGGCCGTAGGATTAGATAAAAGTGGGGTCAAGTTTGTATGGTGTGTGAAAGAACCGACTGTGGGACACGTGTCAGGTGAATACGGGATGGTACCATCATGGTTTGAAGATCGAACGGCTGGTAGAGGACTATTAGTGAGAGGATGGGCTCCACAAGTGTTGATACTGAAACATAAGGCTATTGGATCGTTCTTGACTCACTGTGGCTGGAACTCGGTGTTGGAATCAATAGGCGCCGGCATACCAATGCTGGCTTGGCCGATGGGTGCTGATCAATTCATGAACGCGACGTTGTTGGTCGATCAGATGAAGGTTGCTGTTCGAGTTTGCGAAGGTGAGAAGACGATTCCAAATGCAGATGAGTTGGCTCAGTGTTTGGCACAGTCAGTAGCCACTAGTAGTACTAGCAGGAAAGAAATGAGGATGAAGGCCATGGAACTGAAACAAGCCGCTACTGATGCAGTCAGCCGTAACGAAAATGGAGGCGGTGGGAGTTCGTTCAAAGACTTGGATGATTTGGTGCATCATCTTTTCTCTAACCAGCAGTAACTGCATACACAAGCATCGTCTGCACACATAATGTTGCTATTACCTCAAAATAACACAGACGAGGCGAATTCATAGAGCTTGGTACAAATGATTAATGTAACAGAGTAAAGAATGGAGAGTTTATATCAAATGAAAGAATTTTATAGTCAATGAATAACAGTAACCAAATGGCAATTCTATGGTTAAGGCTTCGTAACCAAAGGAGTGACTCTCCTGCGGTGGAAACTTATGTTTCTTCGGCTTTAGAGTCTCCCAATGCTGTAGTAAGTCAGGGTTAACCCCATGTGTATATTAGTTTCAAAAATTTCGGTGTCTTCTGTGTCCGTGAACCATCTTAAAATTGATGGTACCTAAAGTTTAGAACTCATGCTGATCTCGGAGGAAACCTTCACTAGCCTTCTAAGGACCTTGCCTGCTGGGGACCTCGGAAATGACTATAAATAACACCTTCCTTACCTTCTTGTATGATGAAACCTACACCGTGCAAGTACACAAGATATGTTGGTTGAGCAACTCTATTGAGTGAGCACATTTAGGTACACACTGATAGGTGGAGAATTTGAGAGACTGGGGAATGAGGAAGTACCTGAGCAGCTACAAAGTTGATTACGTCGTCTTCGGAAAGTTCACTTCCAAGTCTATTGACAACAAATGCCAATGGCACTTCCCCTATTTCTTCATTAAATTTAGACCCACAACGAACATAAGTTTTGATGATAATCTTGACCTGTTTTTTCGTTAAGAGGGGATAAAATTGTTATCCATGGAATATGCAAAAGAAATAGCTAAGTTACGCCGTTACTGCAACATCAAGTATGTCTGAATGGGATATCAATACAGCTTCTAAGTCAGCTGGAGCAATCTGCATAGTTTTTCACAAAGAGAAATAGAAGTCACTGAGTGTTTTCATAGAGAGCATTCACATACAATACAACTTCTACATCGATTTATTACCACTAAATCATACTTGTCTAAGTATGCAACATTTCTTTTCTGAAGATGAAATTCAGTTCTGGAGATTTACCTGAAATCCCTTGTATTTGATTGTGTCTTTCAAGCGATCCAATATATACAGGTACTATCTTGATCGAAGTAGGCAATGTCTCCCGTGTGCAGCCAACCCTCTTCATTAACTGTGGACTTTGTTGCATCAGCATCATTCAAGTATCCTGGAAATCTTCTACATATATCAATCATTGATATTCAAGTAGTAAAAAGATGCAAAGATGAAAACCAATCACTCAATAGCAGTGAGAAATATGTAGAAAACTGATTAGAAACTACTGAATACCAAAGATAACACAGAAATACGTGAGAACCACTTGGAATCAGGATCTACATTACATATTCAACATTGACTGTTTTATACAAACAGTGCAAGAAGAATACAACCGTGATTTCTCCCAGATATTTGTGAAGATCGATATAAGTGAAGATTGTGAGGCAACACAATTCAACGGGAGTGGAAGAGAAAAACAACAATCAGTGCTCACTTCATTAGTTTAAAATCCAATGTAATTTCTAACACCATATATAGTCAATTATACTACCTCCGTTTCAGCAAAAGTGTTACTATCACTTTTTCATTTTAGCCTAAAAATAAACTAAAATGAAAAAGTGATAGTAGCACTTTTGCTGAAACAGAGGAGTATTACCTTTCATAACACCAGGTCCACGTAGCCATAGTTCACCACTTTTGCCTGGGGACAAACATGAGCCAGTGTCCCAATGCACAACTTTAGCTTGCGTATTTGGAGCCAATAGTCCACTGAAGTATACTTTCGAAAATATTCAGTATTGAAACCGCGGGTTCCTACAGCAGTGGACTCAGTCATACCATAGCCCTGAAGGTAAGACAAACTCAAGCAATTAACAAACTTATACCTCCAAACAGATACAGATCTAAGCTAATAAAGATACATACTCGGCAAATAACACACTTAGGGAGAAGCTATATCACCTGAAAAAAATCAACATAAGGAAAGGCCTGAAGAAATTCCTGTATTGTCTTACGACTCAAAGGAGCTGCTCCACATGAGACTTGTTTCAAACTTCCCAAATCACAGCCACCAGGAGCCTTTACTCTTGTCATTGCCATCAATATCGGTGGAACAACCGGCAGATGAGTGACCCTATAACAATCAATAGCTCTCACCATCTCATTCACATCAAATTTCCTCATCACAACAATTGAACAACCTAATGTAAACAATCCCATAACGAACAACGAAAGCCCATAAACATGGAACATAGGAATAGCAGACAACTACACAATTTTCGAACTACAAAGTCTACTCTCATATTGCACAGCTTCAAACCTTACAAAAAGCTCAACTACCGATATCAAATTTCTATGAGATAACATCACCCCTTTACTCAACCCCGAAGTACCAGACGAATAAAGAATCGCTGCAGTATCATCCTGATCAATAATAAACTTGAGTCACTCAAAAGAAGTTGATAAAAAAAAGAATACTCAGGTACTCTTAATGACTCAAAATCCACAGAAACAACAACCACTCCCAGACCCAAGTTTTGCATTCAGTCATTTTATCAGACAGTGTGAAAGCAAGAACAACATTACATGAAGAAATCTGTTTCTTGATCTCACTAAGACTACTCAATGGATTCATAGTAGTAGCAACAGCACCAATAGACAAAACACTTAAAGAAAACAATTGGAAAGAAAAGGGTATTTGGTAAAAGTATCAAAACAACATCACCTTTACTAATTCCATGTTTATGAAGTCCAGAAGCCATAGATTTCACTAGTTGCTGTAGTTTTGGATAAGATAATGAAAACCCAGATTGAGATTCAATTAATTCAGTAAACCCATCATGTTTATGTGAGAAAAGGAATGAAACTACATCAGGATGGTGTGTGCTTTGGGGAGTTGTATTGGTTTGTGTTTGCAGTTGTAAATCCCTGTTTCTGAACAAAACCAGTCACCAGTAGTAGATATAACAGGATCTAACATGTTCTGAGTGTGATTTCTTGTCTGAGTTTGTTTAATTTTGTTTCTCTTGATTTTGATAGTGTCTGACATTGAGATGTAGAGTTTCTTTCTTTTCTTTTTTTTTTGATGAAAATCTGCAATAAAAAATAAACAACCGCTCTTTTTGCTAACTAGTAGTTGAAGTGTGTCATGATTCATGCGACAACCATTTCGAAGGAGTATAAGATGGTTGTTGCCGGTTGGATACCAACGAAAACGCTGAAGGTCGACCAAAGAGAGGGTTTTAAAGGAGGGCCAAATGAGAACCAATAAATCTAACCATTCATGGCTCCGTTAAAAAGGCCCACTTCTCCTAATCCGTGGACCTAGTGGTAGAGTCCATATTAATTCTCGAAATTGGTCCACCTTTAGGAAGATTAGGATGCCAACGTCAAAGATATTTATGTTTCTAAAAATCAATCCTAAATGTCATAAGTAAAAAATACTCCCTCCGTTTCAGGAAAAGAGTTACTTTTCCTATTTGCACAATTGTTAAGGCAAAATGAGAGAGAATAACTTTTGTAATTTATTTCCAGATTTACCCTAACAAAAAGTTTAATACTACATATATCTTTATAATGAGAATAATAACATTTCTTAAAATAATAAGGGTAGTTTTGAAAGTTTGTTATATTGAAAATGAAAGTAACTCTTTTGTTGGAACAAAAATTTAAAGAGAAAGTAACTCTTTTCCTGAAACGGAGGGAGTATTATTTCTAGTCTTTTTGGGTATTACATAAAAAATACTTTTAACTTCTAGAAATATAAAATTAAAAATTAATTGGAAAATTTTACAGAATAACTTTTAAAAATATTTATATTTCTGATATCCAAATATCAGAATTTTACCGATATATTCAAACATCCTGAAAATATTTTTTTGCTTTTAAATATTATTTTAAAATTATGTTCCCAAATTTATTTCTAAATTTTCAACCAGAATAAATTAAAAAAATAACTTCTTAAAGTGCATCAAAACACCTACATGAGACATGAAATTTTTGGAAAATAGCATATGCCTCATGCACTTGTTACATATATTGCTATTGTGCCATTTTACTTTCGACTTAAAAGGATATAACTTTAACAAAATGTATTTTGTAAGCACTAAGCTATGAATCTCTTACACCGAGTGTAGGGAGGTAAGCTATGAATCTCTTATACAAAACGTAGGGAGGACCTCATCAAAGTGAAAGAGAGATCGGAAAAATACAAGAACAACAAATTCATTAATCAAACAATTAAATCTAATGAAACATTGTTTTTAAATATAATCGAAAGGAAGATGTTATCGAACAATACAGGTTTCCCTCGTTGCAATATAATTCACATTCTGACATTTTCTTCCATCATTGAGGCCATTCCAAAATAACTATAAAAAAGTTATAATCAATAGATCAAATATGAATCTCATGTTGTCGAATAATCCATCTACATCTGGTCGAAGTACATATTCAACAGTAATTTTCCCGTTCTTTTTCTTTGTTATTATTTTATTACAATTATTCAAGATATTTACACTCTCTTGATCACACCAATCATGCAATATCCATTGCATCAGACTCACCACATATATTAGCTAGATTTTATATTTTTAGACAAACATGGTCATACTTGGTACCCGATATTTACCTTTCTAGGGGATTTTTAGCTTAAACATAAAAAATCTATCTAGTTTTAACATAATGTTTGCCTTCAAACAAAAGAGGAAACTTCAAATATTACCAAAAATATAAATTTGGTTGATTTTTCCTTTAGGTTTGCAAACTCTCAAGATATATTCATGAATCCTACGTTAAAAGGCTTCATGAGAAAATATATTAACATAGGTTCACGAACTCAACTTGTTAGGTTCGTGAACTCAAGTTACAAAAGTCATCAGGAAAACTTTCTTATGTTTAGGTTTGTGAAATCCCTAAGTTTACTTCACGAATTCAAAATAAGAAAACTCATTAGGAATACTTCCTAGACTTTATGTTTGGGAACTCAAATCGTGAGTTTGCAATCCTAGTGAACAAAAAATTTATCAAATAAAAAAACTATATGATTTATGTTTGCAAACTCAAACTATCATATCTCACTAGATTTTTCTCTTTTGATCCTTGAGTTCGAATATAAACAAGCGAATAACTTGGATTACAGAATCTCGCTAGACTTAGCCAAATGCTAACCTATATAAAGAACTTTATTTGCAATTCCTTTATTACTAAAGTTTTTGACTTTGCTACGATAGATAGATAGATAGATAGTAGGAAAATAATGAAAAGATGTAAAGAAGAAGAAGAAGAAGAAGAAGAAGAAGAAGGAGGGGAATCTCAGATAATTTGAGAAGGTTATCGGCTGAGTGGCTGAAAAGATGATACTAACAGAAGAAGAAGAATAAACATAAACATAAAGACCAAAATAAGGTTATTAGGTAGTAATAGCTTAAGCCCCTTATGTTAATATTTTATTAGACATTGTATTTTAAACACATCAGATACATTTATATAATTAAATTAATAATAATGTATATGTTTTAAATACATCAGAGACATTGCCTCATGTCTAGTACGGTTTGGTCTTGGCCGGTATGATAAAACTGCTACGATCTAACTATATGTTGTTTACCATACACACTTATTAAATATCAAAATTATACTTTGTGCAAATGGTGTAAAATTTATCACTTGATGCTGCTTTTGGCATTATGAATTGCAGGGAATACTTAGTTGATCTGCTTGGGAAGCCAGGGTGCTTATGTGAACCTGATTCCTTAGTTAATGTCTCATCATCTAGCTCAATCGCTTCACCATTGCGCCTTCCAAGATATAAACCATTTGAAATGTTAGAGAGTTTCACTTTATTGGCCAAGCAGTATTCCCAGGACTGTTAGTCAATCAGTGTTATTTTTAGCGATGCTCTATCACGTTAGGCCTATATGTGTTGCAATTATGATTTTTAGTGACTTACCTTCGTATTCCTGGCTTCATACCAACTGGAGTCAAGGTTTTAAAAAACATTAATGCAATTCCATGTGTAGCCTCCAATTGTTAAAATAAATTGTTAGAAAAAAAAGAAAAAAATACTACCCACAAAATGTTATTTTTTTGAAAAAAAGTAAACAAGAGGGAAATACAGATCATAAAACTATAAGTAACCAGGAATTGAGTTGTTGCTACATTACAGCTTCCACCTTTGGTCTTTTCAACTTCGACGTGTCTTCTTTTATAGTGTATATATAGTTAGGGACTAAAGGTTATATTTTAAAGGAGTGAAATGGAATGCAAAAAACACATCAAAACCCAGGTTTCGAACTAATAAAACCCAAAAGCGGACGTTTAAAATAAAACTACATGCACAAGCATTTAGGCAGCGAAAAAATGGTCATCAAGGTGTGCCTCAAAATGTTACTAGGTAATAATAGCTTACTAGGTAGTAATAGATAATCTGAGAAGGATATATCGGCCGAATGATTGAAAAGATGATACTAACAGAAGAAGAAAAGGGAAAAAAATAAACGTAAATTTAAGGACCAAAATAAGGTTAGTAATAGCTTAAACCCCTTATGTTAAGATTCGATTTGATTTTATTAGACATTGTATTTTAAACGCATCAGATACATTTATATAATTAAATTAATAATAATGTGTATTTTCAATATATTTAAATAATATAAAAATACTATCAAGTTATTTCATGATTATTCATAATGGTTAAATTATATTTATACTATTAGCGGTAATATTAATTATTAGTAGTTAATAAATAATGATTAGTGCTAAAGTATATCATTGGTTATTAATAATAATAATTATTAGTTAATGTAAACTAGTTAGCGTAAACTAGTTAATCATTTGTTGTTAAAGTTTAAATTAGTCAGAGATCTTTTTTACGGAGAAAAACCTTTTTTTAAAGAGACGTAGAAAAAGAAGTGAAGATCTTTTTTTTTTATATTCTTTAAAAGATACACTGTGTTTTAAATACATCAGATACATTTATATAATTAAATTAATATTAATGTATATTTTAAATATATTAAAATAATATAAAAATACTATCGAGTTCTTTTATGATTTTTTAAGTTATTTTTATAATATATATATATAAAGGAAATTGTATATCACAAGATAAAACTTAGAACTAACATTATTTCTTCAGTTTTCTATCTTTTTTTTTTCCTTTCTTTTCATTTAAAAGTTCAGAAGTTATGGTTATTTCATCATAATAAATTTCTGGTAGGAATCCCTTGTTTGTAGAGGTCAGCTTTTGGTTCAGTATCTTTGACATCAATATCTCCCAGTCATTTACAACACCAAGAAGATCTTTTTTATGCTCCCCTTCTAAGTCTTTATTCAGTTCAACGAATTTGTGCTTATTGAATTTTTTTTGATGATATTTTGATCAAGAATCAATCAAGAATATGGTTTTTGATGAAGAAAATGTTGAAAAAATATACAAATAAGAAGAAGAAAAAGAGGAAGAAGAGGGCAATCTCCGATAATCTAAGAAGGATATATCGACCGAGTGGTTGAAAAGATGATACTAACAGAATAAGAAGAGGAAGTAAAAAAATAAACGTTAACTTACATTTGAGAGCTGAAGAACATCAGCAGCGATCGAATAGTTGACGAACAAATAAAAAACAAGGATTGAAATGACACACTTTTTCATTTCCCACCCGGAATGCATCCAATTGGGTCTATGCTTTCCGCAAATTCTTATAATGAATCACACCTACAAGACTAACAAATATGAGATGTCGTTAATGAACATAGTACGTCGACCAAGGAACCATTCACCGTTGCGTTTTTTGAATGACGATAAGAGAGAAAGTTACATTTAGGGGTTAGAAAAATACAAGTTAATCTTTTAGAAAGATTCTATTCCTAAGATGATTATAACATACTAAGTGCAAGCATTGATCAAATCATGCTATTAGAAAGGTATTTTCGGACGACCAAAGCTTTCTCTGTACATTTCATGTATGGAACATTGCTAAGAAAAATTGTCAACTAAAAATTCACCCGCTAATTAAGTTGAAAGATCTAGAGAAAATTTCGAGAGGTAACAACAAAGGTCTTTGGAAGGCTTTTACTACACCAAACTAATAATGAGCGCAGTAATTAGAATCCTTCAGCTACAATCTATTGTAAGATATATCGTTTTTTTAACAAAGAAGGTTCCTAATTATTCCCCGATATTTTTTTCTGGATTTTTTTCTCTTTTATATTACAACAAAAAACTGCCTTTATCAATGGATATATAACAACATTTTGCCAAACATTGCACAAAAGTGAGTTTTTGACAATATGTTTTCTTTAAAAATATTGAGTGTTATGGCCTCACAGTAACAGATATAAAAGGTAACTTTGCAATAATATTTATGGGGTGTTTGGTTCAAGTTATTAGATTTTTAAAATTGGATCAAATTTTATTGTTTGATTGATATAATTTTATTACATGATAATTGGTATGTCCTAAATCACTTTAATACTCCTTTTCCTCTTTGAGGAAATTATAATCATAAAAATAGATCAATTTTAAAATTTTAAACTCCCTTAGGGCAACCACAATCGTCGATCAAATCATCGACTATCGATGATTTTTGATCGATGATCGTCAAAAACCATCCACAGCCGTCGATTATATTTAGTATATAATCGACGTTTTTTACTGTTCCAGATGATAAGTAATCGAACGATCGTCGACGAAAAATATAGTCGGGCGAGACTCTAGCACCCCGCCTGAGTAAAAGCGAGATTCTAGGATACCGCTTATTTTTACGGGCGAAGGGTTGCTATTTCGCCAGTACAAGCGAGGTTCTGGGATTCCGCCCAGACAAACGGTTATCTAAAGCCTCGCCTGATCATAAGAGAAATCTTAAAGCCCCGCCCAGAAAAAATAAAATGGGGCGAGATCGTGGGACATCGCTCTCCAAGAGGCGATAAGCTGAGTAGCCGCCTGGGACTGGGCGAGCTTCTTGTCTTCTGCCTGGGCCTGGGCGAGGCGCTAGGCCAGCGCTTAGATGACCATTAAATTTTTTTACCGTTCAAAATTTGACCGTTGATTCCTTAACGGCTATATTTGTACCCTATATATATGTGCTATTTCACCAATTTTGGTATACTCAATTCATAGTTATTTTGGTGTGAAAAAATTGAAAGTTTATTCTTATTTGAAATTCAAAGATAAAATGCCACAATCAAAAAGAGGTCCCAATTTTTCGTCATTTGAAGATATTACGATGTGTACATATCATTTGTCAATATCTCAAGATTCAAGCATTGGTATAGATCAATGTGAAGAACAATTATGGTCACGTATATTAAACCGGATGAAATAAGCTATACCTACTATTGCACCCCGTAGTTGGACCTCCCTCCAGAAACGGTTTCAATTTATAAGCAAAGATGTGGCGTTAATGTCTGCAAAGGAGGCTGAAGTAGAAAGGGAACATCATACATGATGGGGCCCTGAAAATAAGGTAAGAAATAATTTAATTCTTGCTGAATTCTTTTATCCATATCCTTGTATAACCTCTAACAAATTGAAGTGAAACACTAGGCCGCTGAAGTTCGTAGGCTTTTCAAGGAATCTACTGGTCGAAGTTTTAAGCATGAAGATTGCTACTCAGTTATGCTAGAAAATATTAAATATTCAAGAAGGGCGACATTTGTTTTCGACTCATCACAAGCGGATTCTGATTATGACAATGAATCTCAGGAAGTACAAGATACACCGGACTTAAGCCAAGATGGTCCAAGCGCCTTTGAAGACCTAGGAGATATCCCAAACACATTAATCCGTCCGATGGGTCAAAAGGAGAGCAAACGACAGAAGACAAAAGGTAAAGCAAAATATATGGAAAATCAGAAATTGATGGAAAATATTTATAAAGAGCAACAAACCTTCAACGCCAAATGCACGGAACAAAGAGCTCTCAAGATTGCACATAGAGAAGCTGAGTTTGTCGCAAGATTAGCTAGCGAGAAGGAAAAGTTTGAAGAAAATTAGCTAATTCAAATGCAAAGTTTGCGGCTATACAAGCTAGGCAAGAAGCAGAAGAGGAATTCCGTATAATGATGATGGATACCTCACAGATGAATGATGTAGCTAAACAGTACATCGAACTAAGGCAGGGTGAAATTCTGAGGAAAAAATTGAACCAACCATAGGGGGAATTATTAAATACTATTTTTAAATTGATTCCTTCTGAGTTTTCATGCATTTGTTTTTAAACCCAAAAATTATTAATATTTGTCAATCATCCCCAACAGAAGACCATATGTGTTCGATCAAGTCATTTCTCAAACGGACCCCAATTTGTTTATCAAAAACTGCACGTCTACGTTGGTCCCTCATCATTCTTGAGAGTTGTGATGTGTTCTCCCTTGAAATGACACAAGGTGCATCAAAGCTGCGTTGATCATAGTCATGGGGCCAGTCCCCGGGAATACGTTCATCCTCAACTATCATGTTATGTAGAATAATAACTGCTTTCATTATGTACGCTAAAACATCAGCATTCCACATTCTTGCAGGTT
>JAJJMC010013930.1:12676-32588 GCA_023531435.1 Papaver californicum | reverse complement strand
GGGGGGGCTTGGCAAAACCACCCTTGCTCAATGGGTATACGAAGACCACTCTGTTATAAGAAGCTTTGACACAAGAGCATGGGTCTGTATTTCTGACAATTTTGATATCTTTCAGATTCTAAGAAATACCCTAGAGTCCTTTACTAAAAGAAAGTGTGATGATGTGTCAAATGTCGATGTACTGGTAGGGAAAGTTCATGAGGAGATTAGTGGGAAGAAATATCTGTTGGTGCTGGATGACCTGTGGAATGAGAATGCACAAGATTGGGAGAAACTTAAGGGTATATTGAGTGTAGGTGCTCAAGGGAGCAAAATATTAGTGACTACACGTAAACACCATGTTGCATCAATTGTTAGGGGTATAATTCCACCTTACAGTCTAACAACCTTGTCAGTAAACAATTGTTGGTCTATTATTAAGAACAAAGCTTTTTCCCCTGGAGGAGCAGTGGAGACTCCAAATATGTCCAATATAGGAGAGGAAATCGCGAGAAAATGTGATGGCTTACCGCTTGCGGCTCATTTTCTCGGAAATCTCATGCGCTTGAAAACCAACGAGTGTGATTGGTTGACCATCAGAGATAACAAAATTTTGAATACACTAAAAAATCCAAATAAAATATTACAAATATTGAAATTGAGCTATGATAATTTATCCTCCCATTTGAAACAATGTTTCTCGTATTGCTCTTTATTTCCCAAAGATTGGGAATTTGATAGAGAAACATTGATTTGATTGTGGATGGCTGAAGGATTCCTTCATCCGTCCGATGGAGGAAATCAAAACTCACTTGAAGATATTGGTAATGATTATTTCCACAGTTTGTTATCAAATTCTTTCTTTCAAGATGTTAGAAAGGATGGGTTTCTTGGTGACATTTATAGCTTCAAAATGCATGATTTAGTACATGATCTTGCAAAAAGTGTTGTTGGAAGTCATGAAATCGCGGTTATGAATGTAACTGAAATGGAAAATGGTGTATCTGAAATCCGGCGCCTACAGTTAATTTTGGAAGGCGGGATATCAAAAGGAGCTTCTAGTGTCTTGAATAATAATGCAAAAAAATTGCGGACAATCTTTTGTGAAGATGTTCTTTTCTGTCTAGGCCCACTTAGAAACAAGCGATTACGTGTAATACATTCACTTGGTCCTGATAGTCTAGAAATTTCATCTACCCCATTTATTTTTAAACATTTGAGGTACCTTCATATCACTTCTTCTAAAATTGATAGTACTCATGCTGCCTCCATCGGTCAACTATACAATTTGCAGACTTTGGACCTTTCTAGAGGCCAAAACGTTCAAAAAATTCTCGAAGAACTTGGATCTCTGAAAAGTTTACGTCATCTTATTCTCCTCAAGTCGGATGTCAAAGTGCTACCTGATTCTATTATGAGCCTCACTAACTTGCAGACTTTAAATATCGGAGAGTGCGCCCAGTTTGAAGCCTTGCCGGCAAATATTGGGTCTCTCCAACATCTATTATCCCTTGACATTTCTGATACAATTATCAAGGAATTACCTGATTCAATCACAAGCATCTGCAATTTAAGAAGGTTGGAATTGTATTCCTGCAAGGAATTGAAAGTATTACCCAGCAACTTTGGAGTGCTGACACGATTAAGGTCCCTTAATCTGTATGATACAGGAATCAGAGAATTGCCCGACTCTGTCACTAGAGGTTGCTGCAGTTTAGAGAGCTTGATGCTTGGAAGTGTGTGTAAGTATCCCAAAGATGTCAAGAATTTGGTGAAATTGAGATGTCTCTGGGCACAGCATGGGAGCAGATTTGATGATGCAGTAATGCCTAGTGGAATAAAAATGCTAAGCCGTCTGGAAAAATTAGTTCCTTACGTGGTTATGAGTAAAGAAGAGGAGGTCTCCGTAAGAACCAATCTTTCTAGTGGGATCGAAGAATTAGCAGATCTAAACTTAAGATGTCGGAAATAATAAATCTAGACTATGTGAGAGATAATGTAGACTCTATGTTAAAATACAAGCAAAACATGAGACGTTTGGTTCTAAGATGGAAACATGAAGGAGGAGGTGAAGAAGCAGCTGATAACTCTTTTATGGTGTTGGAAGGTCTCCAACCACATCCTAATCTGACGGAATTGGCGATTTGCAGTTTCCCAGGTTTAGAGTTTCCGAAGTGGATTGGTTCGTCTTCCTGCCTTGCAAATTTGAAGTATTTAGATTTGTATGGTTCCAGCAGATGTGAGAAGCTTCCAGCGTTCGGGATGCTCCCATGTCTTAGGGTTCTTAGTCTTAGGAATATGTCAGTGAAGTGTTTTGGTAAAGAAGAATATAACCAAGAAAGCAGTAGTTCTACAACAACATTGTTCCCTTCTTTAATTGAATTGGCTCTTATTGATATGGGTAAGCTAGAAGAATGGGTTGCTCCTCCCCCACATTATGGTTCTTTCCCTTTGCTCAAGGAAGTAATAATCCATGATTGCCCTGAATTGACATCTGTACCGGATTTTCGACTATGGACTTCTCTTAGCGATATAACCATCTTCCGCAGCGACAAACTCAAGGAGTCTATACCTTATGATCACTTGATTAATTTGAAGGTTAAGTGGGAGCCGTCTACGACACTGGCGAATAGAAGGTACCTCTAATTTTACCGTTATTTCTTCCATGAGGCGGAAGCGGGCGTCGCCCCTCTTTTGGGATCCAGGGCTTGCTTGTTTAACAAATCCAGGCAGAAGGTATTGTCAGGTGGGGAGTTTAGCTGGGGCAGCACATCTTTTAAAAGATGACACAGGTGTCCTAAGATGAGCTCAATGAGAACATAAATCTTGTGTGGAACAACAGGGTAAAGTTTGTGTGATTCTGATTTCCAGTAAGAATACAAAGGTACTTGATCTTCTCTTATTAAAAATCAATGTCTAAGAAATGGTTATGTGAATTTTAAAAACTTCAGACTGGATGAACAATTTGCTAGTGCCAGATTGAACAACACATGATTAGGAGTAAAAGAAACCAAAGGAAGAGAGGAAAAAGAGATGATCTGAAAAATTAGAAGATGAATTAGGTAATCATTTTTTACCAACTTTTGCTGAGTAAATTCATGGAAGAGGTTATTTGAGATTTTGGTAATACTATTCATATTTTTGTAGATTGATAGTTCCATGGCTGATTACTCATGTTTAAGTATCATTAAATTGTTATTTGTTTGATTGAAGTTTCAGTAATATGTTTAAAAATGGTTTAGTAGTAATCTTATTTATGTAAACATCAATTCAATACAATACAATACAATACAATACAATAGTGGTGTGGAAATTGCGGTGAATTCGTATGCAGGACAAAAATTAAGGTTTTGATAGTTTAGAAATGAGTTTCACCCTCACCCCCTCAACAACATATGTTCTTAGATGGAACTAGTGAACAGTCATTCACAGATTTAATGACTCGTCAACTACACTGAGTCAATATGTTTATTAGTATGATAATGAGTGTTGATTTGAGTTTAGATGTTTATTAGTGTTGATTAACATGCTATTTGTTTGATATGCGTGAATATCTGTGTCAAGTAATAAGCATGCATGTATGTCATAGTAGAATCTGAAAAACAGTGGGAGTGTGATGTTTATTGGTTGTTTCATCATGATTATGTACTTGTTTTTGTAGTATGTATATGCTCATTAGAAAACCTCTTTAGATCACAAAGTAGTCTTTTATACTAGACATTAAGGATCTCTGCTAGAATGCGGTTTGAATGTTTGGTTTCAACTGCAGTCGATCCATAATTATGTTGTTTTGAGCCTCTTCCTCTACTGAACATATAATGTGTGCTTTAGGTTTTCGAATGTGTTTGAAAGAAGTCTCACTAAAGACTTCAGTGAGCTTGGAGAAATTCGATCTCTCTGGAATTGATCCTGCTACAAGGTTTCTGTTTACAAAAAAAATAAATTAGCTTGACCAGGAATTTTCTACACATACGCCTTAATCAGAACTTTTTTGATGTTCGAACAGGGGAACTTCCATAGGTTTAAGTCACATTTGAGGTTAGCGCCAGTGGTATCTTGATTGTAAGGGCTGAGGACCAGGCAAATGGAAAGTCAGTCAGAGAAGTTCATCATGGTCACAAATGACAAGCATATTATGGATGAGCTTTAGATTTTCTGTGGAGGCACCACTACCACGAGTCATATTTTGCTTGCACTTTGGATCACACCATACCAGAACACTGCACGAACATTTGTTAGTGCCAGATTGAAGAACAGAGGATTAAGAGAATTAGAAACCAAAGGAGGAGAGAAAAAAGAGGTAATTTTATAGTTTCTTGATACCAACTTTTACTAAATAACCATTGATCAACTCACGTGAGGCTAAAATTCTGTTTTACCATACTTCAAATATGGATCAAAGTATGAACTTAATTAGTCAAGAATGATTTAGACTTATCATGTAGGAGATTATTTGAGATTTTGGTTATAAATTTATATTTTTGTAGTTGAGTTCCATGGCTGATTATTACAAATACCATTGTTATCCGTTTGTGTTTAAGATGGTTTAGTAGTAATCTTATTTATGTGCGTTTTCAGGTAAACTTGAATTCAGTACAATACCGGTGAGAAAAAGGTGGTGAATACATACCATAGATAGGAGGACCAATTAAGGGCCATTTTAGGCCAAGGCCACACTCCACTAAGCCCAGCCCAACCTAACACCTTGTATCTTCTAATTCTTCAAAAAAAAGTCCAACAGAAGAAACAAAAACAAAAACATTTTTACTACCACTGGAAACTATGACCTTATGTGAATTAGACCCTGGCTCAATCCATTGGTCTACTGCTACTAATTACAAAATGTATACATCACATTTAATTGATAAAAAAATCATTCTTGAAAATGAATTTCATATTTAATTTTTAAAAATGATAAACGGAGCATATTAAATATAAATCATATATTTCATTTAATTCTATAACAACGGGTGAATTTTTATGTGCAAATGTCAGTATAAATGGCTACATGGTTTAAATTTTGCTCATCATATGTTTTTGACAGTGGATGCAACAAATTCTCGTTTTGTTTTTGTTTCTCACTATTAAGAATTATTGAAAAAAGAAATTTAACCTTACAAAAAGCCTTGTGATCAAGTTTACACGGGGTTTTTCTAGACTCAAGATCGGCTCTGTTTATATGTTAAAGCCATATTGGTCTTTCAAAAATGGGGAGATTCTAATACAAGATCACGAAGGTTTCGTGTTATATGACCAAAATAATGACAAAATTAGGTTTCTGAAATTCAATGGCATTGATAGCTTAACATATGTTCAGTCAGAGAGTTACCTAAAGAGCTTAGTTTCACTAAATTCACGTACTTATATGGGGAAAAATATTACAAGAAAAACTACATGCTACAAACCATGGTCTATCACGATACTTATGTAAGATATCGAGATTGTTGGTTGAAATTCCATTTTCTCTTTTGCATTTGTCGGTTCAAATTGACAAGACTCTAATTATATTTATCACGTGAATACGGAAGCTCTATATCATCTCGACTATCAAGGTTAGTAAATAAAATTAACCTGCTACAAAACCATGGTCTTTTTATCCCCTTCACAAGCATCTTCTGCATAAAAATTACTTTAACAAGGAATGTTTTTCCATAACCACAAAACGGATTCCATAAAATAAATTACAAAGACAGAAGTAGAATGTGGAAACCAAAAATGAACTTTCCTAACTGGGACTGTTGGGCTCAGTGGATTGGTCCAGTAAGGGAAGAAACTCCCATCACAAAAAAAAACACACACTAGAGAAGATAACAAATAAGAGAAGAAATCAAAAACAAATAGAATTAGAAAGAAAATGGCATCATCATCATCATCATCATCAGTGGTGATGAATATGAACAAGTTATTATCCTATAATTGCAATACAGAATCACAAAGTTTGTCTCAGAAAACCCAATTTCATTATCCAACTAGACTCATCTCTTCAGAGATACTATCACTCAAACCCAATAAACCAGCAGCACCCATTCTACAAAAACATGTCCCAAGATGTGCCACTACTAGTACTCCAACTACAACAGATGATGTTGTTGATGAGGATGCCAAGGGAGTTGAGGAAAGTATAAAGGTATTAAAGAAAGCAGCCAAAACTAGAAAAGTTGCGAAAGAAGAAGTTCTTGCAGCACTTGCAGTGATCAATAAGGCTAATAAGGATATAGACCCTTCTAATTTTCTTGACACCCTTGGTGGAACTCAATCACCTGGCAACACTTGGATGCTTATCTTCACTTCTAAGGTAAGAAATAGTTGCATACAGACATTTTAGTATTCTGACTGACACAATAATTTTTGGGGTTTCGCCGTATGAATGAATGTGTGTACTGATGATATTCAGTTTGCTAATTCAATTCAGGATAAACTCAAGCAGGGTAGCTATTTCCCTATAACTGCAGTTCAGCGATTCGATGCAGCTGTAAGTACTTTGCGGCAGTAGTCAGATTGTCCTTTATTTATGTGGTTGTTAATTGTGTAATGATTTGTGCAATGGTGGTTCAGGGAAAAAGGATTGAAAATGGAGTATACCTTGGGCCACTAGGATGCTTGACATTTGAAGGGAAATTTTCATGGAAGAAGAGAATTTTGGCATTCACATTCGAGTTGCTAAAAATTAAGATTGGACCATTTTCTCCTCTGAAGATAAGCCTAGGAAAACAAGATGATAGTAAGGAACCAACCACTAAAGATCCTTTCTTTATATGGTTTTATGTGGATGAAGAAATTGCTGTTGCTCAAGGCAGAGGTGGGGGAACTGCATTCTGGTGCCGTTGTCGCCGCGTTGCTACATAATATCAGTGATGCCTGCATCTCTATTCATCAAGTATTTTGATAGTTTTTGTGAAAATGTATTATACATAGTGGTACTCGATATGCACATAAAAAACTTACTTGTAGCTCACCATTTTGTTCCCTGTCTTAACATCGAATTCGTCCTGAATCCCCTCGGTTTTTCCGAAAAGAAAAAAAAATGAAAATTCATACACGGAATCTAACAGCGGACGGCATATAATCCAAGAAGGCAGTCCATTGAATGAATGTTTATAATCTTATATAAAAAAAATTATCAAGAAATTTGATGCAGACAAAACCTTATTAAATAAATACAATGAGGTAAAAAGAAAAAGAAAAAAACAGATTGAACAAGACTTGATTTGGTGTTATCGCCGGAAATAGGTGGTTCTCAGGTCTCAAGCATCATCTGGTGACCCTTTTTCACTCATAACAACAATCTCTTCTTCCTCGACGACATGGCCAGCTTCAACAGCTCCACTTAAATGACTTACTTTACCCAAAAACAAAGCGATCATTCCAGCAGTGACAGTACAAAATGCAATACCAAAAGTCATTCCAACTTTGTCGAAGAAAACTGATGAAACTATGAAACCAATACATGTACCCACGGCTTTCGTCCAAGCAAACCATACTGAGAAAACACCTTCTTTATCTGGTGGTGTACAGTCCAGCAACAAGACTCTACCAAATGCATGCAAAATCCCAACAGATATACTCTGAATTGCAACGAATATTGACAAGTGAACATGATTCCAGTCCTTGTTCTTGAAATAGAAACCGGACCCTGAAGTAATTGCTGACACGAAGAATCCTAAAAATTGCATTCTTACTGCATCTGTTTTCATTACTAGTTGTAATGGATGGAAGAGTGGGAGACTAAGCAGTGGGAAGATGAAGTAAATTAAGAAAAGGAAGAGAAGGAAGAGTGGTTTGACACATAGTTGTCCTACGATGTAATGTAAACCGCCCATGAATATGCAAGTAGATGTGAATGATGAAATGAGTACTGAAATCAAACTTCCTACAGCATGGGGATACTTGAATATGGACAGCAAATGAGTAGTCCTTGTAGTGGTACTTGCAGGTGTTGTCGTGGATGAAGGTCGGTTTGCGGATAAAGCATGAACAGTTCCAATAAACCACAAAAGACCACTAAAAATTGAAACAACCCATAGACTTGTGAGTTTTTCACTGTAATGGAGCATGTGATAAGTGAAGGCTGAGAATGCAGCTGCAGCAACACAACCTGCAGCAGTACCATAAAGTGACAAAGAGGTAATAACGTTTTTACGCTCGTGAAATTGATTCTTTGGCATGCTACAACCCATGAAGAAACCCCGAACCATTAAACCAAGATGACGGGTCTCAAAGGCGGTACTTACAACATTACCAATAACAATTGCTATAATGTATGGAATGAAAATCCATTTCACTTTGAAAAAACCAACGGGGAGACAAGATAGTGAACCAATGACTATAGCACCGCTGAATATAAGTTTCTGGTGAGGTCGACGACCATGATCAAGGTAAGGAGATAAGTAGAAAAGAATTGGACTAACTAGCACTATCCCGATACCCCATGATAACGCTGTCCACTCTAGTGGTGAGAATTTGGAATTCAATACCTTGATAGATGGTTGAGTTAAACCATTGTACCTGCAATTGGATCGAATTTGAACGGAAAATCAGCTGGAAAACCAATTCAGCTAGCTTATGTAAGTATGAGAGCTAGAGTCAGAGAGAGGAGTTACAAGTTCATTTCATTGAGTCTGCAATGCAAGTTGTCCTTGAAACTCGCAAGGTTCCTTGCTTGTACATGGGATGCGGTTGAGGACGAGGAAGAAGATGCAACTTGACTTATAATCAGAGGGAAGAGAAGCGGAATCACAAAAGTTAGAATGAAATATGAACAAAGTCCATATAAATACCAAATATATATCTCGAAATTTGTTGGTAACTCTTCAGTCCCACCAAATTCATTAATTCTCTGTAGCTTAAGTGGCGCATTACGAACATCCGGTGTTACATCTGCACGATGATAAGGTGTTACACCCGAAAGATGTCGACGATCACTTAGAACTACTTCTACGGTTGTATGCTCAGACGATGGAGGTGCAGAAGGAACATCAGTAGGAGTACTATTAACTATGTCAGAAGTCCCCATAGTCTTTGTCGCCTCCATTACTTAAGATATGATCAGTAGAACTTGATTGGGTAGCAATATTGGTTACTATAAATGAATTGCTAAATGATTGTGACACAAACAAGGGGGTTTTCTAGTTATTATCAATTTTAAGATTTTTTTGTTCATTTGGGTTATGGACACATTAGATACAGTGAGTAATTAGCTGTAGACTGTGTAGAAAACGGAGAATGTTAGGAATATTATCCCTTGTTCAAATCGTTTTGGGTCAGGTATTGACAGAATGGTAACATCCATCCCACACTGCCTACAGAAATGCATTTAGTTTGGTCATAAGTACGTCCTGCAGCTTGGATTTTACATCTAGCCAAGGCCTTTTGCGAAAGCTGGACCAATGCTTTCAGGCCTAGGCTCTCGCCAGAGGAAAACCCTGTGAGAATATACTGGCCAAAGCTGAGAATAAATACAGACGGGTGATTTGATGCTCCAAGGCTCCAACTTAAGAAGTGCCAAAATGTGCTTGAGGAATATTCATGGTACAGAAAACAACCAGGCATTGGTTGTTGAGATAGCTGGTGACTCGAGGATGAAGGGTTCGGTTGGTTGTAACTAGTAATTGTATACAAATATATGCTCTAAATTGATCCCTTATACATAATATCGAAAAAATGGAAATTAAATATATACTAGACTAAATCCATGAGTTCTTGATGTCTAATCAGGCACCAACAATGAACAGCAAACTTTTTCTGACCAGAGGAACTGAACAAATCAATGAACCAAAGATACCGGTCAGTGCATAAGCAATAGCACAGAATGGGAGTGCTTCTGGTTCTTTTGCAGATAATGCCGCCGTCCCTAACCCATGTGCGCTGTCAAAAGAAAGGAAAACAAAGGTTTTTAGTTGATGCCTGGGAAGGAGGTGGTATGGCATCCGAAAAGTTTTTACCTCGATGCAGTTGCTATTCCTCGAGCAATAGGATCCTTCAACTTAAGCTTATCGAGCATTACTTGAACAAAATTGGCACCAACTAAACCAGTTACTACAACTGTTGCAGCTGTTAGAGAAGCATTGGCGCCTACACAAGTACATAAAGACAGCACACACGAAACATTCATTAAAACTTAAGACCAGTACTACTCCCGAACTTCTAAAAGAAACAAACCAAGTATGGCCATGCTTTACCATCAAACAAGGAGACAATGCTGAGGGCTAATGCCACAGTGATGCATCTTGGTAAAATTGATAGCGTCAAAGTTGGTTCTAAGCTTATGACTCGTCCAATGAGAGCTGTTGAATACAACGAAAATATCGTTGATATGATCACAGATGTGAAGATCTCAGCTGCATGCCTCTTCACGAGCTGGTCAAAACATGAATTTTATGTCAGATACATGAACACTTACAGATTCTCCATGCCGTTATGTTTATCCAGCAAGGCAAGCTACATCTTATTGATCAATTATAGAGCATTGTCTTTAGCAATTTAGTGTTACAATTGTACCTTTCTCTGTTTGAACATAGAGAATGCGAAAGAAATAATAACCGATCCCAAGAATCCCATTAGTATATCACCAGCTCCAGGATTGGATGATGTCTTTGTCAGGTAGTATCCTGCAATAACCTGTTAAGTTTTTTCTCTTGGCACAATTTAAAATTGACAAGGTAGTAATGAATGGATGAACACTACAATGGGTAGTAAATAAGTAATAACCTAGAACAGCATCCAATCCAGACCCCGAGAGATAACCATAAGAAAACGCCGCTAAAAGTGCAGATAATGTGCAAGAAATAATCGGATGGAGTACTATCTTGACTGCAGATGGCAACCTGAAGATATCCATTACCAATCAGCATTCCTAGATAACAATCGAAGACATACACCAATTTATGCTTGAGAAGAAGCCATTACCCTGTACCGACCATGTACCCTAGCACAGTAGCTGCAAGTAAGAATGGAAGGCATGTCAATGCACTTGTTCCGAGTGCAATTGGGTTAACGTAGGCCACAGCAAACGATGATACAAATATCGCAGTCCAAGTCCATACTTCAAAACTTGAGAATGGAGAAGGTTTCTGCATAGGTTCAGCATCAACCATTTCAGTCTTCACAAGATTCCGGACAGCAATTGCTGTATAACCCGCAACAGCAAGTGATGCCAACCAACCCACAACTACAAAAAACAGGTAATGAATACAAATTGCATCAAGTATCGAAATATTTCAGTAATGTCGCCTTGAATTTCAGTTACCTATTATGAAACAGATCTTGAGCCCTGAAGCCGCTGGTATATCCTTGACAGCCAATGGCAAAACCACTAAAGAAGGAACATAAAACAATGGTAGCCATCTCTGAATGAACAAATTTGCTGGAGCAAAGAATGACATGATGTTTGAAGCAACTGACGGGACACTAACATCGAGAATTGTCAGAACTGAAAAAATACAAAACATTCCAAAAAGAGCACTTGGGAACTTGATGGAAGCAGCTACAAAAGCCTGTTTTAGAAATTTATCCATTGCAAGGATTGTACCAAGTGAGACAGCCAAATGCAGAAATTCCACAGCCTAAAATCACACCTACCCATAAAAAATACTCACAATTAAACACTACACAGAAGAAAAAAAATTCTAAGTCGGAAAAAAAAATCTAAGCGAAACAAAATGAAAAATCATTTCTCACACTTGGAAGAGAAATAGAATTGCTTCCATCCTTAGTAGCCTTAGTTTTACTTGCAATTCGGTGTGGTTGTTGGCGAGTGCCATATTCTGTATGGTCCATGTTCAAGAACCTGGATGATGATCCAAGTCCATGAACCATTACTGGTTTCGATACTGATCGATGACATTTCGACTGATTACGCAAACGGGCTACACCAGAATCAAATGATGACCTTATTTTATGTGAAATGTGATTAAATTTAGTCAGAGATATTCTCGGTTTTTGAAGGACTGCCGAGTAGTATCTGGAAGAGGAAAGTGGTGTAGCTGAAGCAAATGCCATGGTATTGGAGAAAGAGAGACTGACAGAGAGTGAGAAAAATGAAATTTGGGTGTGAATCATAAAAGTTAGTTTGTATGGACAGAAATGACCGTTTGTATCAAGAAGATGAGATTTTGTCTTTCACAATATCTCCAATATGAATCATTCAAAACTTACCAGCTTTTTAGCGGCAAAATCAACCGAATTTTGACACCCTGTAAACAGGAGACCTCTCATCTGCCAATGTTACATACACTGTTCTGTTTCTATATAGAATTTAACCACCTATCAGAATTGAGTAGAAGCCTTATAGGGCTTCTCATTCCAATAGAGGGGTTTCTCATGGTTTAAGGGTAATCCAAATATTGGATATGGGATACCCTATAATAATAACAAGTACCTATATTACCCTTTACTATATAACCTAAACGTAAAGCGTATTAAAACCTAAACAAATTCAGCAAACTCCCCAACCACAACTAATAGTGTATATGAGGTATGATTCTACAAGAATCCATGTTATTTTTCTCCTTTTTGTGATCGTAATGTGTTGGAATGATTGATTTTAAAGAAAAATTAGGTTTCCAGAAAAATTTGCGGTTGGGCTCGATTCTTAGCCAACCGTAAATATAAGTTCTCAAGAACTTACGGTTAAGTTCTCAACCGTAATTTTTTTTTTTTTTTACGTTTTGGTTATTTCCAAACCCAACCGTAAATCCAAATAAAGGAGATGAAGATGAAAGTTTACGGTTGGGTTCGATTCTTAGCCAACCGTAAATATAAGTTCTCAAGAACTTACGGTCGGGAACCCAACCATAACTGTTTTTTTTATATTTTACGTTTAGGTTATTTCCAAACCCAACCGTAAATCCGAATAAAAGAGACGAAGATGAAAGTTTACGGTTGGGTTCGATGCTAAACACCCAACCGTAAAACTGTTATGATTGGGTTTTCCACCATGAAAATACGGTTACGGCTGCACATACCCGACCCAACCCGACCCGCACCCGCCCATTTTGACCCGACCCGCACCCGACCCGCTGATAAATGGGTCGGGTGCAGGTGACACCTTCTCTCACCTGACCCACCCGCCCAACCCGCCAGAAAATCACAGTGAGTTTAGCACGCGTAGCGTGAGGGATTTTCACTTCATATGTTTGTTCTTCGATCCAAAGAGAAGAAAAAAAATTTCTTCATCTGTTACACTTACACAGGCGAGAGGCGAGAGGGATTGTTCTTCGATCAGGTAACACTCTTTCTTCATATGAACTTCCATTTTTGTTAAGTTTGTGAGTGAATAACATTCTTGTTTTGACTGTTGCAGAGACTACCTAACCTAACTCGAAGAAATAGTTGCAGACCTTCATGAAGAAATAGTTGAAGAAAACTCAAAAATTTGAATCAAATTTTACGTCGAAACAAGTAAGTAAATGGAACTCAGACCTTCATTTCCCATGAATCACCTAATGTTTTGTATTAATTTGTAAATTGATGAAATTAAAATTTTAGGGTTCAGTAAAAATCAGGTTTTTTTTTTTTTTTTTTTTTTTGTAATTTAGGGTTTATTTGATCTCCCAGAACAAATGATCCCTCTTTTAACGTATTTGTCTTCCACCAAAACCCCTAAATCTCTGTCTTTGTCTGTGTCTCACCCTCTTTGTTTCTAAATCCCTCTTTTGGTGGTCTGTGGTTATGCTAACTGAGACCTGGTGGTCTGTTTGTTGACAGGGTTTTAATATATGGTGCAATAAACTTTTTTGTGATCTTGTGTGTATAATGATGCCAACAGAGCCTATGAGCTCTTTTTTTGTTGTATCCATCCTGTCATTTCCCCTTATTTTCTTTTTTTTGTTCAGTTTTTTTAGTTTAGTACATTTGTATTCTTTTGTAATTCTCCTTTCAACGGTGTTCATCTTATTGTTTATTCCTTACTGTTCTTTTACAATTTCCCTTTGAATTAGTTCTCTTAGCCTGTTCTTAGTCCCTGACAAGCTTCTGAACTCCAACAGTTATAGTTTAGTCTTATATCTGGCTATATTTTGTGACTGGATTGACTCCTGAATTTGAATACTTCTCTGTTGCTTAGTTTCAGGGTCTTGTTGCTTATTTAGTTTGATCCTCCAGTATAAGCTTTAGTTTTTTAATTTAGTTTGATCCTCCATCTTGTTGCTTATTTTCAGGGTCTTGTTATATTCCTTTGTATTATAGTGATCCTTAATACATTCATTTTACATTAGCTGGGGGGTTATCAATCTGTTTAATATCCAATTGAAAAAGATTCTTCTAGCCTTGGAGTCGAGGAGGAGGAGGTTGACGTTCTTGAGTCGGGTATAATTTGTACTTCATGGTTCTTAACTTCTTATACTATTATTATTATTGATATTTTTAAATTTTTTCATTTTAATTGTTCACTTCTTTTGTTGCAGAGCTATTTGGTAACCTTGCTGCTTCTTCCATCATCATAGATGATGATTGATTCCTATTCGGTGACCTGGAGGAGGAAGTTTTAAGTTAGTTTGTTCCAATGTCATCCTGCGGCAGTTGATTATGGCGAGTTCTGGCGAGTTCTAAAACTTGAAACTCTTGCTTTTCTTTATATAGTCAGTTCGGAGTTACTTCATGTTACAGAACTGTTTTCTTTTAAGTAATCCTAAGTTACAGAACTTTTGAATGGGTTCAAGTAGAGACCCTTGCATTAAAAGTTCCTGTTGCAAAAGACAGATTGATTGAATGGGTTGTATTGTTGTTGTTGTTGTGATTGATTGAAGTTCAATAAGCTCAATAAGATGCAGGGAAGATTGATTAAATGGGCTGTATTGTTGTAAGAGAGTGTTAACAGGATACAAGAACAGTTAAGAAGATGCAGGGAAGGAGTGAATTTGTGGAGTCTGGGCGGGTGACCCGCACCCAACCCGCCGAAATGGCGGGTTGGGTACGGGTGAATACTCCAGTCACCCGTCAACTGGTGGGTCGGGTGCGGTGTGGCCAAACCCGACCCACCCGACCCGATGTGCAGCCCTAGTTACGGTTAGATTAGAATGAACACCCGGGTTCGAGAAGTAAACCCAACCGTAATCTTGCCTAAATCACAAAAAAAATCATATTTTTTTACGTAATTTCATCAAATTTGAGCCATAAAAAGACCAAGAATTTAAATTAGAGGTATACATGACTACTCTTGGCCATTGAATCTTCACTTTGTCACTAGAATCACTCATTTTGGTTGAGTGAATCAAAATCTAGGGTTTTTCAAAAATCTACAAAAAAAATAAAAATATAATCTGATTTGATTAAGTATAACATTATTTTAGATTTATTATTATTAACCTAATCTATTAATTAAATAGTTTCATTAATATTAACTAAGCATAGATAGTTTTACCATTATAAAAATACAATAGATAAGAGATTTTTTATATTCATACCTAGTGATCCTGTTTTATCTTCACACGGAAAGCCCATATGTTGGAATGGGAAGCCTCTATACAAGGCTTTATTAAGTATCATGTGGACATTAATGCGAGGAAATTCTGACTGTCAATTGGCAAGACCCACACAGTTTGCAGGACCTTTCTTCAATTGACAAGACCCACTTACTCTACATTACCGACGGTGTTTAAGATCAATCAATCAAACTTTATTCGAATCAAATTGAAGACTTTTATTGACAACATTAATGAAGGAAAATTACAAAAATTATACACATTTTTAGAAAAATCAATTTCACTTTCAACTTCAGACTGCACACCTTAATGCTTCAACCAACTTAGTCTAAAGTTGGTTTATGATAATGGAATTATGAGAGTTGATCATGGTAATGTTACGTCATCTATGTTCTTTGTCGTCTTATCTTTCTCTGGTGATTCGAGTTGTTCTGCATCTAGTACAGCCATCGGTTTCTTGTTTGTAAGCATTCCAATTAAGATGAGTTTGATAGTATCCCAACTCTCGATTAAGGGTAAGGCAATGATCACAGCTGATCCAATTGTACCCCATAAAATAGATATGACTGCCCAAAATGTGAAGTATCCCAAATTGAAGGCTCCTGCATTGAGCGAGTTCATAGGATGTAAATCATAATGAATCAAGGTACAATCAAAATCAAAATCAAAATCAAAATCATGCTGGCAAATCAGCATTCGATAAATATAATCACTTAGAGCATCCACAATCATCGATCAAAACGTCGATCAAAGATTAAATTTGATCGATGATCGGTGAAATTGAACCACAGCGGTGCGATTATATTTGATTTATAATCGTTGAAAATCACTGTTCAGGATTAAAAGAAGTCGATGATCGACGATCAAAAGTTATAGTCAAGCGAAACTGTACTCCCTCGCTTGTGAATAGACGACGGAGCAGCATCTCGCTTAAAAACACGGGCGAAGGGTTGAAATTTTTCCAGCTCAAGCGTTATGCTAAACTTTCGCTCCACGAGACGAGTAACCAGAAGCTCGCATACTCATAAGCGAAGAGCCGAGATTTCGCCTAAAATTTCCAAACACGGGCGAGATGCTACCGAGTCGCTTGAAGTTGGGCGGCACTCCGAGGAACCGCTTAGACCTGGGCGAGGATCCAAGAATCCGCTTGGAGTTGGGCGTGGCCCCTAGACTCCGCCTGGAGTTGGGCGAGACCTCAAGTATCCGTTTGGTAGTGGGCGAGTCCCTGAGGATCCGCTTGGAGTTGGGCGAAACTCCAACGGACCGCTTGGAGATGGGCGAGGCCCCTAGGCTCTGCTTGGAGTTGGGCGAGATCCCAAGGCCTCGCTCATGTGTTACCGTTAATTTGTGACCGTTTGATATGTTACCGTTGGCAGTTTAACGGCTATATATTTACCCTATATATATGGGATACTAAACCAATGGCATTTTACTAAACCCAAACATTTTGTAGAGTTGAAAATTCTAAAGCTGGTTGAGATTTTACAAGTTTTGAAATCGATTAGTAAAATGGCGCCATCAAAACCTCGAGGTCCAAATTTTTCGTCTTTTGAAGATGTTACCATGTGTACGATTCATTTGTCTATTTCTCAAGATTGTAGCATTGGTACTGATCAATGTGAAGAAAAATTATGGTCACGTATATTATGTCGGATGAAAGAAGCTATACCTTCTATGCCAGAACGTAGTTGGACCTCCCTTCAGAAACGATTTCAAATTATAAGTAAAGATGTGGCCCTTATGTCTGCAAAGGAGGCTGAAGTTGAAAGGGAACATCATACTGGATGGGGCCCCGAAAATAAGGTAACAACTCGTTTATTTATGCTTATTACATGAATCTATTTGATTGTATATCCTTTAACAACATTGAATTGAAACACCAGTTTGCAGAAGTACGTAGGCTTTTCAAGGAAGCAACTGGTCGAAGTTTTAAACATGAAGATTACTACACAGTTATGTTAGATAATATTAAATATTCCAGAAGGTCGACATCTGTTTTCGATTCATCACAAGGAGAGTCTGATTACGACAACGAATCTCAGGACGTACAGGACACACCAGACATAAGCCTTGATGGTCCCAGCGCCTATGAAGACCTTGGAGATATCCCCAACACATTAATCCATCCAATGGGGAAAAAAGAGGCGAAACGACAGAAGACAAAAGGGAAAGCAAAATTTGCTGAACAACAGGAAATGATGCAAAATATTTATAGAGAGCAACAAAGCTTCAACGCCAAATGTACCGAACAAAGAGATATGAAGATGGCACAAAGAGAAGCTGAGTTTGCAGCAAAATTAGCTAATGATAAACAAAGTTTGAAGCTAAATTAGCTGATTCAAATGCAAAGTTTACGGCAATACAAGCTAGGCAAGAAGCAGAAGAGGAATTCCGTATAATGACGATGGATATCTCTCAAATGGATGATGTATCAAGACAGTACATCGAACTGAGGAAGGGAGAAATTTTGAGGAAAAGATTAAACCAATCATAACGTCCGGATTATTATTTACCATTGTCATATTGAGTTTTAATTTTGATCAATTTATTTAGAATTTTGATCAATTTAATTTAGAATAATTTTATAAAATTACTTCTAATACTAGCTGGACTCGAAGAACAATTAAAATATAACGCGACTAATAAGTAAAGATAAGATAACTCTCGCTTTAACCACGGGTCCACTAACAACACATTTACCCCCAAAGCCCATATACAAGTTCAGTCTTCCCCAACAGATGACCATATATGTTCGATCAGGTCATTTCTCAAACGAACCCCAGTTTGTTTATCGAATACTGCACGTCTGCGTTGGTCCTTCACCATTCTAGAAAGTTGAGCAGTGTTGTCCCTTGAAATAACAACTGGAGCACCGTGGCTGCGTTGCTCATAGTCATGTGGCCAATCACCGGGAATACGTTCATCCTCCACTATCATATTATGTAGAATAATGACAGTTTTCATTATATACGCTAACACGTCCGGATTCCAGAATCGTGCTGGTTGTTTGATGATTGCAAATTGATTTTGTAGTACCCCGAACCCCCGTTCTACATCTTTTCGACAACCTTCCTGCATCGCCGAAAATTTCTGTTTCTTCTGGGAGTCTGGATGTTTAATGGTAGTTACAATAGTTGTTGTCTCTGGGTATATTCCATCCTCAAGATAATACCCCATATTGTATTGATTTCCATTGACTGAAAAGTTTACTGCCGGTGCTTTACCGTTGATAAGCTTTTTGAAGATATACGAACGGTTCATCATATTGATATCATTGTTTGAACCCGGCATACCAAAAAATACGTGCCAAAACCAAAGATCATACGACACAACTGCCTCAAGGATAATACTTTCGCTACTCTTGTACGCGGTATAAGCACCGGATTCCGCCGAAGGGCATTTGTCCCATTTCCAATGCATGCAATCAACATTACCAAGCATCCCTGGAAATCCCCTTTTTTGGTTTTCATCAAGAAGGAGTTCAACATCACGCTGAGTTGGTGTCCGCAAATATTCTTTCTTGTACAATTGGACTATCACCCTGCAAAATCTACGAGTTGCTTCCAAAACAGTAGTTTCCCCAATACGTAAATACTCATCGATTGCATCGGCCGCACATCCGTAAGCTAACATACGAATAGCTGCAGTAATTTTTTGGTGCGGGGTTAATCCTAGAACACCACAAGCATCTCTTTTTTGCACAAAATAACTATTTGCCGCCACAACATCACCCAAAATACGGTTGAATAATTGTCGACGCATTCTGAATCTTCTTCGGAATACATTTGGCGGAAATGTCGGGTTGCTGCAGAAATAGTCTCTCCATAGACCTTTAGCACCTACATCACGTTGTCTTGGTATTTTTATACGTGTATGTGGAGGGTTCATAGTTGACAACATTAAACCAGCAGTAACTGCTAGGTTATTACTGTTCGCTTCAAGTGAACTTTCATCGGATGAGTAGTAACTTGTGTTATCATCATCGTTTAATGAACCAGAAGAAGAAGAAGTATAAGAAACATAGTGAGGAAAACTAGAAGAGGAAGCATACTTGTCTATATGATTTACATAGTTTGCCATTTTGTTTTGTGCTGGAATTTTTAAGGAGCAAGAGATGATGATAAAACTCGGTTTGTATTGAAGGAGAAGCAAGTGTGGTCATTTATAATAAAAAAAGGAGAATTTTTTCCTCATATATTATTTTTGTTACATATTTTTTGTATCTTGACAAGGCAACGACATGAATTGACAATACACCGACCACATTTCAATGCAAAGATTTATTTCCAGAAATATTATTGTCAGAGATATTTTATGTAACTTGACAAGGCAATGACATGAATTGACAATACACCGGCCACATTTCAATGCAAAGATTTATTTTCAGAAATATTATTTTCAGAGATATTTTATGTAACCTGACAAGGCAATGACATGAATTGACAATACACCGACCACATTTCAATGAAAGGATTATTTTTCAGATTTGTCAGAGATATTTTATATAACTTGAC
>JAJJMC010013930.1:0-12666 GCA_023531435.1 Papaver californicum | reverse complement strand
TGAATTGACAATACACCGACCACATTTCAATTAAAGGATTATTTTTCTGATTTGTCAGAGATATTTTATATAACTTGACAAGCCAATGTAATTAAAAATATTATTGTTGTGTATTTAATCCCAATACCTTCTTTGTTTACTTCATAACTTACGTACACCCATGTCAACATTTCATTCAGACGAAGACTTGGCTATAACAAAATCCTGGTATTATGAAACCTTACGTGAAGATGTTATAGTCGGAATTGTTGATCCAGAAACAGTATGGGGGAGGATCCACAGACATTTTGGTGAGGAATATGGAAATTCAACCCAAAGATCTATTCTACAGATTTATGATAGATATCAAGTTATTCGAAAGGGAATAGCTGATTATGTATCTATACAACAACGGATCTTTAACGACACCCATTTAGGATTATCGATCCAACAATTGGTAAGTATCCATACCATTACAAAAGTTGTCTCCTCTATCATTAACAACAATTACAAATAACAAATTATATAAATGTTTCTTCCCTTGTGTAGGAGGAAATTGCTAAAATGCAGTACTTTCAGCAAAAGGGGGAAGAATTCATATTTGTAGCAAGCTATGAGTTCATGAAATCCAAAATGTAATCGCAATCAACTCCTAAAATTATCAATTGAAGTTAAAGTTGAAAGGTTCTTTATTTTTAGAGTTTCAATTTTTCTAATGCGAATGACCTCATTATATCCCCTGAATCGTCGTTAAATGAACAATAAGTTAAGGTACTACAATACTTTTATTAAATCAGAAAAAAAATACATGAAACGGAAAGAAAAATAAACTCCCGATACAGATAAATAAAGTAAAACATAAACTTATTAGTGAAACCGAAAGGATTGGCTTGTCGGACGACGTTGACGAAGTCCTGCCCTACTAGGTAGAAATATCAACACAAAAGGGTTGAATTCACCCTATTACACTCCTTAGTGATTTTCTTATACACCTGTATAACTGATTTGAGAGAGCCACGATGGTCAAACCTGAAGTTGGCGTCGGAGGAATATGTAATATTTGTCGAAACGTGTTCCTCCGTATCTTCGACAACATTATACTGTTCCAACCCCGGAACATCTACCGACTCGGGGACCATGGATTCAGATTCAGAATCCTCTGCGATTTTAGTTTTTTTGCTTTTCTTCTTTCTACCAACCCATCTCGAAACAACATTGCTAGACATCTGCCCAAACAAATAATAGAACATTGTCAATATATTCAGTAAATCACAACAGTGCATAAACCCTATGACAAAATATACCCAATTTATAATACTTATCATATACCCTATGACAAAATACACAATTTCAAATATATCCATACACATTATTTTCAAAATTAAATCAAAATTAATTCCTTTGATTTCTACACAACATACTATATTCAATCAAAAATTAAACACAAACCCACAAAAATTAAACTACAACAATTTCGTATTGTATGTTCAATTTAACATAGGGAACAAATTTTGAAACCTAATTGATAACATCCACATAAACCCTAAATAAATTCCCAATTTCATAAGTTTAGAACACAAAATTCACAATCAATAATCGGTTTATAATATGGTAATTACATGATAAATTAAACAACAAATACAACCAATTTAACCACAAAATCATCTAAATTGCATATCAACTTAAAAAAAGTAAATTCAATTTTGGTTTGTAGAATATATACCTTGATTTCGCTTGATTTCGCTTGGAATAAGTTTGAGCTAAATATGAAAATGAGAAACGAAGCTTTGGGTTCTCGTCCAATGATCGATGTGTTGGAAAAATGGGGGTGTGTGAGGGTTTCGGCTAGGAGAACATGAAGGCAACAGGAGGGCTAGGTGTAGAAGAAACTAAAAAAATTAGGTTTTAAAACAGTGAAATAGACAAGCGAGAGCTAGGGATCTCGCCTAAATCAGAGCGGGACTCTGGCATCTCGCCCGTCTATTTCCACACACAGATCCGTCGCACGCTCACCAGGCGAAGCTCTACTCTCCCGCCTATATGCAAGCGGTACTCCAGCATCTCGCCCGGATCATTCTTCACACGATTTCTTCGCACAATTCATAGACGAGATCTCACAACTTCGCTTGTACAAGCGACATACTGGGACACCGCTTGTGAAGTGGGCGAGGTTTTGGGATTTCGCCTGTATCTTTGTTTTGCGGGCGGTAGTCCACAATCTCGCTTGTACCAGGCGAACTGTTAGTATCTCGTCCGTCTTTCCAAGCGATATACTGGTACTTCGCTTACCCCCAAACGGTATTCTATAACCTCGCCTGATCATTCACCGATGTGTTTGACCCAGATCAAAGATCAAAACATTTGATCTTTGATCGATGGGTATAATCGTGTGATTGTGGATGCCCTAAGAAAGTGAAAGACTAAACTGTAAAAATTGCGATAAATGGTGGGCTAATTTACCTGCTGGAAGAGACAATAAAGGCCACAATATCACAATGATAACGGTAAATACAACCCCCCCATTTCACTATCCAAGCTTTCGCTGCAAGCAGTTTTTCAGGCTTGAACTCTTCAGCCGGTAGTTCACTTGCTTCCTTATCCACTGTTGTTATTTGTTTCGCTGTTTCCCAATCATAGTTTTGAGGCCATACAAAACTGACTACTGCATGAATAGCTCCACCACCCAATATTGATACTAGATTTCCAGCTAGCATCGGAGCATCACGACCAGTTGTGTCAAGATTAACACGACCATATTGTACGCTGGTTACAGTTAACCATGTGATAACTCCTAAAATACAACCGATAATAGATCCAAGAATAGCACCTATTCCATTGGCTTTCCTCCATAAAAGCATGAACGCTATAGGAAGAACATCTGAACCAATAAAAACTCCCATGGCTTAATACATCCAACCTAATGAAACTCCAGCCTTGTTCAGTATGACAGCTAGGACACCCATGAAACATCCGAAACCAAAAACTACAGTTCTAGACACTTTCAGAATTTGTTTTCCAGTTGCATTGGGGTTTATGTACGTCCAATAGATATCATATGTGCATAAGGAGGAAACTGCGATTAGTTCAGAGGAACGAGCTGACGTCACAGCCCTGTGCATATTAACAGCACATTCAAGATTGCATATAGTCATGTTCTAGATGAAGAAATCTAAATTTTCAATTTCTAATTGCTGTGGCCGAAACATAAAGAAATAAGGATATATATCAAAGGTGAACTTACATAAACAGCATAGTGAGAAGAAGAACTGATCCTCCTTTTCCCATCAAAGCTATAGCAGTGGCAGGAGGAACAAGACCATGATCGGCTTCACTTGCTGTTATAGGAAGATCTTGAGCAAGTGCACCTATACCAAGTGATGTCGCCAAGGAAAAAGGCACTGCAAACCAAACAAGCCCACCCAATAAGTATCCCTTGTGAGTTGATGAAGGTCTAGCAGCTATTGCACTGACCCAATATCCCTACACAGGTGCATGAATTGACCACAATCATTTACCCATTAAAAACAAGAGCATATTTAGGCAAAAGAACTAACTAATTTATCCTGCATCATACTTGAATAACTAGCCTGGTAAATACTTAATTCAAACTATTCTCTCGAAAGTCTAATATTCTCAGCACAGAATAACTGAAACTTTATGACGGAGGTTTTCAATTAAAATAGTTTGCTAAAATGTTTCACACACCATTTTAAAGCCCTCTGCAGCTCCGATTAGTTTCTTTACTTTTGTGTTCAACAAACATCATTACCTACGAAACTTGTGATATATTTAAGTGATTCAAACTTACATTGTCTACAAAGACGGTGCCGAAATTGCCAACGATATTGATGATACCAAACACAAGACCACCAGAACTCAACATCGTAGCATAGGATCCTTTGTGGTTGCCACTGGCAGGCCCGCATGATTGCCCAACATGAGTAATTGGTTCGGTACATACCCTCAATTTGCTCCCAATTTCCAAGAGGCGTTCATATACGACTTTAGGACTACCCAGCTCAATACTTGAAGTGTAAACCAGAAACACAAAATATAACCGTGCCACATGGACTGAAACAATCAAGTAAATAAACAGAAAACAAAGTCTATAAGAAGACAACGAACGAAGTAGCCAACATGATATCATAAAAACACTACAAGGTTGACAAAAAACGTTTTGGTGGCATTATAAAAAAGCTAAGTAATGGTGAAACAATTACCAATAACAGAATGAATGTAGCTAGCCAAGAAAGTGGCCTTCAATCCACCAGCTAACGTATAGACTATCACACCAAGAGGGATTAGAAAACTTGCAGCACAGATGTTCACCCCAGTAAGTGCATTTACGACAGCAGAACCGCCAAGAAGCAACATTGCTGTAACTATAATATTTGTTAAGAAGCAAAAGGTGAGGAAGACAATATGAGCATGAACTCCCCACCTGAAGAGAAAACATGTAAAATCTTGTTCAAATTGTCATAATCTGCAGTTATTTGAGAACTTCATGCTTCCAAGCATAATATCCTGAAATATTTAGGTAGAGAAAATTTTTTAGCAGTCAACCCCGAAACAAATAAGAAGATCAAACAACAAAAGATTGTAATATATACCGAGCTCGTACGATTTCACAAACAGTATGAGCATGAGGAGCCTTCCTTTTGATCTCAATAGCAATAACACCAAACAAGAGAACCTAGTAGATATACAAGAATCAGGCGCATAAGCAAAACCTGAAGTGTGTTTCATTAAAGACGATGAATGGATAAAACTTAGAATTATCTTTTTCTCAATAAAATTGAGGCTGATCTAAGAACTGATTATCAACATAAAGCTTTGTGAAAGTGTCCAACCTGGATGGTTGCTCCACTCGCATACCAGAACGGCCCACTAATACCATATTTCCAAGCAACATTAGAGCTTTGAAGTATTGTAGCAGCCCACGTCCACTTGAGAATCCCGGTAGAAAATATTGAAATATTTCAAACTTGAAAGTTCCTTTAGTGTAAACTAAAACAACATTGCAAAAATAAAAAATAGGTTAAATTATTTGGTTGTTACCTGAGAAACAATGACACTAGCAATAAGTCCAGTTTTAACATTCCGACCAGCAGTATTGAACCATTCAGACGTGTGACGAGCTCCCACATAACGTTTTTCAAGCCATACCTAAATATCAATATCAAATCAGAATAAACATCTTTTTATTTTCACCAAGTAAGATATTCTTTACTATTTTGGGAAATGGAGATGAAGCAGATTCCATCATCTTTGAATACTATCTTATATGTGATGGACAAAATATCTGTAAACTATTCATGTTTGAATTAAGAAGTACTTTGTTTATTCAGTTTCATAATGATAAAAAAGACATATCTAAATAGACTAATTCTCATATGCTAAAAAAACAAACTGAAAAGAAGAAAACAAATGGATCACTTTCCTATGTCCAAGAAAGTCAACATAATCCACCAATTATGTTACGGAATCTAATAATTGAATCTATCCATACAGATTCTTGAAGAAATTAACAAAATAATAAATAAAAGAAAAAAGAAAAAGAAAAATGGTATCAAGTAGATGCATTTAAACATGTTGGTGCTGATTTGTACACAATCAGTCTCTCGGAGAAAGGATAAAGATAGAATCTGAGAACTCACTTCAACAAAAAATCTAAACTCTCAACTGAGCAACTAAAACTTCATACTAACTAAGATTCAATGAACACATAACAAAAAACATAAGTGATACAGAAAAAGAATGAGCAAACTCATACCATCCATTCATTTCAAATAAGCATGTACACTAAGTAATACTCTATGGTAAGTTAAGTGATACATACCAAGAAAGAAGTGAAGAAGGCAAAGAAAGCTCCAAATCCTAATATAACAGCATATCCAACACCTTGATTCAGAACTGTTTTCCCCTCGAAAAAACTGCTTTGGCGAATGCAGTCCACACCTGATATGTGGTAGTACTTCCCTGAAAACCCAAAAGGTGGACACTGCAAGGAAGAAGAAGCCATGAGGATTGAGAGAAATTCAGTCCTTATTTAGATTCTCTCTATCTCTCAATGATATCAAGCTAGAGAAGCTAAGAACTCAATACATAGTGAAACTACATATGATGAGGAGAGAGAGAAAAGAGAGGTAGAGGGTGATTGTCAGTTACCCAAGTACATTTGACATTGAATCTGTACCTGTTTGCTTGTAATAGGAATGGCCAATGAGAGCTCCGCCTTCTTCTATGAGATTTTGGCTTACTGTCAGATATTAAAATATTCTAACCCCATTTGGTTGAGAGTGGGATTAGAAAATTTATAAATTGTTTGACATTCAATGCACACAGCAATTATCCGTACCCAAAAGATTCATTTCTGTTTCTTCTACCTTATATTTCTATTTTTCTTTTTTAATTAAAAGATCTACTTTCGTTCTCCCCAATATACTGCCTGCAATCTCTAGATGACTGCATCGAAGTTACAGCTAAAAAAGCTAGCAAATTCAACTCTGAACAGCATCAGCATGACCTTACATATGACAGGGACAAGAATTAATAAAACATTGTGATGTCAGAGAACTCTTTGATTGGTAGATTTATAATCGACTAAAATTGGAATACAAGTTTCTAGAATGGGTTTGCGCATGGTGTTGAGCTAAGTCTTCCACAGCCAAACACAACCCTTAGTGCGAATAAACCATACGACGAACAGAGTAAAAATGTTACGTTCTTATTTCGTATTTCTAAATTATATGAGTGGCCGAAGCCGATACTGACATACTGACAAGGTTTTAGTATAAACTATACAAGAGTGTAAAAGCAAACCCTTCAACGCCAAAAGAATAGCTTGATCACTGGAAATGTACCATTGTCCGCTGGAACTCTGAATCCAAGGGAGAGGAAGGAGAGCATCTGATTTGATCTGAGCCGCATCACAACCATTTGAAATACCCCCAAGGCAGGCACTTTGTATACTAAGCCTATAACACTACAAAACTTTACGTATAAATTTAAGATTACATTCCTTCGATGAGGGGTGCCAGGGAGAACGCCCCATGCACAACTGCTTCAATTATTTCTAGTATGCTAATGCTTCATCTTCTGTTTCTTTTCCAGGTAATGCACAAATGGAGCGGCGGACTGGAAACTGAACAGGTATTATTACAGCGTTTCCACACACTTAAACTTCCTTCACAGTAAACTCTGCACCGATAGCGTCTTCTTTTCCGTTATCACCATCATTGATCGCCACTCTATAGCTCCGCCTCTCTGTCCTAGAAGAGGAAGGCCTACCAACTGTTTCCATTAACCTACTAAACACAAGTTTCACAGGGATGCAAGTTACTACAGTAGGTCCAACCTCGTCCAATTTGATATATTCATCCACAGCACTTCTACTCTTGCTCAAGAGCTTTTCATCTGACATGGCCTTACCACTGTGTTTTCGTTCAGCAGCAATTGATGACAGCATTCTTGTTCTCTGGTTAGCCAATGTTACTTTTTTCAACAAATCATTTGGTGTCTTCCTCGAACTATGAACTTTCGAGATGTCTTTCCTTGTTTTCTGACTAGTTGAATACGATTTCCTGTACACTGAAAGCTTGCTCTCCAAATCTGGGGGTCGATAAAGACTCTGATTGGAAGCCTCAGCCGGGTCACCATTCAATGTGGCTGATGATGAAGGATTAGGACGTCGGACACGAAGCATAACTGTCCTTCTAGCAGTTCTCCAAGCTGGCGGAACTGGCGAAATACCACCATTAACATCTATGGTGGCCTCCCTCAATTCTTCATTTGCCGAGATAAGATCCATAGAATCATCTTCTAACGCTTCAATCTGAACAGGGTGCCCTATTATCGCTTTTCCATTCAATCGGCTCATCAAAGAAACCAAAGGAACATGCTCCCCATGGTAACCAGATTGGACCTGTATATCCACATCCACCAGCAAGGATTTCGTGCGATCATTGAGATAATGGCCACTATAAGCTGGGTGAAACCGCTCACTAGATTCATCCCAGTATCTTCTTGATGCTACTTGAGATAGCCCATCAACCTCCCAAATCCCTTCAGAATCGAAGAAGTTACGGCGCTTTCTGCCACGATCATTTCGAGCAGCTTCAAATTTTGGTTGGTGCTTCTTTCTTCCATATCCCCAGTTCTCAATCAGATCGTCCTCAAAAACATTGTCCAGTTCCTCACTTTTGTGATATAGATTCGGTCTTCTATCAAGATATGTGTCTTGAAAGACTCCATTTAAATCATCTTGATCCATTGTATCTATGGATCTTCTCGTCTCACTACGTATGTTCCGCCTCCCCTTTAATTGCCATCTAGATGACTTCACACCAACAGACCCCATTGCACTTCGGTCAAATGTATGTTGCTGGGATCTGTAAGCAGGATATGCTGCATCATCCAGTTCGTCCACACTCATTCTACCAGAGTTGAGCTTATTATAACAATTACCAGTTAAGTATATACCAGAATTTATTTTCCCAACAGCATCTGCACATCCAGGAAGACAAAGCAGTATCCAATGAGCCAACTTATATAATCATGCATAATTTAATAACAATTCAGTCAATTTTGTGCATAAAAGGAAAAAGAAAATAAATAAATAAAAGCCCAGAATGAGAAGAGCTTAAAGATCTTACTTGAAACCATAGGTGTGCTTTCATCCATATCCTGATTAACGTATTCACTGTCAGATGTATCAGATGATTCGTCTTCCATTGATCCAGATGAGCTATTCTCCTCAGTTGATGAACTTGGGTCCACATGACAGCTATCTGTTTTAAACTGAGATTTTAAACTCAGCATCTTGTTTCCAGGATAATCCGTATGCTCCATGTCATTATTCAACTCAGCTGGCAAATTAACACACTGTATTCTTTTCAATCTGCATAAATCTGCTGTCTGCACTTTTTCATCTTGGGCAGAGATAGAAACACTTCCACCATCAACCTTCACGCTATTTTGTATGACTTTAGCAAGACAACGACGTCTATCACGTTTCTTAGCAGGGGACTCAGATGGTTTAACTGGAGCCCTTTTCCTTTTCATGTCCAGCAATTTTTCACTACTGCTAGCAGGACATTCAACTCCAACACTTTGAACACCAGTAGGGACCACCTTGACATGATTATCATCTAGAAGGGGAGTTTTACCTTTAGAGGCTGGTTGCTTCCCATGTTTAGAATTCCGAGCATATAAAGAATTCCCCATGCTCTTTACCTGACTAGATGAATCTAATTTCTTTGTGTTACATTGACCATTTGCAAGATTATCTGGAGTACCTAAGCCATTTTTCAACTTTTTATTTCTGAAACTATTAACACCACTGCGTAATTTTGGCTTCTTTTCCAGCTGTTCCCTCTCAAGTTCAAGAGCATGACGAATTGCATCTTCTCGACGTGCATATTTCTCTCTTTTCTTTACAGGGGTTTTTCCCTGAAAGCTTGCAGCCTTTTCAATGCAATCATCAAACTCACCACATCGAAATGGCTTTACACGTCTGGACTTCTCTAAATTGTACCAATCCCTGAAACAAAAAAATATTTAACACCAAGATGAAGTGGAGGATAGTATGCACTTCTTAAGGTACACAGATGTGTTAATTGAAGCAGTCCACAAGCAGATGAACTGATTATGAACTTCAATTGACAGTGAAAATTAATCCACATACTCCTACAGTGAGTGATGCAAACAGGCCACTAAACTATTAAAACATTACCATTATAAGCAACTTCAAGAATGCTGGTTTACTAGTTTACTCTCAGCCTTAAGAAACAAGGCAATTCCTGAATGTTTTTCACTGATTTACATCCAAGATTTGCAATACAAAAGCAGATATCTCTTTCATTTCTATTACTTCCCAGTATAGTGACTTATTATATTTGCTGTATTTTCTATGAGCTAAAGCATGTCTGTTTCAGAACAAGTAACGCCCATTTCAATACCATTGATCAAATAATTAAAAAATGGTGAAATATCTATTCAGTTCATAAGTGTGAATTCAACAATATTACAAGCAGTGACGGAGCCAGCATAGGCCATGGAAAAGGAGTAATTACCTCCAAATGGCCCTATACTGGATCCGCAACTGCCGGTAATTTCATCTGGTTAACACTTAAGTGCTGATCCACCAAGGCTATTTCTAACGAAATCAAAGTCTATTCTGCCCCCGGCCTGGTGCTATCTTGGCTCCGTTACCACCGAGGCGAAAAACAGAACCAATTATCATCACAAGGATCAACCAACTTATACGAATCCGGACTCTAAATTCTGATAAACAGTATAATGTTAAGACAATCCATAAATTTGGATTTAAACAAAATTACCCACAGTAACGGAGCCAGCATAAGCCATGGGGGAGGGGCAATTCGCCCTCCAATGCCCTACGTAGGTCCGCCACTACCGGTAATTTGGTCTGATCCACATTATATGCTAACCCACCAAGCCCATTTCTAATGGGTATCATGTTAAGAAAACTGATAAGTGCAGAATATACGACATTACCAGCAGTGACGGAGCCAGCTAAGGGCAGGGGAGGCTCAATTGATTCCCACTGCCCTAAACTGAGTTCGCCACAGCTGCTAATTCCGTCTAATTAAGACTACTATGCTAACCCGCCAAGACTATTTCTAATGCAATCAAGTCCATTTTGCTCCCCTCAGTGGTGCTATCTTAACTATATCACCCATTACCAGGCCATAAAAAGTATTACCAATTATCATCATAAAGATTAACCTACTCATACAAACACTAAATTTTCAAAACTGTATACATTTCTTTGAGTCATATTTCACCAAACACGTAACAACAAAACTTAAGTAAGACCAACCTTAATTCATACGAATCAATCACTAGACTACCAAGCTTTTCTAATGCAATCAACTGTATATCAATTCCCCATTTTGTCCCCCACCCCTGTGGTGCTATCTTGACTCCTCCACCAAAATTACCAGGACAAAAACAGTACCAATTATCATCACAAAGATGAACCTAATTGTACAAACAAAACCCATCACTAAACAGTATCATGTTGAGACATTTTTCTATGACACATTTTCATCGAACAGTTTACCAGCAAAACAAAACTGAAGTAAGATTAACATCAATCAACCACTAAATTATGAGAAAAAGGATGAAATGAGAGTGGAAACTTACACAGAAGCATCATCACGACCTAGAAGTTTAACAGGAGTACCAGATCTTGGTGACATTAGATGAGAAGAAGCTAATTCCTGAGGACCAACAATTTTACCAGGCCACCATGATCCATTTCTTCGTCTTACCCATACAATTGTACCAACAGTAGCATCTAATTCACTCATCATTGTTCCTCCTCCTCCTTCTAATTCATCTCTTATCCCCATCCCCTTTTACTAACTGTTAAAGTGTGATGATGATGATGATTTCCATTTCAGATCTTAATTTTGGTTTTTTAGGGTTTTGATTTGAAAAATGAAAGAGAGATCTGATATGGGGGTTTCCTTTGTGTCTGATTCTGTTTTGAAATTCAGTCTTCTTCTTCTTCTTCTTCTTCACTGTTGGTTTTCTAATTTGTCTCTCTCTAGGTGTTGTTGAATCTGTTTTCTGTGTAGTAACCATGGTTGAGTTGTTTTTTTAGTTTTTATCTTGAGGGAGGAGAAGTTAGAAAGGTAGGGTGAGAGATGAGATGATCCTGTACAGTGTGTACCACTGTAATGAATGTGATTAAGATTTTCAGTAGATGGCACGTGGGTCTAGTCTATCACCGACATTTTATTTGCCTGACGTGGAGGAATTACTGAGTTTCGTGCCTTTTTACTTTAGTAGTAGTATCTCTTACTTTACTCTTTTTCCTTATTTCTTCATCATTGCTATCCTAGGGATCATCATCATCATCACTCTCATCTTCTGGATCAACATTATCATCATCGTCATCGGACGGTGGAGAAGGATCAAGACGAGCAGCATCTTTAGCCCACTTAATCTGTTGGGAAATAAAAATGATATTACTAAAATTAATAGTTTCTTACTTAAATTAATTTTTGTTATTTTAATTAGCTTGATGGGTGCTAGGATCACTAGTCCAAACTTGGGTGGAATTAAAGCCATCTATTTTCACTTCTTAGTGAATGAGAAACCTCTGATTATCCCACATTGGGCAAACCAAGGAGGAAGTTCATGCATATTACCACATATGTTCTATATAAGGAAAAGAACTAGTGGATTGGATATGGACTTGGGAAATGGACTAGTGGGCAAATGCATACATGTACGGTGCTTCGCACCGGAGCACCGCAGGCCGCGGGCTTGCGGAGCTTGCGGTGCTTGCGTGTGCTTTTGCGTGTGTTCTTGGCGCGACCCTTGGCGCGAGCCTTGGTGTTTTAATGGGGATTTAATATTTCAAATTAAATTTTCACCGTTTTAAAACTCAAAAGATTTCTTCTCCTATAAAAGAACAACATTACTAAGGTTTTCGTTTACCCCAGTCGCAGCCACTGTCCTGACGACTTTTCCTCTCTTCTTGCTTTGATTTGCGCACTAGAATTTACTTTCTTTTTCTTTCATCTTCTGTTAAGTTCACAACGGGCCAACGAGCTTTGCTAGCTGGGTTGGTATCAGGTGATTTTATCCTGAATTCAAGTTTGTCACTGAAAGGGTATAGCAGCATCTTCCTGAAGGTGTACCTGGCAAATA
>JAJJMC010013921.1:564499-634678 GCA_023531435.1 Papaver californicum | reverse complement strand
CCACCAACAGAGTTGGAAGACCAATTATTAATGTTTAGTAGCTACCTGGAAATTTGGCATGTTATTATGGATTAGTAGTTCAATTGGCTTTTAGTTTTGAGTCTTTGTATTTCTAGGAAGCTTGAGAGGCCTTTCACTTTTCCTAAGGGTTTTTTATACTTATAGATTTAAGAATTTTATCTCCAGATTCGTTTATTTTAAGTTTTTTATATAAACGAATTGTATGGTGCCCATTTGAATATAAAATAAAAAAATTTCCTTTTACTTTACAGAAAATTTTCATTACTTCCTATGTTCTTCAAACACTAACTGTACATGACCTGTTGTATTATGGTGTGGCTAGACAACTATCGGTAGGAAATGTGCTTGGTTATGCATTTTTTATAGGCTTTATTCTTTCGAATGACTAAGTAGACATCTTAGTCAGATAAATCATGATACTCCTGTTTTCCCCCGGATGGAATTTGGTTGACACTAAATAGCATATTGAAATTGTACAAACAAAAAAAGAGGTAACTACCTAGTTTTATCCAAAAGCAAACTGTTCGTGAGTGTACAATATTTACTTTTATGAACGTTTCATGACATCATGGAGAAAATGACAGGATTCTTTATCTGTTTTTTTAATCCAACGACATTAAAATCAAAGTTGATCTGTACCCACCTTAAAACTGTGCGTAAGAGATCAAATAGAGGGTGACTGTCCAGTCCAGTGATAAGGTTGTTGTAAAAGTAGAATGTGCCCTATTTTATTCCAGAAATAGGGCCTTTTCTGCTCTCCTTTTATTCCATCAAACTGTCACACAACATTTCTGCTTCTTCTTCTCTGATAGCTACAAAACAATGGAGTCCTTATTATTGAAGACAAATCCATTTTTCTGCTGCTAATATCCTTGGAAGAACCAAGATGAGTAGGAATCCTAAAACTTCTGAGTTCATGAAGACTAATAATCTTTATATTACCTTTGCTTCAAAGTTTCAATCCTTCAAGAAGGCTATGTTTCTGTTACTTCTCCTTCATTTGAGGTACTAAGAAATTTTACTCTCATTTTATTTTCATTTTTGTGGATTTTCTCTGTTTTTGATTTTGTTCTATTGTTAAGTAAAATACTTTTTTCTTCAACTGAGATAACATAATATGATCTCATTGTTAAAGTTCCTTGAGTACTAGTCTGATTCTGGGTTGATTTAAGCGAGGTATTTAATTTGATGCCTAAACTTGTGAGTACGTAAGAGATTGTGTTTTCCATAAGGGGGTTTGATTTGATTTTTAAAACATAAGTAATGATGAGTGTGATTTTTTTAATGGTTTGCTGGAGGTCATTCCTATTTGATTCATAAGAATGCGATATTATAATTGGAGCTTGTGTTTTCTCTTTTGGTTGTTTAGACGATTCTGCTTGGGTGTATTTAGGGTTATTTGTTCCTTTGTATTTCGGCTAAGAGTTAATTAATGATGTGATTAAGTTGGGGTTTTCCTTAAAAACAGAGTATGTTGTATATTTATGCTTGTTTTCTTCAAACACAGTATGTGTTTTCATCCAAATATGTTGTATTGTTAATTTTTTTCTTCAGATCTATGTATGGTTTTAAAAGTACTCTAGATGATTATGCTTTGATCGAAAAAAACAACAAAACTATATTCTAGAAATATAAATGATTCAAATAGATGGTTTCAGGAATATGTGAATCAGATGACTTGTCTTTTTTTTGTGTCTGTGACTCAGTAGTGAGGGTCTGACTCTGAATATCTCTGGAATCTGGATTGGCCTTTCGATATGAATCAGTCTAGTAAGATTGTTGGAAAACAATGGCTAAACAAATGATTTTTAAATCATTTATGAAAAATATAAAATATTATGTTATTTTGGTTCAAGCTCCTGACTTATTGGTCACTTCACATGTTTTGGTTTTTTTCTTTGTTTTCTTTTGTGAATGAAACACTTTATTCTCACATCGATGAGTTTCCACTTTTTAAGTTGTATTAAGAAATTATATAAACAAACTTGATCTGTACCCACCTTAAAACTGTGCGTAATCAACAGACTTGTTGCTAGTGTAAGAGATCAAATAGAGGGTGACTCTCCAGTCCAGTGATGAGTTTGTTGTAAAAGTAGTAGTGGAATAGAATGGGCACCATTTTACTCGCACAAGGTTAGAATTATGTTTACGGTAGACCACAAACCCGTACAAGAAACCGTTTCCTCTCCTGGAAAATATGTACTTCTCTTCTCTGTATAGTGTCAGTGCCCACACAAACGAGATAGTAGTATTGCAATTCTCATCTATGATATATCAAAATCTAGAAGGAAGCTTTCTAAATATGGTAAAGATGAAAAATGGGATGTATTCTGAAACGAGACGAGTAATGCACTATTATGTTCTTGTTCTCTCTCAACATCCCCCTATAAGTACTACCTCTCCGCTCTCTTTTTATTCCATCAAACTCTCACGGACCATTTTTGCTTTCTTCTTTTCTGATAGCTACAAAACAATGGAGTCCTTATTGTTGAAGACTACTCCTTTTTCTGATTCTAATATCCTTGGAAAAACCAAGATGAGTAGGAATCTGACTAAAACTTCTGAGTTCATGGAGACTAATAATCTTTTTATTACCTTTGCTTCAAAGGTTCAATCCTTCATGAAGACTGATCTTTCTGTTACTTCTCCTTCATCAGAGGTACTAAGAAATTTTACTCTCATTTTTTTTTCATTTTTGTGGTTTTCCCCTGTTTTTGATTTTGTTCTATTGTTAAGTAAAATACATTTTTCTTCAACTGAGAAAACATAATATGATCTCATTGTTAAAGTTCTTTGAGTACTAATCTTATTCTGGGTTGATTTTAGCGAGGTATTTAATTTGATGCCTAAACTTGTGAGTATGTAAGAGATTGTGTTTTTCATAAGGGGGATTTGATTTGATTTTTGAAACGTAAGTAATGATGAGTGTGATTTTGTTAATGATCTGCTGGAGTTGAGCCCTATTTGATTCATAAGAATGCGATATTGTAATTGGAGCTTGCGTTTTGTCTTTTGGTTGCTTAGACGATTCTGCTTGGGTATATTTAGGGTTTTTTGTAGCTTTGTATTACGGCTAAGATTTAATTAATGATGTGATTAATTTGGGGTTTTCCTTAAAAACAGAGTATGTTGTATATTTATGCTTGTTTTCTTCAAACACAGTATGTGTTTTCATCAAAATATGTTGTATTGTTAATTTGTTTCTTCAGATCTATGTATGGTTTTAAAAGTACACTGGATGATTATGTTTTGATCGACAAAATCATCAAAACTATATTATAGAAACTTAAATGATTCAAATAGATGGTTTTGGGAATATGTGAATCGGATGAGTTATCTTTTTTTTTTCTTTTTTTTTTCAGTGACTCAGTAGTGAGGGTCTGACTCTGGATATCTACGGAATATGGATTGGCATTTCGATATGAATCGGTCTACTAAGATTCTTGGAAAACAATGGTTAAACAAATGAGTTTAAATCTTTTAAGAAAAATATAAAATATTGTGTTACTTGGGTTCGAGCTCCTAACCTATTGGTCACTTTACATGTTTTGGTTTTTTTTCTTTGTTTTCTTTTGTGAATGAGACACTTTAGTCCCACATCGGGGAGTTTCCACTTTTTGGCCTTGTTTGATAAAAATTATACTTATCATTTATGATTATAGATAATCATAAATTAAAAAATAATTATGTTATTAATTTTTTCTTCAATAAATTTTAACAAACACATTTTTAGAATAATTGATTATCTTAGAAATATGATCTCAAAGAGGGGAAGAAAGAATGATTATCTAAGAATTCTTTTTTAATCCACTATTGTTTTTTTGTCTTTCTCTTGATAGTTTAGAGAAAATAAGGGGGAAAAGTCAAATTCAATTTTGTTTAAAAAAAGAATTGATTATGATAATTTTTATAAAAAACTTTTTTCTACTTATAAAAATAATGAATTTTTTTGATTATGATTAAAATAATCAGTTTTTATAAATTTTAACAAACACCATATAATGGATTATGGGCTCATAATCCATTATAATAATGGTTACCAAACAACCACTTAAAGTTGTTTTAAGAGATTATATAAACAAACTTGATTTGTACCCATCTTAAAACTATGCGTAATCAACAAACTTATTACTAGCGTAAGAGATCAGATAAAGGGTGACTATAAATTCCAGTGATGAGGTTGTTGTAAAAGTAGTAGTGGAATAGAATCGTCCCCATTTTACTCGCGCGAGGTTAGGATGGTGTTTACGTCAGACCACAAACCCGTACAAGAAACCGTTTCCTCTCCTGGAAAATATGTTATTCTCTTCTCTGTATAGTGTTAGTGCCCACACAAAAAGGATAGTAGTATTGAAATTCTCATCTGTGATATATCAAAATATAGAAGGAAGCTTTTTAAATTTGGTAAAGATGAAAAATGGGATGTATTCTGAAATAAGACGAGTAAAGCACTATTATGTTTTTGTTCTCTCTCAACATCCCCCTATAAGTACTCCCTATCTGCTCTCATTTTATTACATCAAACTCTCACGCAGCATTTCTGCTTTCTTCTTTTCTGATAGCTACAAAACAATGGAGTCCTTATTGTTGAAGACTACTCCTTTTTTCTGATGCTAATATCCTTGGAAGAACCAAGATGAGTGGGAATCTGATTAAAACTTCTGAGTTCATGAAGATTAATAATCTTTCTATTACCTTTGCTTCAAAGATTCAATCCTTCAAGAAGACTGATCTTTCTGTTACTTCTCCTTCATCTGAGGTACTAAGAAATTTTACTCTCATTTTTGTTGTTTTCCCATGTTTTTTATTTTGTTCTATTTTTAAGTATAATACCTTTTTCTTCAACTGAGATAACATAATATGAACTCATTGTTAAAGTTCTTTGAGTACTACTCTGATTCTGGGTTAATTTAAGCGAGGTATTTAATTTGATGCCTAAACTTGTGAGTACGTAAGAGATTGTGTTTTTCATAAGGGGGGTTTGATTTTATTTTTAAAACATTAGTAATGATGAGTGTGATTTTGTTAATGATATGCTGGAGTTGAGCCCTATTTGATTCATAAGAATGCGATATTGTAATTGGAGCTTGCGTTTTGTTTTTTGGTTGTTTAGACGATTCTGCTTGGATGTATTTAGGGTTATTTGTTGCTTTGTATTACGCCTAAGAGTTAATTAATGATGTGATTAAGTTGGGGTTTTCCTTAAAAACAGAGTATGTTGTATATTTATACTTGTTTTCTTCAAACACAGTATGTGTTTTCATTAAATATGTTGTATTGTTAATTTATTTCTTTAGATCTATCTATGGTTTTAAAGTACACTGGATGATTATGCTTTGATCGAAAAAAATCATCAAAACTATATTCTACAAATATAAATGATTCAAATAAATGGTTTTAGGAATATGTGAATCGGATGAGGTTTTTTTTTTTTTTGTCAGTGACTCAGTAGTGAGGGTCTGACTCAAAAATATCTATGGAATCTGGATTGGCCTTTCGATATGAATCGTTCTAGTAACATTGTTGGTAAACAATGGCTAAACAAATGATTTTTAAATCTTTTATAAAGAATAAAAAAAAAATGTGTTGTTTGGGTTCGAGCTCCTGACCTATTGGTCACTTTGCATTTTTTTGGTTTTTTTCTTTGTTTTCTTTTGTGAATGAAACACTTTAGTCTCACATCGGGGAGTTTCCACTTTTTAACTTGTATTAAGAGATTATATAAACAAATTTGATCTGTACCCACCTTAAAACTGTGCTTAATCAACAGACTTGTTGCTAGGTAAGAGATCAAATAGAGGGTGACTGTCCAGTCCAGTGATGAGGTTGTTGTGAAAGTAGTAGTGGGATAGAATAGACCGCATTTTACTCGCTCGAGTTTTGAATTTTGTTTACGTCATACCACAAACCCGTACGGGAAACCGTTTCCTCTCCTGGCAAATATGTTCTTCTCTTATCTGTATTGTGACAGTGCCCACACAAACGAGATAGTAGTATTGCAATTCTCACCTGTGATATACCAAAATCTGGAAGGAAGCTTTCTAAATATGGTAAAGATGAAAAATGGGACGTATTCTGAAATGAGACGAGTAACGCACTATTTTGTTTATGTTCTCTCTCAACATCCCCGTATAAGTACTCCCTCTCTGCTTTCTTTTTATTCCATCAAACTCTTACACAACATTTTTACTTTCTTCTTCTCTGATAGCTACAAAAGAATGGAGTCCTTATTGTTGAAGACTATTCCTCTTTTTGTTGCTAATATCCTTGGAAGAACCAAGATGAGTAGGAATCTGACTAAAACTTTTGAGTTCATGAAGACTAATAATCTTTCTGTTACCTTTGCTTCAAAGTTTCAATCCTTCAAGAAGACTGATCTTTCTGTTACTTCTCCTTTATCTGAGGTATTAAGAAATATTACTCTCATTTTTTTTTTCATTTTTGTTGTTTTCCCTGTTTTTGATTTTGTTCTATTGTTAAGTAAAATACATTTTTCTTCAACTAAGATAAGATAATATGATATCATTGTTAAAGTTATTTGAGTACTAATCTGATTCTGGGTTGATTTAAGCGAGGCATTTAATTTGATGCCTAAACTTGTGAGTACGTAAGAGATTGTGTTTTTCATAAGGGAGTTTGATTTAATTTTTAAAACATAAGTAATGATGAGTGTGATTTTGTTAATGATTTGCTGGAGTTGAGCCCTATTTGATTCATAAGAGTGCGATTTGGAGCTTGTGTTTTCTCTTTTGGTTGTTTAGACGATTCTGATTGGGTGTATTCAGGGTTATTTGCTGCTTTTTATTACGGCTAAGAGTTAATTAATTATGTGATTAAGTTGGGGTTTTCCTTAAAAAACAGAGTATGTTGTATATTTATGTTTGTTTTCTTCAAACACAGTATGTGTTTTCATCAAAATATGTTGTATTGTTAATTTGTTTCTTCAGATCTATGTATGGTTTTAAAAGTACTCTGGATGATTATGCTTTAATCGACAAAATCATCAAAACTATATTATAGAAACTTAAATGATTCAAATAGATGGTTTTGGGAATATGTGAATCGGATGAGTTATCTCTTTTTTTTTTCTTTTTTTTTTCAGTTACTCAGTAGTGAGGGTCTGACTCTGAATATCTCTGGAATCTGGATTGGCCTTTCAATATGATTCATATGAATCGGTCCAGTAAGATTGTTGGAAAAGAAGGCTAAACAAATGATTTTTAATTCTTTTATAAAAAATAAAACATATTGCGTTATTTGGGTTCGAGCTCCTGACATATTGGTCAGTTTACATGTTTTGGTTTTTTTTCTTTGTTTTCTTTTGTAAATGAAACACTTTAGTCCCACATCGGGGAGTTTTCACTTTTTAATTTGTATTAAGATATTATATAAACAAACTTTTCTCAATTTATTTTGACATCCAAGGAAAAAGGGTTTTTCCATATTTTTGGAGAGACCAATTGAATAATAATTTATTATTATCTTTCTTAAGTTTTTGGAGATTTTCCTATAAGGGTTTTTCTGAGTTGTCAAGCTCAAGTTGAGCATCTACTACAAGTGCTAGTAGTAGGTTTAGTATGGTGTTTTATCCTTGAGGCATCCGCTCTGTGGAGACTATAGCATCACTCTTGAGTGCAACCGGGAGCTAATGTCTTAAGGACATCATGTTGAACACGTGACTCACTCTGTTTTTCCAAAGTTTCGTTACATACCATCTCGATGTTGCGGAGATAGGAGGAGCTCATCCGTTTTGACGAATCACTTCCGTTAAGAGCTAAGTATCAACAACCTTTGTTTATTTGATTTTCTTCATTTTTGATTATTGCACCCAACAATCTTAAGACATTATTATTTAGTAATAATTATAAATGAACAATTTATTTTTGAATCGTCGACGTTGATATTATATTAGAAAAATTAAGGATGTTAATTTTGAAGTGAAGAAACAAAATTGAGTTTTCTGGGCAGCTGTAGAGTTTCGAGTATATCTCTTAACTTAAAAGGAATTTAGATGAATCCTTTTAACAGAGTATAATAGACATCCTTATAGTTATCCACACCAAAATTCAGAATTTTTGGAGTTGTAAAAATATTCTTTATATATTTTATAAAACTGAGACACGTTCCTAAAAAATTCTGACGGGCAGAAAAATATTGTTGACTAAATTAGTTTTTCTGGCGTAACTATGAGTTTTTTGAAATGGTGATTCAAAATAAGTTTGTATATCTAGATGTATATTCAAAACTCATATTTAATTTTTTGATTCGGACTTGTGGTTTGTGAGATATGGTATTTGCAAAGATGTTGTGCATGTTTGTCCAGGATATCAATAATTATATCTAAACTCTAGATTAGTACGAGATCTTGCAACCATTTATAGTGGAACTTTGTCACCTTGGATACAATATGAAAACCGGTACTAGTGAGTGCTTTTATCCATACTAAAATTGAGATTTCAATTTAGTTGAAAAATTTCTCATAAACAAATTAGAGCAAGTAACGAATTGATTTTTATGACTTAAAGTGATAATCTCTTATGTGTTAGATTAGTATCACATTGCTAATGAATAATGAGATGTTGAATCAGTTGTGTATGAACTGTGCATTATGTTATAAATCACTTTGATTATATATGCTTTGTGTAGTATCAACTGGCGTGAATCACATGATTGGTTAATAATTGTGCATTAGTAATTTTAATTTTAATTTCTAAATCATTTTGAATATGTTACCTTTTGTTGAAAATATGAGGATCATAATGTACTAGTGTACCATAGTCATATGGATAGTGAGGTATAAAGTATATTTTAGTAACTAGTGCAACAAGAAGGTTAAGCGAACACATGTGTTTTAATTGACATATATATATAAGTGTTTGGATGTTTTATTACCAAATTTTGTTACTTATTGATGATTGTGAAAGTCTAATGTGGAGAGAGACTTAAGTAACTTGATAACTATATTTTGGTAACAAACATTTTGATAAGATGAACACTTATTATCTATTGATAATTTGATATTACCTATGTCAAACGAGAGTATCAACCAATTTTTTGAATCCTAGTTGGGCAGAAGTTTTATCATCTTAAATTGAATGATAGATTAAGTGCTAATCTGTGATAATTTCTGTTTTTAGTTGTGTGCTTATCTCCTTGGAACATAGAATTGTTTATTCAAATTTGAATGGAACAATTGACATTCTTACTGTGTTAAGTAATTTTACTTTTCAGTGGAGATGATAAAAAGAATTGGTAGGTAAATGCAGGAAGTGCTGGAACGTGTGCTCCAGAAAAGACATGTTTTGTCTTCTACCAAGAATGGGAAAGATGCAAAAGCATTTTCATGAACAACTCAACTATCAAAACAGTTGAAGAAATAGGTAATGATTTGAAAGGCTTGTCAGGTAGGGACATTAATCAAATTATGATATCATTCTCAATATGTGCAATGCGATTTATTAGTGTCAAATGCTATCTACCTAAGTTACTATGAAATTTTATACTTAGAAATATGGTCTTGTGATGTTTTGAGTGTTAGCTTAATAGAACAAGACAGTAGTAGATAAAAGGGAAAATCGTCAATTAATTGAGAATGAATACATGAACATGTTATATCATAATGTTGGTATGGTACTATGGTGTGTCTTAGTTAGATGCAACCTAAAGGACACATAATTGTAGTTTCTTATGTTGAGAAATCCTGATGACTGTGGAGGCCCTTATGCCTCAAATATGGGGGTATAGGATGGAAATAATTTTTTGTTTGATTTCTCAAGCATATTTATAGAAGACCCTAAACTTATATGTGTCCTACCCTGTAGACCTCAATTGAGGGGGTCTAAGTTGAGAATGAAGAGTCGATTTTCTTTAGCAAATCATTGCATATGATCACCAGAACTGTACTACAATAACATGTTAGTTCTGAAGTTAACAACATTTGAATAAAATAAATTTTATTGTTGAGGATGTTGAGTTCTCGACAACAGTCTTGATACAGGCATAATTTATACATATTTACTTCCTAATTAATATTTGTTATTACTTAATTTTATATTAATATTCTTGTGTTATTTCTATAATAGGTGGTTCGTATAAAATCCAATGTTATAAAATAAACAAGGTTAATTCGTGTACACGCCGAAGAAGCGTTGCAGTGTATTAAGAGGAGTGAGACTTGAGTACACGTGATTAAAATGGAGTTGGTTGTTGTCTTTTAATAGAGACTTGACCGTGCATAGAAGTATAAAAGGGAGATAAGAACTGGACGTGGCCCTTGTCATATGATGGAGAGAATGAAAAGTAGGTGTTGGGTAGAGTAGGGGTAGCTTGATGAAGTAGGAAGAGTGGGGAAACACGTGAACTAAAGAAGAAAAGAATTAGAGAGAGAGAGGGTGGTGTTAGTTTTTCTTGTTACGTGGAGTAGTTTGGTGGTAGATTTTGTTGATAGTGACATGACCAAAGACCTAGAGTAGATGAAAAAGAGACCTAGCCTGGGGATTATGAAGTGAGATTAAGAGAGAAGTATAACACGTGGGCGCTAGGAGTTGGTGAGAGAGAAATCAGGTTTCTTTTGAGTTTGGAAATTCGGAAAGTATAAAGAGGAAGAGATGTTGACGTGAGAAGGGATTTCTCTTTTCTCTAGGTTTTGTTGGGAGGTACGGTAGAAGGGGGAGGTGAGATAGGAAGAAAGGACAGCAGGGAGAGAAGATCTGACAGAGTTCTGGACAGACGGGAAGACGTGACCGTCAGAAGAAATCCAGTGAACAGACGGGAAGATCTGACAGAGTTATGGACAGACGGAAATACAGTGATATTTTTCTCCCTCTACTTTTTTTAATTATTTTTATGGGTTTTAAGAAACCCATCTCCATGTTCTAATTAATTTGTAACTAGGGTTTAATGTCTAAACCACTTAATAGTTTAGATCAATTAAATCAAATTATTTGATACAGACTATTATGATTTGAATAGATTAATTCCATGATTTTTGATTTATTGATTTAATGAAAAATTAGTTGCTGCTTCACCAGTTCTGTACAATACAATAACCTACGCGCAGAATTAATAGGATAGCAAATATGTTTGTCTATTTATTTGATATTTCATGCTTAGGTTAAATCCTTAGATGGGGTATGTTTAGAAGAGCCAGATATTATTTGTGAACATATAATTAGTTTCAGATTATTTTCTCGCTAATGCAATTAGATGGTGTATGCATGAGACTTAGGGCTTTTGATGCGCCATGCTTAGGGTGTCCCAGTGATATTTGCGACTCTAATACATATAATAGGTGATGTCGATAGAACGAACAATAGATGAATATTCAGGAGTTATGTTTCACTTCAGTAATTAAACAGAAATAGTGGTGGATACTGAAAACTCTGGTTACTGTTTCTCCCATTTTATTTAATTTATTAGTTTTGTTTGTTTTATTATTTTATTCATAATTTTAAAAATCCCAAAAATATTATTCTTGATTAGTTGATTAGAGATATTGATTATAGTATCTTCCCGCTCCATGTGGGTTCGACACGTACTTGCCGTTGTCTACTAATTAGACGCCGTGTGATTGCGGTTGTTTATATAGGGTAATCTAAAATCCTATCAATTTTTGGTGCCGCTGCCGGGGAGCGGTTGTGGAATATTGTAATTAGTATTTTTGATTTTCTAATCGTAGTTTAGGTTTTATTTTATTTTGTATATATTTTTATTTTTATTTTATTTTGATGATTTTTAGTTCTATTTGACTCGTTTTGTGTTTTGGTATCTCTTTTCAGGTACTTTTTCGAGGATGATGACTCCTTCTCAGGAGACGTCATCTAAGATGACACTTCGGGAATACATGTATTGGTCAGGACAGAAGGAAGTTCTTGCCTCACCTATGGAGACGTCGTCCAAGATGACACTTCGGGAATATATGGATCGGTCATGGCATAAGGAAGTTTTTGTTTCACCTCTGGTAAGTGAAGAATCACCTTTAATGTTATATGAGAAGTTTTGTAAACACAGACCTCCTAGTTTGGAACAAAGATTGAGAGTTCTGGACTGCCAGAAATTATTTTTTGATGATGACCAGTCTTGTAGTGACTCTCAATTCCATACATATTATATAGATGACCCTGTGGGTGATTGTGTAGATGATTTGCCTAATTCCATAGATGAATCTATCTCACAAGATCATTCAACCGACTTAGAGGTTGTTTCTAGACCTCCAGACTTCCAAAAGTTACCTAATTTAGGGTTAGAATTGTGTGCTTCTCAAGTTTTGTTGGATCATTTTGCATCAAAATACCCAGAGGACTTGCCTATTCCTGACATTGTGCATGAACCGATTGATATTTCCCTAATCCCAATATTATCCCCATATTTTGTTCTTTACGCACTTCCAAGTGTAGCCTTGTTTTTGATAGTTTCAGTGTCACCGTGTCGCCATAATATAATTGTGAAACTGTCATTTGTATATATCGTATTTTGGGTTGATCCCCAAAATTTCAGGTTGTTAATGTATGGGGATCCTTTTTGTACATATCTAGTAGGTAGATTTTTATTTTCTTTTAGGATTTTTATTTATTTTTATTTTTGGTGTTCTTTGTTATTACTATCGTTTGATGTGTGTTACAGAGAATACTGTTTTTCTTGCGTCAATCAGGTGAGACGTTCCAATCCTTTCTCTTTGATTTACATTTGTTTCTCCTATTTATATTTATTGCATATCATTTTAGGTTGCACGGTTTGAAACATTGAGGACAATGTTAAATTTAGGTTTGGGGTAGAGTTTCAGAAAATTGATGCCAATAAAGAAACTCCGGAATTTAGAAACTTGTGAATTATTCAGGATGACACTAACCATTCTGGGTAGATGGAAACATAGCTCTTATTTATAGGAATTGGTGTGCCCAGCTAAATGGTCTATTCATATCTGGATGCACTCAGGTGTTAGAAATAACATGATAATCATTGAACAAGCATATCTCGGAATCATCATAATCATATCATTTTCTATTTTTATTTTTGCAATTTTATGTTTCTCTTAGTGATTTGGTGGGGCCCTAGTATTGCCATGAGGTCGTAACTCGGATGTATTAGAATTTTGATTTTGAAAAAAAAAATAAAGATTTACACTTTGACAGCAATATGTGTGTGTTTTCCCTGTCTCCGTCGCCTAAGCAAGCGTAGAATGCAAGATCCATGAGAACTATCATGTAATCTGTTGAAAAGGAGCATGCGCTTAGATTCAAAAGATCTAATCATGTAGTCACAAAAAAAAGAAAAAAATAATATTGTGTATATAAATAATAATAAAAATAGGAGCATCCGAGCCGGACTTTATACTAATATTTTGGGAAACACCGGTCACCTTAGTCAACATAGGCACCATTCATCATTTCTATATTCATCTTCTAATCTATCCCTGTGTTTGAATTTGATTGATCTCGAGCAATGTGAATTTTTATCCAGTTTTGGATGTTCAATGATTATTTGAGTAGAGTTTTGCATTCTTATATGAATTTTAGTAAGCTGAGTGCAAACTCGTGGACAACAATTGGATTCATACAGGTAATGATTCTTATAGTCGAAGAATTTAGTATGCCAACTAAATAGCTTGTTTAGTGTCTATCCTTCATCGTTCACAGGTACCTAAAATTTGGTGTAAAGGTTTTGTGGGTATACCTCTTGTAAACCCTCACGAGACAGAACTCGTCCGCTAAGGCCACTTAGGGGTTTAAAGGCTTATTACATATGCTAAATGTAGTCGCGATTCCTGTGAAAGTGAGTTAAGATTTTATTTTATTTTTTAGATTAGTTTTGCTCGAGGACTAGCAAAATATAGGTTTGGGGATATTTGATACATGCATAATTTATAAATATTTACTTCATAATTAATATTTGCTAGTACTTAATTTTGTGTTGATATTATTGTTTTATTTCTATAATATGTGGTTCGTATCAAATCCAATGTTATAAAATAAACAAGGCTAATTCGTGTACACGGCGAAGAAGCGTTGCAGTGTATTAAGAGGAGTGAGACTTGAGTCCACGTGATTAAAAGTGGAGTTGGTTGTTGTCTTTTAATAGAGACTTGACCGTGCATAGAAGTATAAAAGGGAGACAAGAACTGGACGTGGCCCTTGCTGTTTGGTTTTGAGGTGAAATGTGGTACGGTTGGTGGCTCGTCATGTGACGGAGAGAATGAAAATTAGGTGTTGGGTAAAGCAGGGGTAGCTTGATGAAATAGGAAGAGTGGGGAAACACGTGAACTAACAAAGAAAATAATTAGAGAGAGAGGGTGGTGTTAGATTTTCTTGTTACGTGGAGGAGTTTGGTGGTAGTTTTTGTTGATAGTGACATGACCAAAGACCTCGTTAGATGAAAAAGAGACCTGGCCTAGGGATTATGACGTGATATTAAGAGAGAAGTATAACACGTGGACGCTAGGAGTTGGTGAGAGAGAAATCAGGTTTCTTTTGAGTTTTGGAAATCCGGAAAGTATAAAGAGGAAGAGATGTTGACGTAAGAAGGGATTTCTCTTTTCTCTAGGTTTTGTTGGGAGGTACGGTAGAAGGGGGGGTGAGATAGGAAGAAAGGACAGCAGGGAGAGAAGATCTGACATAGTTCTGGACAGACGGGAAGACGTGACTGTCAGAAGAAATGCAGTGAACAGACGGGAAGATCTGACAGAGTTCTGGATAGACGGAAATACAATGATATTTTTTTCCCTCTACTTTTCTTAATTATTTTTATGGGTTTTAAGAAACCCATCTCCATGTTCTAATTAATTTGTAACTAGGGTTTAATGTTGAAACCACTTAATTGTTTAGATCAATTAAATCAAATTATTTGATACAGACTATTATGATTTGAATAGATTAATTCCATGATTTTTGATTTATTGATTTAATGAAAAATTAGTTGTTGCTTCACCAGTTCTGTACAATACAGTAACCTACGCGCAGAATTAATAGGATAGCAAATATGTTTGTCTATTTATTTGATATTTCATGTTTAGGTTAAATCCATAGATGGGGTATGCTTAGAAGAGCCAGATATTATTTGTGAACCTATAATTAGTTTCGGATTATTTTCTCGCTAACGCAATTAGATGGTGTATGCATGAGACTTAGGACTTGATGCACCATGCTTAGGGTGTCCCAGTGATATTTGCGACTCTAATACATATAATAGCTGATGTCGATAGAACGAACAATAGATGAATATTCAGGAGTTATGTTTCACTTCAATAATTAAATAGAAATAGTGGTGGATACTGAAAACCCTGGTTACTGTTTCTCCCACTTGATTTATTTTATTAGTTTAGTTTGTTTTATTATTTTATTCATAATTCTAAAAATCCCAAAAATATTATTCGTGATTAGTTGATTAGAGATATTGATTGCAGTATCTTCCCGCTCCCTGTGGGTTCGACCCGTACTTGTCGTTATCTACTAGTTAGACGTCGTGTGATTGCGGTTATTTATATAGGGTAATCTAAAATCCTATCAAGTCTTCTGAGGTCGGGTTCTCACACGAGATAGAATAGGTTAGACAAATGCTTGACTTTGTGAAATTGTTGTTATAGAATAAAGTAATGATCACTTGGCACATACTCACGTGACACTAAAATTAATACGCCATGCATTGTTTGTCATTATTGTCAGTATGCTATATTATATGGATGTTGAGGCAGTATACTTAAAAGGTTAGTCAAAGGTGGACAAACCTTAAGGGTTTGGTTAGCGCTAGGGGGTAAAGATACAAACTGACTACACCTACATATATTTGACTTGAACCAAGCAATAAGTCATTGACCTAACAATATTATTATGTGATGATGATGATTTCTAGTGATGTGACACTAATGAATTTAGATAAGTGCATTTACACTAAATCTATTGAAGGTGCATTTGTTTAGCATGCCTTTATTATGTGTTTTATAACCATTAACAAATTTGTGTTGTTTAAAGTTTCACAAGAAACAAATATGTTGTTGACGTGGTCTAAAGGACCAGAAGGAACCAAAATCAAATTTTGATTATATAGTTTCTGTCAAGTGTGTTTAATAGGTGTGCATATTTCCCATTTTAATCCTGGAGAATCACATGGATGCTCTGATCAAAGGACAAGAGAATTGGGATGCTTGAGGTACATATTTAATTTCAAATATGTGATATATATGGCACCAACCTTTTGAGGAAAATGTAATGACCGTACTAGTATTTAGTACATGTATCTTATATATGCCTTTATATGCTTTACAACCACCTAGAAAACATTTGACTTTTACGAATTGATTGAAAGACTAAGTTGTTGTAGACAAGCATGATCTAAAGGATCAATGGAACCATAAGAAATTCTGGCGGAAATGGTCTTTGTCAAACTCAATACGTTTAATGTGTGTTGCAAATGTGCAGAGCATTCGGTGTACAAATATATTTGTGACCCCAGAAGAATTAGTGGGATGATCTGATCAAAAATTTGCAGTGCTTGAGGTACATTTAAAATTGTGGACAGTATGTGCATGATACATATTGGACTGACCTTAAGAGATGTTGTGATTTCAGGCTTTGGAGAGTCTTAGCCTATGTGTGCGCCCTCTTAAGTTGTATCAGTAGTTGGAAATATTCCAACAAACATGAGGAACTCGACTGAGATGAAATCAGAGTTCGCTCTCTTAATTTAAAGCATAAGAGGAATTTGAATGGATAAATCCTTTTTTTTAAAGGCATTCCTCTGTGACTGAAGCCTGTGACCACCATTGCTGAAACTCAATTGACTATGTAATTCTAAAGTAAATGAGCAATTGGCAAAGTCTAGACAAACTCGGAGAAGGCTAATTCGGTAAGACAACTACTATCTAATGAAGTGATTTTTGTAGACTTAGTGAAGTCAAAAGAAAAATTAGTGGATCCTTTGACGAAAGGATAATCTAGAGAGATAGTTTGTTATTGCATCGAGGGGGATGGGGCTTAAGATCATTAAAAAACTTGTCATGAAGGATACTCAACCTTGTTGACTGGAGATCCCAAGATCAAGGTTTTGAATGAGATAACTAATTTATGGTGGGTTAAAGGAAACACTACCAGAGAATTTTATTATGGTGTGGACGTGATAGTGTGACTGCATGTGAATGATGACTTTTAATAAGTCTTAATGAGTTATATGGTTTCAATTTAAGATTAAAGTGGGGTGTAGCAGTAAAAACTCTTGATAGAACTCACATATCTGAATGTGGAAGTGGGTCGCTTCTGATGAGAATGGAGCTGATTCTTTAGAGCATTCTGAGAAACGCGATATTTGCTCAGGGCTAAAATGAGCACAACCGCACGAGCTTGGCAAATAGTCATACCCTACCCCACCTAGTTATACTGAAGGGTGGATTTGTTGCAAGCAGATTAACGTTTTGTAAGTGACAATCACGTCGCAGAAGATTCTGAAGCTTTCCCAGCAGCAGAAGCTAGTTAGCTGTTTATCAAAACATTCTGATGGTCAGACTCAACTGATCCTTGTGCAGATGATCACTTCAAATATTTATATATTTTTTTAATCCAATATCGAGTCATTGAAAACAACACATATACTCTCTTTTGCTCATATATAGATAGTGGTAGTATGCACGGAGAACTATTAGATGCACAGGCGTATCTTTTTCTTCTTCGTTAAAGCTGTAGAGAAATGATGATGCAAACCTTAATCCAAATGTGTACTATTCAGGCCTCTTTCCAAATAAATGTAAATGAGTGCTGTTCCTTTTTATATTAAAAGGAACTGCAATCCTTAATCAAACTAATCAAAATTTTGAATCCTGTCCAATCTGTTACAGTGCAGATTGTTGAGTGATGTCTTCATGCTCTCTAGCATGGGAGCAGGTATGCTGTTCCATATGAACAAGAAGGCAGTAGCATAGGTAGTAATGTCAAAATAAAATGTGAGCCCTCCTAAGCTTTGAATCATACTTTCGTGGCTGACTACTGACACTACTCCATTGTGCCTTCAGAAAACGTTTTCTGGCGAACTATGTGTAAATCTACAGGAAAATAAAAATCCTAAAAAATAACAATTCATCCTATCCTGGCTTGGAATTTCTGAATTAAGTAAGCATTAATTAGCCAACACTTGCTCCTTTGCGCATCTAGTTAAATACACTTTGCCTAAAAAACGACAATAAAGAGAAGAAAACAGTAATGACAAACAAATGAGTTTCCATTGCATTTAAATAAAAAACAATGTGTCTGACATGGCTGTTCAAAAAGTGAACAAAGATGCAAATTGATTTCTGGTAAGAACCACTCCCTCCTTCCAGCAAAAACTCCAGAAAGCTCACAAGAAAAATCTCCTTCGGCTCGTATCCATTTCCGGCTAACAAACAGCAAAAAAAAAAAAAAGCAAACTAAGCAAACAAATTATATGATAAAAGGAGAGGAAAATTCTTTCAAATCAAATGAGGGAATATAATACCTTGTGAACCCATTCGTATTCCCCTCCTTTAGTATCAAATGTCCCATGCTGTAAACTGATCAACTTTAGCGTGAAGCGCGGACCACATTCCTGCACGTTTTTGGAAGGATAATTTTAGCTAACTTTACGAAGACTGCTGTTACAACCTCACAATAAATTCAGTCATCCTGCCACCCTTCTCGTATAAGAGTGTTATAGATGAAGAAACAATTTCCTTCCATTCACACAACAGTTACAATATTACACATTTATGTATTATACTTAATAAGAGTTATTTTTTCTGCAAGTTATTTAATAAAAGGTATGAAACAAGTATTCTGCTCCTGAATTATTTCTTATCAGTGTTAAACTCAGATGGTTATGTAATAGGAAGGTTAAAGTTTTGACCTGCAGGCGAGTAAAGAGTTTTCCAAGCTTCTTCTCCTTCTTCTCCTCGGTTTCTTTCTTTTTACTCTTCCCATCGAGCGGCTTGATTTCTTTCTGGTCGAAAATGTACCTAATACCGTGCCGAAAAAAATATTACCACCATGCAGACCAAAATTTTCTAGCAGTACCCTTAAGCAAAGTGTTTCACTCAGAGAAAACATAACCATATAGAGACAAACCTATGGTGGCGAAAGAAAACGAAATCACGCTGATTGTGGAAGGTCACAACCCTTCTTCCTCGAAAATTAGGATCTTGAGGGAAGAGTGATTGTATCATCCTAAACAGAACATATCGAGAGAGAGAAAAAAAAATTAGGAGACAAGTATACATGTGGAGTTTAGATCCAAGCAAAACTAATCAATAAAGATGTTATATTGGGATATCCAACTTCAAAGGGTAAGAACTCTACCTCCCAACACGATGTCCCAAACGTGTCGTGAAATTAGTCAAAACAAGTTCAGGCATGTGAAGAGTTGGATTACCATGATTCTGCCGGTATCATATAGATGGCATTAGGACATACAAGCTGTATTCATAGTTTAATTATCAAAATCAATTTGTTTGTCCGTATGTGAGTGGACATGCAGGCATATCAAAAACTTAAACTTCCTGCATTGGAGTTTAAAACTTTCCGGAGGAAGCAATGAGCGAAGCGTGCATGGGTGTGATCTTAAATAGACATACCTTAATATCCTTACGCAAGACTAGACTGGAGAGCTTAAAATGTGCAGTTGGTCCATCAGGTAAGCCAATAATGAGAAGAGCATCTACATTGAAAAAAATTGAAAATGTTTATGAACTAAGGGTCATGCAATAACCAAAACCAAAACCAGAACAAAGACTAGGTACGAAAGACACAACAGAATAACCAAGAATGCAGTCTAGGAATAAATGGAACCCAAAAAGCTTTGCTTACCTGGTTCCCTGCGGTTAGTGTGGACAACTATTATAGATGTGAAGTCTTTTTTATTTGCATATTTAACAATCTGTTGAACAAAGAAAGGTGTTACGTAAAAACTATTGCTCACAGATTAGTAGGCAATCATGTCATGACCATCAAAATCAAATCACCTTTTTCAAGTCATAGGTTCCTCTCTTGAAATAATGAGCATTTGGAATTACTGTCAGTAGTTCCGAGATAAAAGCTGGTCCTCTCTGCATAATAAAAAAAAAAAACCATCAGATACCATGTTGTGGACATAACATTTAAGCCAGACCAACTAAGTAAGTATCAAGGAACATACAGTAGAGTTGTAACGACACGTAGTGATCAAGATTTTTGGAGTAAATTCTCGTTTCAGAACCCCACTGAATTCATCCGCATCGTTCCCAGCAAATAACTGCACAGGGACAACAATACCACCACTTAGAAAAAAACTAAACAGTGTCTATTTTACCCATAATGATGGAAAACAACCCCATGTCTATGTTTTGAGTTAAATACAAACAAGAGTAACAAAATTCAAGATGGAAACTTGAAAGGAGATTTAAAGACAAACCTCTTCATCGTCGGCCTTACAAATGGTTTCATCAGGCACTCTTTGGTTTTCAATGGTATGTGGAATTGGTCTAGGAGGTAGCTGCAAATTACAAGACTTGTATGAGTGACAAACCAAACCCCGAAATGTTGAAGAAAACCAATACTCTAAAATCTTAAACACCTATCCAACTTAAAATCCATATACCAAAAGGTAAAAATTCACCTCTTCTCCGAGTTCCATAGCTTTCTTTTCCTTAGCTTCCCGATCCTTTTGCTTCCTTCGTTTCTCAAGTTTCTTTTCATGCTTGATTTTGGAATGAACAGCAGCTCTCTTGTCCTTATTTTTTATTGTAGATGGTAATACCTGGCTTTTCTTATGACTACTAGAGGGTTTTACTTCTCTTTCTTCTTCACCAGCAGCAGATTCTCCTTCATCCCTCTTTCTCTTACCACCCATTCCCATTTCTCCCAAATTTAATTTACTGGAATACATAATAAGAACAACAATTTGCTAAGAGGTCATAATAAATGAAATACTGAAACACAATTGAAATCTAATCAATTAGGGTTTTTCAATTACCAGCGCGAGAGACAGAGATAGAGAGATTGATTACCTCTCACTGATTGCTTGTTATGGTGATGGTCCAGTGCCAGTGACGGTGGTGCACTGATTGTGCAACGACGGAGATTGAGAAAGAGGGGGTTTAGGTGTTCGCGGACGAGATTTTAGGGCTGTGTGAAGAGAGAGAGGTTTTAGTTTTAGGTTATGTCTCATGGGTTGGGCTTCAATATTTGGGCATTTTGGGTTAATTTTCCGTCAAGGATAACGGCGATGAGGATTAGAGCCCGTAGGATGAGCATGGGTGATCCAACCAGCCAATCCGATCCAATCAGCCTGTAATTTGACGAGTGGATACCCAACCTGCTTATGGATGAATTAGACATGAGTTGTGAACAGGGCCGAGAATAAGCCACAAACAGAAATGAAAATGGGTCGCAAACTGCTTGGCCAGTTGACTCGGCTACAGGTTTTGCTATGTCAACGGCTCAACTTGGCCGTCAATTCCCGTCGTTGGATGGATGGCTAGACGGTGTTGCCGATATGGCACCACTTGTTGCTGATGTGGAAACCATTTATGGCGACTTTTCACAATTATCTACTAAGGTGATGGGGCGTAGCTCTGCACGGACAATGACTAGGCGCGATGCCTGAATTGTTCCGATCGTCATTTTCGACCACCGATTTTTTGGTTTCCATATCTGGGCCAACATACATAGCGCATATAATGCTTTATAGCCGATAATTTGTGTCAAAATATTAGGGTTTATATAGTCTCCTTAGCCTATTCAATCTATGTTAGCTAGTTGTGTTTTCATAAAAGCAAGCACTATGGTTAAAAGTTTTGGATTATTTCTTTATAACATAGAGAAATGCAACCGTTATAGTGTCATTTTTCTCTACATTCTAGTATATTGCTTGTGTAATATGCAATAACAATGTCTAGGCGCATGGAATTTATGTTCCTGCCAAAGCTGGAACCCCAGTTTCCGCCAAATAACTTGTTTAGGTTCTTTTAAGCTTAAATCAGTTTATTTTGGGATATCGGAATAAAAAATATTAGTCAGATACTCAATTTTTGCCGACTTTAAATTCAGAAATGTTATTCCGCTTCGCACTATCCTCTCTGCTCTCCTACTTAATGATGTGTCATCACACGTGGCTAGGTGAGTTGGACATGAGTTCTTCTTTCTCACGTGTTTCGCTCTATTTTTTTTTTCCTTTTTTTGTCTTGAATTTTTTTCTTTCTAATTATATATGTTCTTTCTATCTCCGCCCTCATAATCTACGATCCCTTATTCTTAAATCCATTGTTACGGTTTTGGGAACAAATCATCACCGATTTTACGCTTTGTTTCACGATGAGGGCTAAGTTGAAAAAGAGAGGATGTGGAGATTGAAGTAGTGATTGAAGGGGAAAATAGTTCTAGGTCAAAATCTATGGTTTAGTTAGTATGAAGTTTTTTTTTTTCTGTTTTAGGGTTTATAAATACTCAATTTTATATTTCTATTTGTTCGCAAAGATAATTTCACAAGCATTGTTACTCTTGAATCTTGTTTTTCATATATGAATGAATTTTGTTTATCATATTAAAAAAAAAACTACAAACCCTTTTAATTTTGGTTAGTTAGTTTAAGAAAATAAATCAGTTATGTTTTTCAATTTTATTAATATAGGTTTTCTTTTTTAATTTTCATCTGGTTTTATTTGAGCATTAGAAAGAGATGGAGGTTGAAGGAGAGGAAGAAGGCGAAAGAAATGAGAAAAAAAAAAAGAAAAAGAAAAAACATGAAAAAAGGAAAGAAAACAAAGATAAAAGGGAAAAATAAATCACGTGTAGCTTTTTAAATAACTAGTTATTTTTATACGTCGAATATAACATAAGCGAGGGAGGAGAAGGGGGAGGAAAATAACATTTCCGTTTATAATTAGTCTCATACTGCCTTGCACCATAGTGGTTATTTTTTATCCCACCCTGGTGCTTTCAAGTTACAATTAAACAATGCAAGTACATACTTCTAAAGCCTAAGATGAGATGTACCTAGGGTTGTACATGGCCGGTTTCGGTTCGGATTCCAGCCAAACCAAAACCAAAACAGTTAATGTCGGTTTCTAAAAATCTCACCATTATCGAACCATTAACCATCGGTTCGGTTTCTAGCCGGTTCTAGTCGGTTTCAGTTTATTCCAGTGGGTTTCAGTTAACCGACTGTTATGTCAGTTTCCTGAAACTGACAGATCAAATCTTAAAATAAAAACATATCACAGTTCAAAGATTTTTAAACCTACCTACAGACATTTATATTTCATACACATTCAAAATTCATAAACATTCTGAAACACAACATACACATTACATCTTCATTCAGTTTCACCAAAAACTTAAAATAAAATAAAAAATCAGTCATACTAGATAACCGGTTTTCCACTGGTAGTTTGGTTCGGTTTTGAGCAAAGACCAAAACCGAAACCGTTTATATCGGTTATTTTTTTTTTTACCAAAACCCTTCCACTACTAAATGGTTCGGTTCGGTTTCATCCTAATCGGTTCGGTTCGATCCAATTTTAACGGAAAACCGTTACTATGTACAACCCTAGATGTACTCTATAATCATCCCCCTCATATGGCACTAATCTAAACTCTTCATTTGTAAATAGTGCCCTAGATATGGCTGCACATACCCGACTCGCACCCGCCATTTTTGACTCGACCCGCATCCGACCCGCCGATAAACGGGTCGGGTGCGGGTGACACCTTCTCTCCCACGACCCACCCGCCAGAAAATCCCTTATTTGCTGGCCCTCCTTCTTCCTTACTCGACACAGAGGAAATAGAGTTAATTACTCTGGCTGTTCTTTGTTATGTTGATGGCTATGGATTTGTTGAGTTAAAGAAGGTACTTTGAGTTAATTTAGGATCAGAGAGATAAAACGAAATAATAACTGATTTTGGTTTGAGAAATAATAGTTGTTGCCATTGATCATGATTGATCATGATATTCGATATGATGAGTTCAATCTGATTTACAAGCTTGAGTGGTTTCAATGAGTTAGTGGAGCTGATATAAGACTTGGGTTGTGCTCGAGATGAGCTTTAACTGTTCATAGCAGGCGCAGTTGAAGGTGGAGAAGTGTAGCTCGACATGTGATGGAGTTGAATTTATTCCCCTGTTGGATATGGTTTTTGGCAGTGAGAGCTGGTGATAGTGAGCCTGGAGATTCTTTTCGTGTACGAGGAGTCGCTGAATGGAGAATATTATGGTGGATAGAATGTGGTGGCAGTGGTTGTTACGGCTCAGATCTAAGAGTAAAAGAACAGGGCAAGACTTGCTGTTACTTGGGTCTGTGACTATGGTAGCTGTGAATGGTGGTTCTCTGTTGGAGTGAGACTAACAGTGAGGACGAGAATTTAGAAGATAGGTTCATGGCTTGAGTTGTGAGTCTGAGCAGATGATTCGCACCCACCCACATCTGACCCGTCGAAATGGTATATTAGACCTGACCCGACCCGTCCTACGGTGGGTTGGGTACGAGTGAATACTTTGATCACCCGCTAACTGGCGGGTCGGGTGCGGATGGGGTCAAACCCGACCCACCCGACCTGATGTGCATCCCTATGTCACAAGGGTGCACCAAATGGCTCACCACATGGCTAACTCACCCTTGTGCACCACCTTGGCTAGCCCCTTTGGCTAAATGGCTAGCTTCCCATTCTAGAATCTTCTATCATTTGTCCTTTTCTTAGAACATTCTAGAATAATGTAGATATTTGTGGATAAGATTGGAATAATCTAGAAGTAGATCCTAGCCATACACTTGTATAGATCTTAGATAAGTTTCTAGAACATTCTTGGCTCCCAACTAGTATAAATAGGGATGTCATTCTCATTTGTAATCATCCAGTAATCCAATAATCCAACAATTCAAGTAAGAGAGTAATACAAACTTAATTCTTTCATTCAATCATTCTCTCTTGTTCTTGAGTGTTCTTGAGTGTTCTTGAGCGTTCTTGAATTTCTTGTGAGTTTTGATCTAGAGTAGTTACACAAAATTGGTTAAACTTTGTTTGGGAGGCTGACTTGTCTAGTAACGGAATTCTAGACAAATGCCGCACGGAGTAAAGTCGAGGCGAAAGACCGACCCGTGACACCTAGCCCTAGATGTACTCTTCATGTTATATTTATAACATGTGAAGGGGAAACTTTTGCAGGTATCTAGCATTTTCCGTCTAAACCCTAGCTCTGGCAACATTGAGCAGTTGAACATCAGAGTACCCACTACAACCCAATCAGCTTCTCTCTAATCCGATTAACTCGCCATTTACACAAGCAGTGAGCTTTTTCAAAAACTCTAATTTCTGTCTTCTTCTTCTTCTGCATAACAATGTTGTCTTCTCTGCGCCGTACCGTATTGCAAACAAGAATCGTCAATGGAGGTAAGTCAAATCAAAACAATTCCTTTCTTCTTCATTTGTAATCAATTACCTGATCACTAAATGTGGATTATCAGAATATCAAGCTATCACTGTTTCTAAAAAAATAAATTTCAAAACCTCAACAAACCAGATTCAGTCCTTAATCTACTTGAAAATTACGGGTTCACGGAACAATACATCTCCAAAACCAATACCAAGTGTCCCTCAATCCTCTTATGCAATCATCAGGAAACCCTTAAACCAAAGCTAGATTTTTTCAACTCTATAGGGCTTTCTGGAATTGATTTAGTCAAGTTTCTCTCTAGGCATACGTCTGTCCTTGAATCGAGCTTAAGTAGCTCAATAATCCCTTCCTTCCGTATACTCGACAACATTGTTAATAATGACAAGAATGTAATCACTATCATCAAACGCCATCCATGGATTCTTAAGGGAAATATATATGTAAAAAACTTGAAGCTCAACATTGAGCTTTTGAGAGATGAGGGTGTCCCTCAATCCAATGTCTCTAAGTTTCTTATAAACCAACCATGTGTACTTACGATCAGCACCACTTTGAGGAGATTGTACAAAAGGTTAAGGGTATGGGTTTTGATCCTTCAAAAACTATTTTTCTTGGTCTATCCAGGGATTGACAGCCATGACCAAATCCACCTGGGAAACCAAGTTGAATGCTTACAGGAAATGGGATTTGTCGGAAGAAGAAATTCAAAATGCATTTAAGAAACATCCTAAATGTATGATGCATTCTGAGAAGAATATGATGTCGACAATGGAATACCTTGTGAATCAAATGGGTTATAATCCATCGCTCATTGCTGAATACCCACTTATTTTGTGTTATAGCCTGGAGAAGAGGATTATTCCAAGATGTGTTGCTATTCAGCTTCTAGTCTCCCATGGACAGATTAAGGAACATTGCTTACATACGATATTAACAATCTTTCTTGGAGAAGTATGTGAGCAAGTATGAGGCAGAAGTTCCAGAACTGCTGAAGGTGTACCATAATTCACTCTCTAGTACTTCTTAAGCATCCCTATTTTTTTTTTTTCTTTTGTAAAGACGAAGTAACATATTCTCGATTGTCTCTCTTATTTAGTACGTTGACAAAGAATCAAGCCAGCACTATACTTATTCCTTTTTATACTTCTTCTTCCAAGGGGTTGTGGGTTGTTTTCTACCAAATGAGATGAAAATGTTATAATAGACTAATGGGAATTTACATAGTTTTGCTAACATAGTCTTTCCTCCCTGCTGTTTTGTTCATGGAGTAGTAGTTTTGTGCTTTATCATAACTTAAGAGGAGACTCTTTTACTATACTGGAGTGGCTTAATGATTGACTTTCTGTCTTTGGCTCGTGAAGTTAGTTAAGAATCTTTTGTTCTTTCACTGCATATTTGCATGACACAGTATATCAATACATCGGGTTACTTGTATTAGTATCTTGTACAGAATGATGAGTATATAAAAATTAGATATTAGATCAAACATGAGTTAAATATGAATGATGTACTTTATACCTGACGTTAAGAGTCAGACATGTCTCATACCTGAGTGATCTGGAAGGACCCAAGTTATTATATGAATTCAACAATCAAGACTAGAGCATTCTGCAGGTTGGGCAATACCACTTCCTTTTGAATCTTGTTTCTGGTGTGAGCCCAACACATGAGTAATGAAATCTTAACCATTTGCCTCCTTAGCAATTGTAATTGTCAGAGGCAAATATGTTGTCAGATGAAACCTGGTAAATTAGCACAGTAGATTGGTTCGTTGGGATCAATGGGTTGATCGACATCAACGGGTGTGGGAACACTCATCTTAAGGCTGCCTGGTGGTGGCATGGGCTCAAAATCCCTGTCCTCTCTGTAGCCAAGTCTCTGGTATACAGGTGTTCCACAGAAGTATATCCGCTTTTCTTCCTTAGGGACTGAAGGTAGTGGCGGAAGGATTGCAGGCTAATTTATTGGTATTTCCCCCCTAGCTTTAGTTCTTCTGCAAAGTTATTTGGATCTTCATCAAGCTATGAGGTCATTCGCTGTTTAATGAGTTAAACTTTCTCACTGCATAAACTCAATGCACCTTTCTGGCTAGACTGTCTTTTTTCGTCTTTTCAAGTGTTGCTTCTTCTTCTTCATTGTTAACTTTCTCACTGCATAAACTCAGTACTTAGTTTGCTCTCATATAATTTATCATTCCTATTCTCATGGTTTAAAAAGCTTTTGAACCTCTGCTGATAAAGTGGTCGCATATTCTAAATGTCATCGACTAAAGCAGACTCACAAAAAGAAAAAACGGCATCTAAGGGGTGGATACAAAAATAAAATTGGGCGGCAAAGAGGAGAAATGATGCATCTTTCCAGAGGGCAAAAACAGCCATAGAGATTCTCTTTGATTTCTGAGTGACAATGTATTATACTATTATTACAAGGTCGTGGTAAGAACACGATTGTGATAAAAATTTACATTTAAAGAACTTGTACATTTAGGGGAAAATTGGACATAATAATAAAGAAAAACGATTTTTACATCAACTACTTTTTGTGTACATCCGACTACTTTTTTTCTGTAACCAATTATACAATGACTTCCTGGTGATCTTGAGTCTTCGTAAGACTACAGGTCTCCTAGCTGGAGATTCAAAATTGTTGTTGTTTTCTAGGTTTTCATGAATTGGATCTGCGTTAAGAGGGTTGCCCTGATCATTGCTACTGGGAACTGAAAATCTAGGTCCAGACGATAGAACAGTAAGGCTCAATTCATCCTGCAATAATTTCACTATAGAATCCCGCACTTCTGACTCACTGCCGCTACCAGTGGCAATACCTTCGCCAACTCCCAGTATGATAATTAAGTCATCTTTGACAGGATTCCCTGCAACAGAAAGTCAGATACATGAGGTACGGCGACCAATGTCCCACAACTATTTAACTAACATCTCTATAATCATGCAGATACATGAACTACAGAAGAATATATGTTATGGTTCAAATAGAAGCCACACTCTATTAGAGTTAGGAGCTGGCAAGTGTAAAGCGTAGAACATTGAGAGCCTTCAACTACAGGAGATGGAAATGGTTAAAAGTCAGAAGGAGGAGAACGTTTCAGCCATCAGTGTCAATTGATACATAAATAAAAAGTGAAATGTGAAGTTCCTGGAGTTCAACTTAGTTGATTCGAGTTAGCAAGAAGAACCATTCTTTACCTTGAGCATAGCTCTCTTTGATCATCCTGAGAACTGCAAGAACAACAATGCGAGCCTCAACCTGTTTACGCATCAATATGTAAAAGTTAGATGATGAATAATATGGAAACTAAGAGCTCCTGTGATCAGTGGGAGGAAGAGGTTATTCATAATGGAAATTTCATTATCAGGTGGTACACTTAAACTCATTAAGATTGTTTTTCAATCCTCTGGTACCTTGATTCAGGTTTAAACAGACAACCCACATAAGCACTAAATGTATAGCACACTCGTTTAGAGTCGAGTAACATGGAATCAAGGCTTTCATGAAATATTCAAAATAACACTTCTAACTAAACCCTACAGCTAACAATATTACGCCTAATTTAGCTAGCAATGCATTCATGACACGGCTTCTCTTTTTTTTTTCTGTATACACTTCAAATTTATCTAGATCTGCCTTTAAAGCATTACATTAATTCTTAACTGGAAATGATATACCCTTGACAACAGCAACTGAACATACCATTGTTAGCCCCCGAATATCAACAGCTCGGGTCTCAGTGATATCCTTTTGCAAGTGTGTTGCAACTTTTTCAAATAGCCGGCTGTGAGGTTTATCCACAGCAGTTTTATTACGAGAACCATTTTGACCCAGAATCTCTTGATTTTGGTTACGGCCCTGTATAACCCCTTCACACCACTCTTCGATTAATTCCTTCAGATAAGAATCATTGGAACTGTACCTGCAGTAGCAAGGCCTCAAAGTGATGAGAAGCAGTGGAGTGAATCTTTTAGAAGTGAAGATGTACAAGGGAAAATTAACATTCACTTGCTCGTAAAGCTCAAGCAATTAGAGAGAAGAGTAAAAGTATATACACTGAGGATCTGTTCGGACTTGTGAAATCTCCAGCATACCCTGCTTTCTGCATATCCTGATATATGGCCAGGCACTGTTGCACTTCAAAAGCAGATCCATACCTGTTACGAGCTCGCAAGAGTGTATTATATGTGACCTGAAAAATGATTGCACTTTTTAGGATATAATTAATCTATATATAGAGTAACTGCAAAAAACAATTTTTGATGTCATGCTATATTCAGTGCATCAACTAAACTTCATGATATTTGCAAATAGAACAAGAACGAAGTGAAGAAACTCTACCGATTATATACAGGAATCTATAGTTTACAGTGATTACCAAATTGGGTTGTAATTGATACTTTTTCATCTCTTCGAACAACGTAAATGCTAAGCTCAAATTTTTGTTTGCCACACAAGCCTAAAAATAGAAGATCAAGGGGCATCAGCTTATGGAGTTGTAATTAATCCATGGCAATGCCAGAGAATTAGTAAAATGTGAGTAATGCATATAGACATTACTGGAAAGTGGAACCAGATAAACTAAGGTGTATGAAAAGTTGCAAACCTTTATCGCTGTTGTATATGCAATTACATCAGGTTTAATTCCAGCATCGCGCATAGAATTCAACCCCTGTGCCAAATAAAAAGAAAAGAAAAATATAGTCTGTTAACCAGAACCATCAAAAACCTCTGTAATGCTGGAGTGTATATGGCACTAGCTAGAAGCTAGCTAATTAAACACGAGACATATGAAAGTAATTCTCACCCGTAATGCACCCCCTATGTCGCCTGAGGTCCCATATATGTCAATCAATATTGACCAGCTTATATGGTTTGGAGAAAGACCTGCGATCTTCATATCGTCCATAAGAGCTTTGGCACGATAATAATCAGTACCGCAGGCTTTCATCAAAATATTATATGTGGCAATTGTGGGTCTGAACCGGATAACCTTACTTAAACGATGCTGATCAGAGTGGCAATTTTTCGTTGCAATTCCATTTGACTGGTTTACGTATATGCTAACTAGGGTACATGTACTTCTACTGAATTCCTTGGAATATAATCCTTTTGAGATTCCACCTTCCTTCCAGGACTGGAAAATGCGAAAAGCTCTGTCAAACTGGCATGCCTCAACACAAGCATACAAAAGGGTGTTGCAACACTGTGTATTAGGTTCACAGACAGTAACTATCATTTCTTCGAATATTTGAATTGCCTGCTCCACAAGTCCCACATTCGCACATGCTGTGATCAGAGACGACCATGTAACCTCATTAGGAGTGACACCAGCTAAAAGCATATCTTCTTTGGTCTTCAATGCCATTTGCCACATCTTTGCATCTGCAAGCCCAGTGAAAGATGTCATAATTCTTGAAAACAACTACATGAAAAGCATGACGATTGCAAAATGTATGATGGAGAAACAACAAAGAAAGTGAGCCCCAAGAAAAGTACCTTTATAATTGTGCTGTATGTTATAACGTCTAATTTCAGCGTCCCTGTGGAAGCCTTATGCCTAACCTCCTTATAAATGTCTCTGGCTAGATCAACTCTCCCAGCAAGACAGCATGCCTTCAATAGTATATTATATGATGCCATATCTACAGCAACACCTATAGTCTGCATACGTGGGTGGACAGGAGTTATCAAACACATGGAAAACAAGAAACAGTACATGATGTAATTTACACTACATAAGAAAGAAGCCATTACTTTAGTCGGAATCATTTTCATTATTTATTTTGAAGCTTTGGCAACTTTAGATTGATGATTTTTAAAGTGACCTATAAGGATGAGACAGCATTACTTGCATTTGTTTGTAGACATCCAAGATGTAGCTCAAATCATGGGCATTCACATTCATGAGACTGTTGCAGACATACGAATTTGGGGTCACCTTCTGAGCTAGCAACTCCTGCAGTAACATCATATGTAAGATAAAAACTAAACCATACACAAGACACAAAAAAAAGGATTCAAATATAATTATTACAAAGGGACCATGATAACAAATGTTTGTGTATAACCAACAATGCCCCATAACACACAAACAAACTAACAACAACTCAAAAGACTTACTGTATCTGGACAACAAAGAAGCCACAGTTTAAACAGTGTTGTTTCTCCTAAAATGAACATCACCAGTCATCTTTAGCACAGAAGTCAAAGAAATACCCAAGCATACTGTTTTATAACTTACACATAAACAGAATACAAATCATGCACAAATGAGTACGAAGGATGAAAATGTGCATGACAGAAAATGCCCTTATGGAATCATAATATGTACGAAACTCTAACGGGTCCTAAAGAAAGACTAGAATAATACCTCATAAATTTGCCTGGACTTTAAGAAATCGCCACGTAGACCACATACATCTATTATAGAGCGCCAAGCATACATATTAGGACCATTGCGCTCGGAAGCTTCATAAGCAATTAAAGCAGAGACCAAATCCCTTTTCTTCCCGAAATCCTGAATTGCCAGAGTGTATAATATCTGAGCCTGAGGAAGAAGGCATGCATACCTGCAAAGTAACATTTTGGAATGTGTAGACATAAAATACAGAACTATGAATCAAATAATATAGGCATGCCTAGTCTTACTTTCCGGAATTTGATCGAGAATTTAAATTTAAATCACAATGTAGATAGTTGATAATATGGCTAACTCGTACCATTTATAAATGTAATATAGCTGATGTAAGACCATTATTTGTACACTAACTAAAATGTGCAATTGCTAACGAAATATACCAACACTCAGAACAAAACTAAATTATTTACATCTTTGATGGTAAAAACTCAACAATGTGCATACCTTACAACCATGTTCGGCTCATTTTTTTTCACACACAGTTTAATAATTTCAAATGGATCCACCAAATCTTTGATAGGGAATTTAAACCCTACATACAAAAAAAAAGAAACAGGCAAAACATAACAATATTAAAAAAAATTTACTCGTCACAAAATTCTTCAAAAGCAAAAAATGAACAACTTCGAAAGTGATTATACCTGAAAGCGCTACTATCGTATCAACAACGTCATTCAATTTACCAACATTCACAAGTCTTCGACATTCCAAACCAATCGATTTCTTCACCGACTTATCAAAAAGTGAAACAGAAGAAATTCCTAATTTCTCAACCTTACTTAAAACCTCAACAACATCTCTAATATTCCATTACTAATCAAATTACAAAAACCAACTGAAACAAGTTAAGTATTCAATGTACTAACAAATAAAGTAGGTTCAATACCTAAACCTAATACACTCTCAATAATCATTAAAAAATCCTCAAGTCTTCCATCTTCCACTAGTTTAGAAGCAAGATCAGCATAGTATTTTAATCGGTTGTTACCTCTAATGTCTTGATGTACATTCATCAGCAGTGGAGCTGAACTAGTACTAGTGGCAGTGGTGGTGGTGGAGGTGGAATTTGAAGATGATGAAGAAGAAGATATTTTGGCGGTAAAAGTTTTGGGCGTTGGATGAAGGAAATAGGGTTTGTGTTTAGGGTTATTGGTTAGAGGGAGGAAATTTGAAGAGGAACAAGGAGATGAGCCTACCAGAATCGGCTCTCTCATTTTTCCTTCTATTTTTTTTTTTTCAGTTTTTGTGTAAAACTTGAGGTTTTATGGGATGTTTTTTTTATCATCATGTAATTTGTTTGGGGGAGATAGGAGGATTGGATTTGAAAGGCTTCAGTTTCTTGGTCACTTGTTTGGTTTGTATACACCGGAAGTGGGGAAAAAAGTTCTGCTTTTGCATTTGTTTTGTTATCGGAAAATGTTTGGGCGCACCTGCGAGTCGCTTGTTGCTCGTCGATTATGCGTGTTAGTGTACCGGGAAAGTGCCCCCTCTTGTTACTTAGGCCAAGCACTATGGCTATATCTATTTCTCAGCTTTTAGCTACTTTATAGTTACAGTTAAGTATTATGTCACATCTTTTAGCTATTATGTATCCAAAATTTCTGGTTTAGCCAGTGAAGAAAAGAAATATAAGAAATGGATAACGGAAACTCAGTATGTGCATAAGTTTGCAGACTTTAGTAATATTTGATATTTTTAGGTTTATTTTGCATAAATTGTTTTGAATAATAAATTGTCCTTAACCTCATGAGCAATAAACATATGAGCTTTCATTGTTTGAATTCATGTTTTAAAATTTGTTAAAGGATAAACTTGAATTCAAAACTTTTTATTTACAATTTATCAATTATATTAAAATTATAGGACATTGTCTAAGTAGATAGAATGGTAGAAATAATGAGTAAATAAGATAGTTAGTCTTCACATACCTTTCTTGATGAAGTCCTCGTATATACCTTCGTTGTTCTTTAATTTTTCATGGATTATTCAGTGATTTCTGATACTCAGCTACCATGTTCTAATGCTAGTCCGAGACTAACTTTAATAGACTATAAATCAATATATTGTTTTGTTCATTTAACATTGATAACAAGTTTAACATACCAAAATTTATGAGTTTGACCGAACGATGCTGTAAAAAGCTCTATTTAAACTTACAAAGAAGATTTTGGAATATATGGCAGAATTTGGGTCATATAGTGAGTCAGGATGTCAATGGGTCCTTTCGAGACTAGTTGTATCCAAAACCAACCATTTTATTTGTTTTGGGTTTTAATGGTTTCGGTTTCTAAATCAATGGACCTTAGAACCAAACCCGATAAAAAAGTCAAGCACCTATGAGTCTGGGTACCCGTTAGAGATTAAGAAAACAATAATCTTTTTTTTTAAAACACAAATATCCTCCTTATTTTTATTTAAATCCAATTTATTTTAATGTAAAATAAAATTATATTCCCACCGTCCAAGAATAAATGACCTAGTTCAAGTTTGTACAATTTTTAAGGTAAAGAGGAGAAATGAGTATTTTAAGTATTCTTTACAATTATACTCTTATGAATAATAATTAGTAAAATTTTAAAATGATTTATCTCTCAAAATATATCACGGATATTTATAAACTTTATACCATTGAAAAACATTTTAAAACACTTATATAACGAATATAAACACGGCTATCAAATTATACATATTTTTTATAATTAAAAAAATTAATTAAAAGGATAGTCTTAGATATATCCCCTTGTTTAATGATATAGATCACCTATTAGTGAATTTTTTTTAAAAATAAATAGGTTATCTATTCTTGGACGAAGGGAGTAGTTATTTATTATCAATGCTATAAATAAAGAAAAAAAGGGAAATCAAAAAAAAAAAAAAATCTTGGTAAAAAAGACTAATAAAAGTATGAATAACTATGCTTAAAAAAAGATAAAAAAATAAGAAGAAAAACTGGGTACCCGATATTTGTCGGGTATCTAAATTGTTAATGGGACTAATTTTATGATCCGAAATTGTACTCGAATCAGGGTTGTTCCTAAGAACTTTTTGCCCCGAAATGAATAGTTTTCTTTTTGCCTCGATAAAAAAAAATTGAGCGCAAATTTAATTGCGTATATTCATATCAATTGCCACTATGTAACACACTTTTTATCACATTTTTTTTAAAGATTTGGAATGAGTTTTTTTCTAAGTGGGGGAAGCTAGAACTTCATTATACAAAAGATAATTTTTGTGTACAAATTGATATTAAATCTGACTAGGCAGCAGAAGGCCGCCTGAATTTTTAGGATTTTAATTTTAACGATAATTATTATTTTACATAATGTTGATAATCTTATAATGCACAAAAGGCTAACTAAATGTAGGAAAGAAATATATTTATAACCTAGTTTTAAAAAAATTACCAAAACATCATGTATACTAAGAAAAAATAATGATAAATTATATAATTTTTTTCTGGACTGGAAATTGGACTATGTATGTAATATGTAAACGGATTCAATTCAATTACTAATAAACTAAAACTTCCATTCCCTAAAAAAAACTGAAGAATACAAACAAAAGATGTAAGTAAATTAGGACGAAGGAAGTATAGTAAGATAGTAGAAAACTATTGAAGTCTTAATTAATCCATTGTCGCACGACTGCTTGAATCTTATCGAAACTATGTAATTGCATAAATCCTAGTCTAATATATGTATCACAGTTTTATCTTACCAAAAAAATTAACTAATGCCATTAAATTTATGCTCTTATATTTTATATAAATTATATATAGGTCCCTAATAATTATATATTATATGAAAAACCCTAAATGTAAAATATGTATTTAATTGCTTCTCACCTAGGGATGTACATGGTAACGGGTTTTCACGAAAACCGACCTGACCTGAACCGTTTAGGGCGAAACCGAATCAAACCGTTTATTAATGGAAGGGTTTTGGTAAAAAAAACTTATAAACCGATAGTAACGGTTTCAGTTTTGGTTTGTGCTCAAAACCGAACCGAACTACCATGGAATATTAGTTGTCTAGTATGATTAGTTTTTTTTCTTTTTTTTAAGTTTTTGGTGAAACTGAATGAAGATGTAATGTTTATGTTGTGTTTCGAAATGTTTATGAATTTTGAATGTGTATGAAATATAAATGTTGTATGTAGATTTAAAAATCTTTGAACTGTCAGTTTCAGGAAACTAATATAATAGTCGGTTAACGGAAACCCACTGAAAAATCCAAAACCGGCTAAAATTGGCTAGAAACCGGTCAGATGGTTAACGGTTGGAAATGGTAAAAAAATTTAAAAACCAGACATTATCGGTTTCGATTTTGGTTTGGCTCAAAACAGAATCGAAACCGGTCATGTACAACCCTATTCCCACCCTTGCCACAAAATGGGGCTTGTCATGCTTACCATTTGGGACCGGCCCTAACCCGAATCAACTAGTTTCGGTTCGGGTTTAAATCGTTGGGTACCCGTTAACAACCCTTGACATACACAGAAGAATGGAAGGGTGTGCTTGGTCCCGGTAATTGGGTAACTCATGCCGTAGCCTTGTGGCCATTTACCTTGCTTCAGTACGAGAGTATGAGCCTATGAGGTAAAACTTCGGCGCTGGGCCAAATTATCGGCTACGATTTGTCACGATTGACAATGGCCCTGATCTGTTTTTTTTTTTATTATTATATACTGACCAAAATTTCCCACCAAATATTCCCCTCTTTCATTAGTCAGTAAAAGTTAGGGTTTTGTGAGAAAGATGATATTTTTGATTCATTATTGTCCTTCTCTAATTGCAGCAAACTTCTTACAAGGTAATCCTTTCTTAAAATTTGCATATTTGGTTTTGAATTTTGTCAGCTGGTAACATTGTCATTCAAAATATCTTTAGGGTTTTTATGAGATTGAAATTTCATGATGCTGTGTTTGTTCGATTGTTCCTTGTTCTTGTATCTGTTTGTGAATTGCAAGTTTGAGCTGGTGTTGTTGTATGATCATGGTAGAAAAAGTAGGTTTTTATTCCCCTTTTTGGTTTTTATAGTTTAAGCTATATAATATAAATACAAACGATTAGAGATGTATTTATGGTGTCTTAATCTGTAAGTATGTTTATATTAGAGAGGGTGGGGATTGCAAGGTTGACAATTTCTGAAGCTTAATCAACCGTGGAAGTCTGAAACCAAGTCCGGTTGATGGCAATGGAATTGGAGGAAGATAAAATACTGGGTTCTTGATTCTTTTGTACTGGGACTTAGGTTTATACATTGTTGTTTATTTTGTTCATTGCAAAATGATTTTTGTACACAAATGATTACAAATAAAAATGAATAAACAGCATGTTCTATCCCCACAAAAAAAAAAGTTACAAAGTATATGTCTACAGGCAAGGAAGCCAAGGCTACATCTAACAAATGCGTTAGCTATCTCAATTTTTAATCTCCTTGTTAGGATTAAAATTGCTTTATCAGTTTCAGGAGTGGTGAAGAATTCCAAAAATGAGTGAATTGTTGAAAACAAACCCTACTTCCCTTTCCTGAACCAGTTAGTTGAATTTGATGATTATGAAACTATTAGTTTTATTTCAATTGTTTGTGTACATTACATCTTTGAACCAGTAGTGGCTTTATGAACCAATATTGGGTCCAATGTTATTGATGTATGTACATACATTTTGTTCTTCTTATGTATTTATTAATCATTCACAGGATTTTGAGGACAATTCTGTTAAGATGGATATCATATCTCAGCTACAAGAACAAGCGAATACTATTGCATCCCTAGCTTTCAATACCTTCGGAACACTTCAAAGAGATGCTCCACCTGTGAGACTTTCCCCAAATTATCCAGAGCCACCTGCTAGCACTACTACGGAAACCCCAGCTGATATTGCAAAACAACCCAAGCTCATGAGTGCTGCTCTGGTTAAGGCTGCGAAGCAGGTACAGTGAAGCAAACAAACATTTAAACCTAGTTGCTAAATGGGAGAAGCCCCTGGAATACTATGCATTTGTTACATTGATGGTGTGATTGGGATGATTGATTAGTTAGGTTTGATTGTTTCGCTTATAGTTGGTTAACTTCTCGATACATCTAGTTACATTGATGATAATATTTTACTAGAAACGTCTTGCATGTCTATTCTGTGGAAATATGAATTCCCTTCAAAGTTTTCCATTCTTGAACTCAAGTAACCTAATAAGTATCACATTTTAAAGGAAGAATTCTATGCATTATTGGTAGAAATAAGAATTCGTAGATTATTTGACGAGCGGGAACATCACTAGAAGTTGCTTATAACTTTTTAGTAAGATCTTCTGAGTGAGATTGTCAATTAGAAATGTTCCAATCCCATCATCTGTGTGCTTGACCTAACATCTCATCTTGTGTCCAATAGTAGTAGTACTCACTTACTTTCTGGGGAGTAATCATTCAGAAGCATGGTTGATCACGTGTATAGACCTTGTACAATCACCCTGTGAAAAGAAATTAGCTTCAACAGTTATACAACAGCTGCTATCTTTTTTTTTTTGCGAACTTATTGTTTTGATGTCTCAATTTTTCATTTTATGTTAATGTTTAAAGCGGATGGCATTTTTCTTACTATGTTCACCATAAATGTCGGGTTTTCATCTGCAGTTCGATGTATTGGTTTCAGCACTTCCAGTGTCCGAAGGAGATGAGGAAGCTCAATTAAAACGTATCGCTGAACTTCAGGTATCATTTGACAAAATTACTAGTTACACAATAATATTTTCCAACATTATTTCTTCTCTGACTCTCTTTGCCAAACTTGAAACCCAGGCAGAAAATGAAGAAGTTGGACAAGAACTCCAGAACCAGCTAGAGGCGGCAGGTAATTTCGCCGTTCTATCTTATCGTAATAAGGTCAAAGTAGAAGAAAACCAAACACCAAACAATCTAGCAAGAATGGATGTGGGAAAGGAATTTGTAAAGTTTATGGGCAGTTTGTACATTTTTTACGTTATTATGCTATGTTTCTAGATTCGCCTTTTGTGATGAGTATTGATGTTGATAACTACATTTGTGATTGCAGAAACCGAATTGAAGCAGGTCCAAGGATTGTTTAACGAAGCAGCAGACAACTGTTTGAACTTAAAAAGGCCTGATTAAAGAGCAGTGATATCAGCAGCCTCAGTATTAGGATCAAAGAGCAGTATAATTGTTTGAGGATATAGGATGACTGTTTTCTTTTTCTTTTTGATCCTAAAGGAGTAATATATTGAATATCGAAGCTGAAATACCAGGAGGAATGGTTTCTAAGTACTCAAAATGAAAGACTACAGACCTAGGTTTTTTGGCTACAGAATCAGCAGCATTATTTCTTAATCTGGTAACTTAACTTCTTCTTTTTTTACCCGAACCCAGCCAGGCAGCCTGACCCCACTGTCAAACTCACCCTGCCAAATCCAACTATACAACTATATTAATATGAATACAAATTGAACCCCTGATTTTCTCCTTACTCAAGTTGATCTGGTAACTTGATTCCAGAGACTTTTGTTTATCAAAAGATGAACCGAATGAGTAGGTTCATTGATGGTTCTGCTAATCTGACTCGGAAGACAAATCTTTCGTCCCAGACTTCCTTTAACTGCCATACACTCAGCTTGCTCACTCCCACATTCTTCGGCTAAACCTCCGTGAAAGTAGCTTCCTTTAGCTCCACGGCAGAAACCTGCAGAATTACATATGAAATTCCAGTTCATCCACTACCTGACACCTTGTCATAAGAAGCATCAATGTTCAGTTCCACAGTTCCAATTTCAGACACTTGTTATACTTGGGGAAATATTAGAATCATATCTAACCCTTTGAGATCAAAGATTCAAAAGGCCATGCCGGCACTGACTAAACGATTCCATAGTTGGCAATTTGGTGATCCTGCACAAAGCTAACTGCACACCTAACAAAGGATGCATAGAGAGCTCGGATTTGCTGATATTGGGCGAGGGCCGAAGAAGTTCATGTTGCTCTAGACTTGTAAAAATAAAGCCACACAGGCCCAAAGTCAGAAAACGTCTCAACAGTCGAGACGCTCTTTTTGCTCTGAAGCTGCTAGCATATTAATCGGAAGTACATACCATAGGAGATGCTCAACAACTACTACTCCTGATCTCATAGCTGTCAAAAACGTCATTCTTAATTAAACTAAGAGCATTCTACCCGGACTCCGATCAGTTTGCTTTCCGGCAAGCCATTAGACATGGTTGTCAACCGATCTAACGTCGCCCACAGTTTCCTGCCATAATCCAAACAACACGTCCAACCACTCTACCTAGCAGTCTGTCATGGATGTTGCCCAAAGTGGCTCCCTCCAAAAGATAAATTGGCCTTTCATTACATGGGCCATGTGATTACCAAAAATATGGGACCAATGGAATCACAACCGAAAGTGTTTGAAAATTACGATCATAAGATATCTTAACGTAACTCGTCACACCGTAAAATTTTGAGAATGATAAACAATCACATTAATAATGAAATAACACAAAGGTTTGTGTGGTTCAACAGCATAACTGTCTACATCCACTGATAAAGTGGTTGCATTTATCAATATGATCAAATTCTGATCATTACAGTAAAAGATGATGTATAGAAATTTGGATAAAAGAAATATCTTCTATTAAAACATAATCGAAATCATCTACCATCAATTGAATCAGAAAATTACATCAGTATCATACCTAAGCTCTTTGGTCTTCTTTTATGCCTACCACTAGTTTTTTCTCCTCAGATTTTCCAACCCCTTTTCTTGTTAATGATCTTGGTATTTATAGCCAATTTAATGGGTCCCACCAATTAACTTTTCCACCTGTTCATTCTTATCCATCCTTGATGAGTCATGCAATCCCGCAAGCCTTTGTTAGTGTATTACTTGTCATCCCGTAGCTCTCCTTCGGTCTGGTATTTATCATCCCGTAGCTTTCCTTCGGTCTTGTATTTATCATCCCATAGCTTTCCTTCGATCTTGTATTTTATTATTACTTTCGGATTATGATTATTGCATGTCTGACAGGTAGTTTCTTAACAGTGAATCGTCATGCTTTGGTCCTTTTTGTCCCGTAATTTATAAAGTTGACACGCGTTTCTCGTGGATCAATACTCATCATTACTTTTTAATGAGTCATACCTTTCCCGAACCTTGGTGTCAGCCATGCAGTTAAAGCTATCTGCTTTGACCAAAACATCTCACTTTCCCGCAACATATGCAGTTAATGCTATCTGTTTTGATCAGAGCGTCGTATTTTCCCATAGCATACGTGTTACTCATGCAGTAATAATGTCAGATTTCATATCTATCGATTTTTCATATTTTATTTATAAAGCTTTGTTCGGGTGCTTCTCATCTTACTCTAACTCGTTACTCCTTCAATAATTCTTGGACACGTGTTATTCGTATTTTATCCCCTTACAACTTGCCCCCTTTTTTTTTTTTTTTTTTGGAATTGACTGTTGGTAAAAATTTTGAAAAAAGGGAAAGAATAATAATTACTCTCTTTCTTCGCACCCCCACAATAACTTTCTTTAGTACGTTACTCCGCTTTTTTCGCTAGCAATCACTTCCTTTAGCACGTTTTTGTCAGTTGGCGTTTTTCGAGGAAATCAAATCTCTGAAAAAGTGTATTTCTTTTCAGTTTCCGACGGTTCGACAGCTTCAGTCTTTTAAACATCAATTGTTTTCCTCATTCTATTCTTTATATCTTTTGTTTTCTTCTTCTTAAAGTTGCAACACTTTTCTTTCCTTAAACTTTTCAAAGATTCTCATCGTTTCATTATTCTCTTTAAATTCCTGTGTTCTAGGATTTTTACATCGGGATCAAGTTTGCACTCCTTTTAATCAATAAATTCTCCTTCTTTTCATTTCTCTGTGAGTAATCCTTTTCCTTTTTGTACTTGTTTGTTTATCCATGTTTGTGTTTGATTTCTTTTGGGATTAATCAATGAGTTGTCTGTTTAATATTTGTTGGGTTTATTGATTATGATAAAAATGATTGCAAGGATGATAGTTGTTTTACCCATATTCTTTACTTTTCCTTGATCAAAAAAATAATTGGTTGATCTTGTTGATTCCTCTATTTTGTTTTTGCTTTTGGCCATACTTATTTTCCTTTTTTTTTTCCTGTGTAGATTAAAATCTTATCATGGCCAAAAGAAGAATTGCTAAAGTATCTGGTGACGCTTCTCATCAAGATGATCATCAGTCGACCAGGAGACCATCTCCCTATCCTATATCAAGAAATCCTCATATTTCTACTAAATCTCTTAGTACTTCTGCCGAATCTTCTAAGCCGGCAAACATTTCTTCTTCTGCTATTAATTCTGACCCCAAGAACAAGCGGGAGCATGTAAGCTATAGTTTCAGGTATGTGAACCTTAAAGATTTCATAAAGAAACATCACCTTGAAGGATTCAAAGTTTCCTTTTATGAGCAAGGTAAAGATACAATTTCCTTGGATATGGTGAAAAAGTTTAATTACTCCAACAACAAATTATTGATCTCTGCGGGAGCATTAGAAGCAGGCCTTCGCCTTTCTCTGTATCGACACGAGCGTCCTTATCAATTTGAATTTCTTGCATCCCGTAGCCGATCTCCACATGGTCGTGCTCGATCCATAGTTCAATACAATGGAAATTGGTGGCGCGTCCTGGATGAGTGCAGTCTGCGGAGCCAAGGGTTGACTCACTTCAAATGCTACACTCTTGATCCCACGGAGCAGGAATACTATACGGTTGATAACTTTCATGCCACGTATTTAGATAGTTTTGCTGTGAGGAATTATGTGAAGTGGAGTGTTGGTCCTGGCCGGAGAACTGGTTCGGGATTTCTCTTGCTCAATGATATTGATGGTGCGAAAATAAAGTGTATCCCGCATACTAATTCTCCTTTAAAAGAAAGAATTCGATAAGATCATGACTTTAAATGGTACCATACTCCCTTGGTGATCAAAGGTCCTTGGATGTTTGGGTCCCTTCCTGATGATATAATTTGAAATGTTCTTGGACGCTTTCCAGGTTACTGTCCCTGGAAATTAAATTTCACTGATTTCAAGTTTGACTATGAGGTACAAATAGTTTCTATTATTTCCCTTTTGTATTTCCATTATTTTCCTTTGTGAGGTAATCTTCCGTTTTATCTTTTACTGTCGTAGGTTGAACCGCCAATTGAGTAACAAGATGAATTACCACTTGTACCGCATGTTGAGCCGCTGGCTATGTTGCGGATTAATTAAAGCGTTCAAGGAAATAATGCTAGTGGGAAGCACAAAGCTGTGATTCCCGCAGAGAAAGGACGGAAAAAGGCAAAGAGGGTATCCCCTACTCCCTCTGATGAAGAAGAAGAGAGTGAAACTGAAAATTTCCCTCTTCGTCGTCGAACTGTAAAAAGGGGTGTGAGCTCTGCCATTGTAATTCAAGAGGAAGAAGAAGTTATTTTTCCTCGAAAATTGAATCCTGATTCTGCAAATCAAGCCGTTGATGAGGAGGAACTCCCGACAGTGGGTACTGTGGGAGAGGCTCCAAAAGCCACTGTCAATCCTTCACTTGATATCGTGATTTCCACTTCTAGCTTTTATGACCAACTTTCTCCTCTACCCGTTGATTTTGCATTTGAGGTGATCTCACGTGAAGAGGACACAACCGAAGAATGGATTGCCCTACACAAGAAGACCCCATTAACGAGGGTGGTGTTGTTGAAAGAGTGGATCGTCTTAATGGAGATGATCCAATTGCTGAGGACGTTTCTCCTGTTACAGGATTACATAATCCTTCAGAGGTTTCGGTTGCGAGAAGTATTCCCGCTAATACCATAGCAATGACTTCTTTCAATCCTGATGTCAACACTGTTGTTGCGGGATTGAATGAATCTTCAGATATTCATGCTGAGGAGGGTATTCCCATAAGTACAATGGCAATGTCTTCTCTCAGTCCCGCTCTCAATACTTTTGTTGCGGGATTAATTATTTCTTCAGACATTCATGCTGCGGAATCATCGGATCTGAACAGAAGAATCCCGCAAGCTAATAAAGGCAAGGAGGTTGCAGATGACTCGAGTCTCTTAGGAAACGAGAACGAAGCCTTCCAATGGTTTTTATCTAAGGAGCTTCTGTCTGTTGCCTATACTCCAATGTCAGTACTGTCGCTACAGTATTTCGGATTCTCGGTTGCGGAAATCCATGGGAACCGTACCTTTTGAAGATGCTAGGGATGCTTGGTTTGCTGATACTACTGAATCAACTTTTTTCGTGAATCCTCCTTCTTCTTTAGAGAATGCTCTTGCTCTTGCATAGGGGCAATTATATACATCCTACAGCAAGCTCTTACACAGGTATTCTTGTCATTTTCATTTCTTTTGGCCTTTTCTATTTTTTATCTTACTTATAACTTTGGTTTTATAACTTGCACAGGGTCACAATGTTGTGTTCACTATGTATAAATTCTACAAAGCTCGATCCATAATGATGGAATCTCAATACAAAGAAAAGGAAAATAAAGCTTTGGACTTACAGCAGGAAAATGACATTCTTCGTCAACAACAGTCTGACCTTCAAAATCAAGGTTTAAATTTTTTTCTCTTTTATCACATTCTTTTAATAGTTTCTTTTTTGCATTTTGAATTACTTCATGGGACCAGCGAGGGATTCAAAACTTTTATCTAGGATGCGAGGTATGATTACACATTTGGAGAATCATGTAAGGAAAGTTAACAATGAGATCGTGGGTGCCAAAACAAGGTTTAATGATCTTGTTGATAGCTATGATTTAATAAAGTGGAGGCGTAATAGATTAAAATCTCGGTTTAAGCAGTTATCGGAACTTATGGTTCATAAAGAAGCAAAGCTCAAATCCCTCGCTGGAGGTACCTTATTTACTGTATACTTTTAGTTTGCTATTTTTCCCGCATTGTTTAACACGCTGCTTTGATTCCAGGTTACGAAAAGAAATTTAATGATGCAACCGCAAGGGCTATGAAGGCTGGGGGCGAGCTTGGTGCAGTAAATTCTAAAATTGAGAGCCTCAACAAACAACTAGAGGAAACTTTTTTGAAGGTCAAAGAAATGCAAACTCAATTTGAGCTTGCCTCCTCTAAGGCTAATGATGCACATACCCGTCTTCAGCTTTTGTCTGCTAAAATTTTAGAAACCGAAGATAAATTTAAAGCGGAAATTGCAAAGAACGAAGGTCTTGTTAGAGACTTAGATGCTAAAAGAAATCAAATAAACTCTTGGAAGAAACAAGTCCAGGATCTCGAAGCTGAAGTAAATTTACTCAAATTAAAAGTTGAAGATGGAAAATATTATGCATTATGGGTAAGAAAAGATGCTTCAGCTAAAAATGCCCAAGCTATCAATAACACTCTTGACCGAGTACAAGCTGATGAATTTAAAGTAATTTACAGTCACGCAAAGGTTCCGGAGGTTCCTCCCTTCAAAAGGTATTTTCCCGCTCCTTAGTTTCGTTTGTAAAGTGTTCTTCCCGTACACCAACTGTTTTTGCTACTATCTCGCTCTTCCTTATTTCTTGATTATAGTTGCATTTTCCTTTTTTTATCTACGATGTTGTTCCTGTAAAATATATTTTGAATATATATTAATTGTTAATTCATTGCATGAGTGTAATTTATTTGACTGTCATGAATTTTCGTACCTTGAGTCATATAATAGGAATAATACATGTCCAACTTCTCTCTGGCCACGAGGAAATTAGGATGTGGTTCCGATAGTCCCCTGAAACGGATAATGATTACAACAATTAGTTATCATTTTAGGCACCCCTGCTAGCGAAAATCCAATAGTCATACACTCATAGACATGGACTTTCTTTGAGAGGATATGCTTATAACTTTACCTAATATGAAACCAATTTGATGTACAATTATATCACTGACTGTGTGCACTTCCTGAAGTGGAGAGTACCTGGTGCAATAATCACTATCATGTTAGGCATCTCTATATTGGAAAATCCTATTGTCATACGCATTTACTTGGATTTTCAAGAGAAAGTGCATTTGATATGCTTTACCTATTATAAGTGCGAACTATTGCACAGTTGCATTGTTAATCAAGGATAATACGGTTTGAGATATAGTGCATTACAAGGGTTTTGTAAAATCTCCCCATTCATATTCCGTAAATAATATGATCCTTGTCCCGCAACCCCTTGTATAGTATATGGTCCTCCCCACGTTTGTGCAAATTTTCCCACTTCTTTGTCCCTCTGGTATTCTGGGATTTGCCGTAGAACATATTGTCCTTCTATAAAATTCCGCAACTTTATTTTTTTATTGTATTCTCTTGCCAATATTCTTTGATAATTTTCCATTTTTTGAAGTGTAACCTCCCTTCTTTCTTCTAAGTCATCCAACTTTTCAAGCATTAGATCTGAATTCAGATTTTTCTCCCATGCTTCTGTTTTTGTAGTGGGTAATATGATTTTTGTTGGTATAATTGCTTCTGTCCCGTAGGTAAGGAGGAACGGTAACTCTCCTGTAGGCTCCCTCCTCATTGTGCGATATGCCCATAGTGTATTGTGAAGATGTTCGCACCACCTCTTATGATGCCCATCAAGTGTTTTCTTAAGATTCATGGCAGTTGTCTTATTTGTTGCTTCGGCCTGTCCGTTGCTTTGTGGATAGAGTAGGGTTGACTTATTCTTTTGTATATTGAATGCCTAAAAAAGCATATCTATATTTTTCCCTTGCAATTGTTGCCCGTTATTAGAAACTATGGCTGCCGGAATCCCAAATCTACAGATTATATTCTCAAACAAGAACTTAAACACATCAGTATCTCTGATTCGTGCAAGAGCTTTAGCCTCAACCCATTTAGTAAAATAATTTGTGGCTATAATCAAGTATTTTCTCTTTTTGGTACCTTCCATAAATGGTCCGACAATGTCAATTCCCCATTTTGTAAATGGCCAGGGGCTGAGCACCGAATTAAGTTTTGCTGCAGGAGCTTTTATTCTTTTCGCGTAGCGCTGACATTCTTCACATCTTTTCACCATATTTTCCGCATCCTTATGCATAAATGGCCAATAATAACCTTGTTTTTTTGCTTTTAATGTTAGTGATCGTCTTCCACTATGTTTTCCCGCATCTCCATAATGTATGTCTTTAAGAATCCGTAGCCCTTCCTTCCGGGATAGACATCAAAGTAACGGTCCCAAAAAAGACTTGCGGTATAGAATTCTGTCCCGCAGCTGGTAATTTACAGACTTTGATTGCACATTTCTTGCTTCTTTAGAATTTGTGGGTAGTACCTCATCTTGCAAATTTTGATGGATTGAAATTCTCCAATCTTCTTCAGTAAGATCATTTTCTGTTTTCTGCGGGAAACTTGCATCTTCTTGGACAACTGTTTCTTCAATATCCTCCTCAATGTCTTTTTCCATGTTTTCAATTGTCCGCAACTTAATTGATGGTTCATATATTCGTCCTATTTTTATAGATGATATGTTCGGATCCTTTACCATTAAAGCAATAAATGCCAATGCATCAGCATGGCGGTTCTTATCTCTGGATAAATGCCGAAAAATTATATTTGGAACTTGAAGTGACAATTCTTGTACGAGATTCTTGTACTCTGCCAGGTCTTCATCAAGTGCTTGGTATTTTAATTCAACCTGGCGAATTATTAATTGTGAGTCGCTTGTGAGTCGCACATCGCTTATTTCTAACTCAATAATGAGCCTGAGGGCATGAAACACAGCTTCGTATTCCACTATATTGTTTGTATGCTCATCAAATTCAAGTCGGAATGAATGTGCCATTCGATCCCCCGTTGGTGTTGTAATTACAATTCCAATTCCCGCACCATCTTTGTTTCTAGATCCATCAACAAATACTTCCCATCTTTGGAGATTTACAGAATTCAAGATATCCTGAGGGTCATCATCTTCAAATCCGGGCAAACCTTGAATTCTAGTATCATAGAATAGTGAACAACTATATTAATAAAAATTAAAAGGTAAAGAATGAAACATAACTAATTTTCACATTCAGGTGTTGCTCGTGGGTGTATATGTAACTCATGCTGCACTATGTTTGGGTCGATGCCTGGCATGTCCTCTATCTTCCACGCAAATATGTCCACAAAATCTTGAAGTAATATGATCAAATTTTGTTCTTTTTCCATTTCCATCAACGTTCCAATCTTTATCAACTTGGGATGCTCTTCCGTTCATATGTTAACACTTTTGGTTTCCTCAATTGAGGTAAAAGTGGGTTTGGGAACTCCTAAAAATGTGGGAGTCCCCTTTGGTTGCTATGCTGGAGAACTACCTGAGTCAACTCTTGATGTGCTTCCTTTTTCCGTAACTTCTTCTCCTATTTCATTTATGGATTTTCTTCCCACAACCTGAATCATGTATTGGTCTAGGGCTTCTTCTTTTACCTTTATCTTACGTTCTTTTTTCCTATTTTGTTGTTTCTGTTGTCGCTCTTCATTCATGTGAACTTCTGCTAAAATGTAAGATTTTGCATCATTTTGATCTCCTCTTATTTACATCTCCCCTTGCGGTGTTGGGAACCGCAAGTACTGGTGATAAGTTGAAGTTACCCCTTTCAACTGATGAACCCAACGCCTTCCAATAATGGCATTGTAGGGGGACGGGGCTTCCACTATACCGAATCTTGTCATAATACTTATTGGACCCGTCACAACATCAAGCAAGATTTCACCCTTCGGTTTTGAAGCTAAACCATTGAATCCATAAATTGTATAGCACGATGGAGTTAACTGATCTTCTTTTAATCCCATATTTTGGAAGGTATCATAAAACAAGACATTAAGTGAGCTGCCCCCATCCATAAAAATTTTCTTTATGTTCCATCCAGATACTGGCAATGTGAGTACCAACGGGTCATTGTGCATTTCTACCTCTTGATCAACCTCGTTCGCAGAAAAAGTTAGTGGGGACGCCATCCATTCTTCCCATGACTCAGTAACTCTTCCCGTAACTTTAAAAACTTCATGATTGCGGACTCTTTTATGCAATTTCTCATTGATAGATGCATTCAAAGATGATTGATTTGACTCTGAATAAGAGATCATATTTATAGTTCGATTATTTTGAGGAATGTTGACAGCTTTCCCCTTATTGAGCCTTAATGAAGAATCTGGTAATTGAATGAATTCTTTTAATTTTTTCCCGCGTCAATCATCCTTTGTACTAGGATAATTAAATTCCTGCATCGTTTTGTTGAATGACCCCGATAACAATGGTACTCGCAAAACTCCTTGGAATTCTGGGTGTATTCGGGCTGTTGTTCTTTTGACTGTGGCCATTGAAAATCCTGTTTGTCCTTTATTATTTTCAAAATTTCGGAATATGGAGTGTTGAGTTTGGTGATAAATCGCTCCTCAAACTCTTGGAGAAATTTCTTTCTTCCCTCTGACTTTGGCCATTTTGATTCATTATTTTCAGATACGCCCGTAAACCTCTTCCCTGATCCAGATGATGGCTCTATTGAATTGGTTCTTTTTGCATTTGCTTGTTGTTGTGGAATTATTCTTGGATGTTTGCTCTGAATGTCCTGCAACCTTGCACATTTTTCAATAATTTCTCTGAGGACTCCTTTACTTTTGGGATTTGAATTATGAATGTCAACAAAAAACTGACTTTTTCGATCAGTTATTCCCCATTTATAGCCATTAATGGCGACTTCTGGGATTATATCCACGATTTCCTGACAGATTGTCTGCCATCGGTCGGTGTAATCACAAATGGTTTCTTCTGGCCACGAGGCAAGGGAGTAAAGTCTATCAATTCCTGAATCTACGAGCCTGTTGTACATATATGCTTCTAGAAACTTTTGGATCAGCTGTGCGTATGAATGCACAGAGCCTTCTTATAAATTATCATACCATGCCAAAACCACTCCTTTCAAACTTGACGGAAAATTCCGGCACATAACAACGTCCTCTTGCTCCCATCGAGTCATAATGCGATTGTAATATTTCAAGTGGGTGGTTGGGTCTCTTGTACCATCGTAACATTCGAAAATGGGGATATTACAATCCCGGGGCATGGGTGCATATGCCAAATGTGGTGCCAATGGCGTTCGTCTGACTTCTTTTAATACTTATTCTATCCGTCCACCTTCTTTATTTTCAAAATTCTTTATTTCCTCTCGCATTTGTTCCATAGCCTCAAAGCATTTTTGCCACTTTTCATGTTGCAAGCCTGAGTTTTCTTGATTCAACCTATCTGGACCAGGTTGCTGGGATGCAAATTCCATTAACACTATTCTTTGATCTCGATTATCTTTTTCTCTTCTCCTTGCGGGTCTACTGGAGCTTTCTTCTTGCCCCCATGTCCTTTTCATAGATGGTCCCGCACCATGTTGGATTGTTTCCTTTAATATCTGATTTTCTCTAGTCAGAAGTGCAATTTTTTCAGCAGATGTCCGTTGTTCCCTGCGCATCTAGTTCATTTCTTCCATCAGGTTTTATAGGTGGTCAATGGTGTTTCGTGAATTTTTTTCAAATGAAGAAATATTTGTGTGACTCTCTGAATTATTTTGTTGATCATTAGAAAATTGTTGTCCTTGTGAGGCTCCTATCATTTCTCTTCGTTGGAGAGCCCCTCTTGCATTATTCCCTTGGTTTCCCGAATTTTCATCTTGAGACATAGTTTCTATTGGTGTGAATCCTTTTGAGATGTTTCAATTTCTTTCAGTAGCAGTCTTTTGTTGTTGTAGAAAATTCCTTTCCAGTATTCTAAGAGAGCTCAGATAATTAGTTATGCGTTTCCAAAGATTTTTTCATTCAATATAAATGTAATTAATACATCCTATTTGAAGAAGAAAATCACACACAAATCAAATAATTTTCTTAGTTACCTCAAATCTCATAAATTCATATGGAAACGAGGTAATATGAAATTCAGAAATTCAATTAAAAATTTCCTCACCACTTTTTGCAGAAATCGAGAATTTTATATAAATCAAGAACTCGATAATTATGATCAAATGGTTTAGTAAAATTTTTTGTGCTTAATTTTCAAAATGAACATCTTAAAAAGTATACTAGGCAGTTTGAGATATACGTAATGTATGAAATAATGAGATAACGTATATGAACATATGGACCAAATCTGTATGTTCATAAGATGAGTTTTTTCTGTAAATAAAACTATATATAGAGTTTTTTCAATATGACTCTCAAACACTGTGACTTATACAATGAAATTCTTTGACATAACATAACTCAATTTTTTTATAAAAATTAAAATTTTGACACGTAGAATAAATTCTTTACTACCGTCCCTGTTTCTAGCGCCAAAATATGATTACCAAAAATCTGGGACCAATGGAATCACAGCCAAAAGTGTTTGAAAATTACAATAATAAGATATCTTAACGTAACTCGTCACACAGTAAAATTTTGAGAATGATAAACAATCACATTAATAATGAAATAACACAAAGATTTGTGTGGCTCAACAACATAACTGTCTACATCCACTGATAAAATGGTTGAATTATCAATATGATCAAATTCTGATCATTACAGTAAAAGATGATGTATAGAAATTTGCATAAAAGAAATATCTTCTAATAAAACATAATCGGAAACATCTAACATCAATTGAATCAGAAAATTACATCAGTATCATACCTAAGCTCTTTGGTCTTCTTTTATGCCTATCACCAGTTTTTTCTCCTCAGATTTTCCAACCCCTTTTCTTGTTAATGATCTTGGTATTTATAGCCAATTTAATGGGTCCCGCCAATTAACTTTTCCACATGTTCATTCTTATCCATCCTTGATGAGTCATGCAATCCCGCAAGCCTTTGTTAGTGTATTACTTGTCATCACGTAGCTCTCCTTCGGTCTGGCATTTATCATCCCGTAGCTTTCCTTCGGTCTGGTATTTATCATCCCATAGTTTTCCTTCGGTCTTGTATTTTATTATTACTTTCGGAGTATGATTATTGCATGTCTGACAGGTAGTTTTTTAACAGTGAATCGTCATGCTTTGGTCATTTTTGTCCCGTAACTTATAAAATTGACACGCGTTTCTCGTGGATCAATACTCATCATTACTTTTTAACGAGTCACACCTTTCCCAAACCCTGGTGTCAGTCATGCAGTTAAAGCTATCTGCTTTGACCAGAACATCTCACTTTCCCGCAACATATGCAGTTAATGCTATCTGTTTTGATCAGAGCGCCGTATTTTCCCGTAGCATACGTGTTACTCATGCAGTGATAATGTAAGATTTCATATCTATCGACTTTTCAGATTTCTTTTATAAAGCTTTGTTCGGGTGCTTCTCATCTTACTTTAACTCGTTACTCCTTCAATAATTCTTGGACACGTGTTATTCATATTTTAACTTACTTCTCATCTTACTAACTTGTTTGGGGGTATGTAATTCTAAACCGATTTATAGAAATAAAAAAGTTAATTTTGTATGAAGCAAAAATATTTTATTTTTAATTTCTGCTTCTGGAAAAATAGAAATGCTTCTATTTTTGGTATCCAAACACCCTATAAAGCGGTTAGAAGTATAAGGCTTTCCGGTCCACCATTACATCTTTGATAAGGGAATACTTTGAAATCTAATTATAGTAATGAAAATTTTAATCCGAATGGTTTTTCTTGCAGTTGCTTACTTTGAACGAAGGAAGACAGACAGTGCAGGTAATTGTGATACGAAAACCTCGTACTCCTCTTGCAGACAAAACACAACAAATCTAGACTAGAATCCCATAACTTTTGCTTGGTTCCCTTCTTTTTCTCTCTTGCTTTTCTTCATTCTTTGCCTTTTGGAACTAAAAAAACGCCATCTTGTCTATAAAGTCAGATGAAATAAGAGCTCGTGAAAGAAACATGAAACTTGTTTATATTGATGGAAAATATGAAAACCAAGTAAAAGGAAAAAAGAAAAGGGTAAAAAGAGTCATATTACATGAGAATATCAATATGCTTCTGAATTGAATCAAATTGTTGCCCTTCGTTAACTCCAAAGGCCGGATATCTTTGCTTTGCTAAATACAAACTAACTTGTAATTGGATGCTCATAACAAATTATACATGTATGCCATATTTTACCCCTATTTTTCTTCGAACCATAGTTAATAAGATATACTGCTTTAAGAATATTTTTTACTCCCGAACTTCCAATTATTCACTGACCAACTATTGTATTCTTTGGGCATTTTTTTTATAACTTTTTATAAACTGAAAAGAATAAAAAATTCATCTCTCATAAGTTTACGTAGTTAGTGGACTTTTTTCTTTTCTAAGACTAACAGAGAATTTATCAATTTTTTTAATATTTTTTCCTCAATTTATATATATATTTTTTTCGCATTTTGGGTATTAACTTTTATTTGGATCTAGATAGTACTGGAAAAGCATTTCGTACTGTATCATCGTTAATGATTTCCGATAAGAATAAACCATTCACCATTGTTGGTTTAGGCAACCACAAAATATGTTTTCACATAAAGTTATTGATCATATTCACCTTATTTTAGACATAGTGGTCCTAATTTTTATGTTAGATAACTATTTTCTAAAGTGCCAATTATGTACTATTTCCGTACTCATTTGCTACACTGCCTCCACGTTTGCTGGTAAACAAATAATACGGGTTTCCCAATCCCGGTGCAGCGCTGAACATGGATCTAATCTAAACCTAGTACGTTTAAGTATTCAACCTTAAATGCCTCTTTTGGTCCGAACACATAAACAAACGTGGATCAGACGTGGCAATTCGATCAACTTCATAGTCCTGGATGCATTCATGGGAAATAGTATAAAATTGTAGCAATGACATAATCAGTGACCTCATACCACCAAGGACCACAATATAAAAATTAGACTTATAATTTATTAATTTGATCCATAACTTAATATTTATATTCCTTTTTTATTTTGAAGTATAATATTTATATTCCTGATTGTTTAAAGAAAAATGATTAATTATTAGGTGGTCCTAATAAGAAAAACAACGGTGTCCACAACTTTAGGAAATTATTGGAGGTGTCCGTGGCAAGGAATAGCTCACTAGCTCGACAGGATTACCTGGACTGGAGTCATAGGTAATAACCTTAATTTTAAGGTCGATAGTTTCGGTAAGAGGAAAAGTTCCTAACATGGGACTATGAAAAAATCGACATTCTCCCTCCGGTGTTTTCTTTTTGTCAGACCAAGTACAGATCCTAGGCTTTGGTCAAGCCCAATAATTAGACAAACAAAATATTTTAGTCTTGTGGACTAGGGAGAATCCAATAATTGAAGAAACCTTGGAGGGTTTGAAAAGGTACTAGGTATAATAGACTGTTAGACGAGTGGTTGAGGACACAAACTAACAACAAATTTAAATAAACTAGAAAAAATTAAAATTAATAAATTGAAATAGGCTTGTAATAATATGTTGTAAGTCAAAATATGCTGCAAATTTGAATAGTTTGTAGGTGGATGATTTTTAAAAAGCACATCAAGTCGAAAATGAAAGCCTTTCTTCAAATGCAATACCTGATTCTGGTATTTCTAGTGCTTTATCCATTCATCAGTAATCGGACTCATCACAGTGACTGAGAGAACAGAGACCTATGTGGGCTTATTAGACAAGGCCTCTTAGCTATAGATCTTGGACTGGTAAACAAGGCCCAAAATGTACCAACCTATAATCTGCGAAATCCTTGTACTCATCGTACGTATTTTGGAGGTCAAGCTTTTATTAATCACCTTAACTAAGTCTAAATCTAGACAATAATTTTTTATTAGTGCAGAATCACGTCACTTTAATAACTCTGGTCTACATGTTTAAACAACTAATTGTGTCGGTAATAATGTTTAATTATTAATTAACTTGGGTGTTATCCTTAAAATAGTACTAACAATGATTAAATTAGCATCTTGGTAAGGGGCAGTTGGATTCATCGGTTATGATCATCAAACAGCAACAACTTGACTTGTTATTAAATTCCTTAAACAGGTCAAGTTCTTGTTTCTCGGACTCTCAACCCACCTAGCTAAGATCAAAGTAGTTAGTAATTAAGAGCAGCGCTCGTAATTCTTTCCGAGATGCTACAGTTCCCCTTATGTCTGCTTATTTATGGTTGACCAAAACATCAAAAGTCAGAAGTGGAACTACATCAATTAAAAGCCTTTGAACATGTCGCTGTGGAGTATAAGCAGCACAAGTAGTTCAGTAGATGTACTAAGTAAGCACAAACGGACATAAAACGTGGAGATTCCATCGACTAGTTATTATCTTCAGCAAGGAACTCATGATATCCCTATTTGCTAACTCGTAAAACTGTAAACTGATTTTAGGAGATGCTCACCAACTACTTTCGATGTCAGGGACGGAGAAAGGACAATTCAGTCCTGAGAGTCAAATAAAAAATTTTGACATTCACATAAAATTTAACCCTATTAACAATACTAGATTTATGCCCCTTGCGTAACTTGTACCTTTTTGAATTTATTATGTTTGAGAATTGTTCATATTTTTTTTTTATAATACTCTCTAGCCAAGTTCCTATGATTGCATTATGAGGAATTTCATAATTTTCCAAAGTTAATCTCACATAATATAGTTCTTTGATAAGAGATTGAGTCGAAGTTCCGAAAGAATGTTTTAAAATTAATTTTATCCCGTGCAAATAAAAAGTATATTTAAAATAAAACAAATAACAATGATGAAATTGATAGTTACCCGTACCCGTATCTGTTGGATTCATCTCTTTTACAAAATAAAAAATATATTTAAAATAAAACAAATAACGATGATGAAATTGATAGTTACCCGTAGCCGTATCTGTTGGATTCACCTCTTTTACAAAATAAACAATATATTTAAAATAAAACAAATAACGATGATGTTATATAAGATTATAAATTTAACAATAGCCATTTATTAAAGATGATTAAACGCAGATCGTCGATTTGCGGTGTTGTCCACCCACTATAGATGACGATGACCCGGTACAATTAAGTATTGGGTGTAAACGAAGTGTAATAATTTTAAAACAAAATAGCCAATATGAGAGTGAGTTTCTTTAACCCGTAAATATTTGCACAAATCAAATTATGCCAAGTGTCCTTATCAAAACTCTCGCTTCACAAAAGTTTTATTTCGGTTAATAGAAAGCGAGGGTTTTCTCATCGTTCAACGTGGGAACTTTATTTATCTAGGCCTTTAAGTCTTTAGATAAGATTTTAATTTTACCCTATGTAGTTGCACTCACAACATATAAAAATCACCTTAAACTCAAGCCTAATCCTACCAAAATCCAAAATCTAATGGGTCCATAGGCCCCCTTGGCTCCGTCCTTGTTCGTTGTTGTAGCTCCTAAACGATAATATATGACTAGGCTAAGAGCATCTCCAGGATTACTATCATTTTGCTAGTGTAATTTTGGAGGGTGTGTTCGAGGACATAACCGTATTCATCAATCATTTCTAATACTCCATTCGTTTTTGGAAAAGAGTTACTATCATTTTTTTAATTTGATCTATTTTTGGACTAAAATGAAAAAATTATATTAACTCTTTTCCAGAAATGAAGGTAGGATTAGTTTTTAAAAACAGAAACAGTTGCTGAGATAAACCACGAACAACCACTTTGTACCAGTCGGTCTTTGGTAGACGTTGCCTCCAAAAAGCATCTGCGGTCGGGGACGGAGTCATGAAAAATCAGTTATAGGGTCAACTAAATTTTTTTAACATTTATTAAAAATTTAATCCTATTAACAACATAAAATTTTAATTTTATTCTATATATTTACACCTATAAAATATATAAATTAATTTAAATTAAGTATATTCCTAGACAAATCTAAAACCGTGTAGTGTCCACGGACCCCATAAACCCCCTCTTAGTTCCGTCCCTGTCTGCAGTTTTGTTGCACGGGCCATCCATGACAAGCAACACACGCTAATATGAAAGATGCTCGATGCCCACTATTTTCACTAATTCTATTTCTATGTCGACACAGGGATCTAAGCAGTTAGGCAGGGACTAAAGCAAAATGATACTATAATACTTCAGAAATCCTTGTACTACTCGTATATAGTCATAGCTGTATGTTTATTTAAGGATTGTTTAATGCTTAAGCTTTTCTTATAACCTTAATCAAGACAAAATGTTGACGGTAAACATCCCAATGTGGACTAGTAGATGATTATGTCTGTTTAATTGATCATAATTAAACCTTATAATTAACTATATTTAATTATGTCGGTATATGTTTAGTTGTTGATCTATTTGAGGTTTAATGTTTTAGAAAATTAAATAAATAAAGTTTGGTCAGAGGCTATTGGATTCATTTGATATAATCAAACAGGATGAGTCACATGATTTAATACTAAATGTGATTATTATTATCTACTACAAGTTGGATTATATTAAGAGTTTTCTTAAACATGTCGATAAAGTTACTCAGCATCTCCTTGCTACTAACTAAGATCAAATTAGTATTAATTTATTTTTTTTAAAATGCAACTCAAAATTATTTTGGAGATTTGGGTCTCGCACACCTATATTTATCTTATAGCGTGTTTGGATACCAGAAGCATATAATTATAAGTAAAAACTATTTCACTTTATAAAAAGTTTATTTTTAAATTTTTAGAAGTCGTTTTAAAATTTAATATTAACTTGAATTTTGATTTTTCAACTTCCAGAAATCAAAAAGCAATTTATCATATACTATCCAAACAGGCTATTAATATTTTTTTATATTTATTTTTTTAATGTTCACAAATTCTGAGTAATAACATTATCATATACCAAAATCCAATTATTCTTATATTAGTGATTTTCTTATACTGATGGTCGTCTAGTAAAAAACATTACGTTGTTACTTATATGAATAAAGCATGAAATGTAAATAACACACAAGATTTTACGTGGTTTGGTAGTTAATGAAACCTAAGTGCATGAGATTTGTAATATTGGATACGAAGAATATAAGATGATATTTGATTTGGTTACAAATGAGGTATGATTTATCTTTCAAATGATCTTGTAAATATGAATCTTATTTCTTTATCTTATTAAATTTATCTTTTAACTCTTTTTGTGTTTTTTCTCTTTTTCTTTTAACCTGCCTTGAATATGAACATATGACCTCCTTTTATAGCCTATTTCTGATCTTGGACAACTTGGATATCGAGTAAGACTTCATCTTCGATCTCGGATTCGACCACGAACATCTCGCTCAATCCGTTTGATCTAACAAATCCATTCTTGACACGTTATCTCTCCACTTAGTCTTCCACTAGTTGATCGTTTTGACTTCACATTTAATGCTTTCAACGCTCTTTTTTATCTTCATTGTTCATTATTTCTTCTTTTTATATATCTTTATCTCTTTAACTTGGCAGATATCTCGATTATAAAAATCATGTAGACAAGATGATCCCCTGATTCTTCATACTTATCTTAATATATCACTTCTTCCTCGTATGTCCTCCACATGTACTATAAATTTTCTTCCCTCACAGTTTGTCTATTTTCTTCCCTTCGAACAAGGTTAGGATGGGAAGAAAATCTTTCACGTCAGATGGGAATAGTCACATCCCTTTTTTCCACCAGCTATCACCCACATAACCTGAACAGCCTCCACTTTTTCTCTTGATTACTCCATCTGGTACTAAATGCGCATGTGCAATTATCCCGTAATGCATTAATTAGCCCTCATTTTCTCTTCGGTCTTCCCCCATGACAATTATTAGCATTCACTTTACCCATCAGTTACTCCCCATGATTGTTGGTTAATACCAAAATTCCTTCCTATTGAAGAAAAAAAATTTCCTTTTGTTTTCTTATTCTCTTTTGTTTTCTTCTTCATCAAAGTTCTTCATCTTTCTCTCTACTATTAATTTCTTCACCGTTGTTGTTGTTGTTTGTTTTCTGTATAAACATTCTCTTCTTTATTCTTCATTATCATGTCTCCCAAATCTTCACAAAAAATCTTTGATATTTGCATGCTTTACGCTTTGTTTTGTTTTTTGCTTTCTGTAGAAACTTTTTTCGTGTTGCTGATTTAATAAAAAAAAGAATTTTTGTGTGTGTGTGTGTGTTGAGTTTCTGAGCTTTTATGAGTGTGACGATGGGCTAGATGATGAGCTTGTTTTTCTGGTAAGTTTTTCTGTTTTTCAGCCTCATAAGATCAGACGAAAAATGAGTAGTTTCCACCGTCTCTGCTCCTTCTGCTCAGGACGGAGAAACTCCCATCATTCAGAATCGTTCACAAACTGTTAGAGACATCATCGTCGAGTTTGATTTGGATCATTGTGGTGTACACCTTCGATGTGGAGTTGGTGGGGTTCTCGATGATGCTTTGGTCAATAACCGCCAATGGTTGATGCCATTACTTTTGCTGATTTGATTATATTCTAACTTTGCTTTTGTTTTTCTTTAGGTTCCCCGGATTTTTCCATCTGGTGATGATGATGATGATATGATGATGATGATGATGATGATGATGATGATGATGATGATGATGATGAAGGTCGCAAGCGCAAGAATGATGATGTTGTGAAGTGAACGAACATTAAACCTGTTTTATTATAAGTATACATACTTGCCTCTGTTCCTTACCCAAAACATCGAAGAAATTCTTGCATTGGGTGATGGTAAAAGACTGAGAGTTGATTTTGTTGGTAAGGGTACTGATGGTTGATAGACACATTTTTGTGTCTAAATTGCACCTTAATTTGTTAGTATTCGATTTTGTGTCTATTACGTGTTTCTATGCTTTTGTAGGTACATTAGAAGAATAAAGATTTGAGGAAAAATTGGCTCAAAAAGTGTTCAAAGCACCCGGAAAAATGGACCAAGGCACCCACACTTTGGATTGGGGCACCCTTGGATCGGGATGAGCTGGATCGGACCAACTCAGCGGGTCAACTCGGCCCAGTCAACTCGGTCAAAGTCAGTTGACCGAGTCAAACCTTCATCGGGACAGTTTCATCAGCAGCAAACTTCTGATTTTCAAATCAGATTTTCTTTGCGATTTCAGCGCAAATTGGGAGTTACCCAATCTAATTCAAGGTTCGTAAAATCGATTAGAAGCTCTAGAAGCCGAAGATAAGGGCCAGAGGAGCATGAATTTGGACGGGAACAGGAATACATCCCTGTTTTGGATTGGCATCAAATTCTCGTCAAACTACCGAGTTATAATGGGATTAGAACATCCTAGAAGACTCCAAAGGCCTATATAAAGAGTTTACAAGCTTTAGAAATAAGGACGCAGCTCCAGGATCAAGTTTTCTATTTTCCGGCTAACTCTGTCAACGCTGCTACACCGGCCATCACCGGTGTTCATCCTCACCTTCACCGAAGAAGACAGCTCACCCACACTTTTATCTGTTGCAAAATTTGAAATCTCTGTTGCTATTTCTCACTGTTATATTCTTGGTTGAATTGGGTTGTAACAGTTGGAACTGATTCTGTAACGTGTGTTCTGCGTTACTGTTTAGCTGTTACAGCGTTAATCAATCTTGTAATCTTTCTTTTGAGCAATGAAATCAACTTTTGAGCAAGTTTTCTTCACCATGGGCTAAGTCTAATTACTGGGATGATGGATAAGGTAATTTTCTCAATTTTATGTGATTTAATTATTTTCTAATAATTATTTATAATTCTTTTATTATTAAAATTGCATAGTTTTGAATAGTAAAAACGGTTTTCTACAGTTGTGCTTTTGCTTGATGGATTATGCTTAGTTAATTAATTTTGATAGTCCATGCTTGTGATTTACCTCTGTTTGTTAGCATAACAAAACCAACTTTGGCAATTATTTGTGCTTTAATTAATTTAAAAAGAATTATCTGATTAATCACATAGGTTGTTAGATTTACCTGACTCCTGATTCCTGGTACGTTTAAAATTATTTAAAAATCATATTTAGGTTATTTAGTCTTTTTCTTACTCCTGGAATTTTCTAGAATTAGTTTAAATCATTATTTTCTAAAATCATTACCTTCACAAGTTCGAGTAACGAACTCTTTATTTACCACTATTAAAACAATATCAATGGTGCTGGTACAAGTGGTGGTGGTAATAAGGTTGTTAGCATGAGAGCTTCTGCAAGAGGTGGTGGAACTGGTATTGTTAATTGTTCTGGTATAAATGATGTTGGGGGTGGTGGTGATAAGACTGACGGTGTACTAGATCTGGAGGATTCAGAGTCGAACTCGGAGAGGCTGCCTCATATTGATTTGTCCGAGTTTAAGTTGGAGATGGGTCAATCTACCGAGACGATTGTTGAGACTAACAAGATGGATATTAATATGCTACTGCAATAGTAGGGTGCATATATTAGCAAGTCTCTACCACTCACCATCGCATAAGGGTAAGCCACCAGAGCTGCATCAGATGGGAATAATATCATATTATCTCGCTCATTGTTAGTTCGAGATAGTATGTGAACATGGAAATCATGATGTGACCAGAATTGTACCTTTGGTGGTATTGTGCTTGATTGCACTTGAAGTTTCAGCTTGTGCATTACGGAAAGTATCGTTTAAGGAACTTGATGTTCCATGGATGTTTCCATACGACTCACCATCTCGTAGTATATACGAGCCTTTCCATATGCACTGATGTATGAGATATAGCCTATCGAAGGTAGACCCCAGTTTACCCGAGTACTCGTATGATGGAATTTGTCGTATGACCAGTTCTTCGAGTTGGAATTCTCGTGGTTAGACATTTTTGTTGTATTCTCTTCTTAACCTTCGATGATAATTTTTAAATGCTTAAAGTGCAATTTCTCCGTTTTCTTCCAGGTCATCTAACTTTGACAGAATCAGATCGGAAACAAAATTTTCTCCAATGACTTGGTCTTAGTAGTTGCGATCATAACTTCAGTGGGTATTACCGCCTCAGTCCTGTAAGTTAGAAGAAATAGTGACATGCTTGTAGCTTCTCTTCTTGTTGTATGATAAGCCTAATATACATTATGGATCTGCTCGCACCAACCTTCCTTGTATCCATCCAATTACTTTTTTAGAGTTTCAGATATAGTCTTGTTTGTAACTTCAGCTTGTCCATTTCTCTCTGGATAAATGGGTGTGGATTTATTCTTTTGAATCTTGAAATCATTAAATAAGACATCAATATTCACGCATCGAAACTGTTTTCCATTATCAAATATTATTGCTTCCAGAATTCCAAATCTGCATATGATGTTCTCAAAAATAAATTTGAATACATCTATGTCTCGGATATGTTTTAGAGCTTTGGCCTCAACCCACTTGGTGAAATAATCTGTAGCTACTATCAGGTATTTCCTTTCTTCTGTTCCTTGTTGTAGAGGCCTAACGATATCGATTCCCCATTTTCCGAATGACCATGGAATAAGGATCGAGCGCAACTCAGTAGATGGTGCTTTGTTCTTCTTTGTGAATTGTTGACGTTCTTCACACCGTCGATCCAGATGCTTGGCATCCATATGCATATAAGGCCAGAAGTACCTTTGAGTCTTTGTCTTTTGTGCCAATGATCTGGAAGCATTGTGATTTTCAGCATCTGCATAACGTATCACATCAAGAATTTCCAATCCTTATTTTTGAGAAAAACATCTTAATAATGTTCAAATGAATGATTGTCAGTATAGGATACCACCCCTGATTTGATAATTGACCGATTTACTCTTCAGCTTTTGGGCGAGCTTAGGTTCTGCGGAAGTTCCTCAATTTGTTGATACTTCAAGATGGGTTCTCTCCAGTCTTCCTCAGTCTCGACAATGTCAGTAGATTCAATTCCTTTTGTAGGTGCCTTGTTGACCATTGGTTGATATGATCGATCGATCCATACCTCTTTGATGTTTGGATCTTTGATCATGGAGGCGATGAAATCCAAAGCATCTACATGCAGTTGTTTTGATAGATGTGTCGATATTGAAGAGCTAGTATCTGTGATGAATATTTCTTGGCCAACCTCATGTATTTCTGCATTACTGGATCTAGTGTTTGATATCTTCCACTAGTTTACGGAACCACCAACTAAGAGTCACTTGTTAATCAGACTTCTGAACTCTATATTTCAATGATGAGTCTTAGCGCATGAATAACTTCCTCGTACTCGGTCTCATTGTGGGTTGATGAGAATTCAGGTCGAATGCACTGAACTATCCTTACTGTTGCAGGAGAAGTAAATATGATTCCAATCTCATTTCTTTCGTTGTTGAAAGATCCATCCACATACACCTCCCATCTTCTCGGGTGATATTCCTTCAAAAGTTTGCTTGGATCTTCTCGCTCTTCTTCCATGCCTGGTATATCTTCCACTTCATCTTAACTGGATAACGGAAAATTTGCCAAGAAGTCGACCATGACCTGAGTTGGTCAATTGCTCTTGTTTCATACTTGTTTTCGAATTGTTTGATATGAGCATTCCACCTAGATACCCTTTATAATCGTTAAGCACTTTATATAACAAATTGGATCAGACTCTTGGTTAGGACCTTAATTGTGTGAGCTTGGAAGTAAACTCTTAGCTTTCATGTCGCATAAACCAGAGCCAATATCAATTGTTCCATATTTGGTGTAATTCTTTTATGTAAGTCACATTGTTTTGCTAATAAAATAGATCGGCCTTTCTTTTCCTTCTAGTAATCGAACCATAACAATATTTATGACACTCGAGGTCGCTGCCAAGTACAAATTAAGTTCTTCCCCTCGCCCAGGGCTTTGTAAAATAAGAAGCTCTGCTAAATAATCCTTTATCCCTTGAAAGGATTTCTCGCATTCCTCGGTCTATGAAAATTTATCTCCTTTTCTTACTGTACTGAAGAATGCTTTACATCTGTCCAATGATCTTTATATGAACCTACTCAATGTTGCCAATATTCCATTTAATTTATATACATCTTTTAACGTGAGTTAAGATAGCATTTCTCGAATGGCTTGAACCTTGGCCGGATCGATTTCGATTCCTCGCTTGGTGAACATATATCCCAGAAACTTGCATGTTGTTAATCCGAATGCGCATTTAGCCGAATTCACCTTCATATTAAATTTTCTTAGCTGCATGAAAATTTCCCCTAGATCTTGTATATGACTCTCTTTCTTCTTGTTTTTTACAAGCATGTCATCCACGTAGACTCAAATTTTTTATGAATCCATTTATCGAACATTTATTCCACCATTTTTGGGTATATCACTCCCATATTATTTAATCTGAACGACATCCGAGTGTAGCACTATAAACCTCTTGGTGTGAAGAAGGTTGTGTTCTCCTAATCTTCTTCAACGAGCATGATCTGGTTGTACCTTGAATAACCGTCCATAAGCCAGAACATGTCATCGCCCGACTTCGAATCCACCAGTTGGTCCAAGCTTGGTAATGGAAAACTGTCATTCGGACAGGCTTTGTTCAAATCACTAAAGTCGATACAGATCTGAATTCTTTTATTCTTCTTTGGTACGATTACCATATTTTACATCCATTGAGGGTAAGTTGTTTTTCTGATTATTCATGTTTCCTTCATCTTTGTTAACTCTTTCTCCACTGCATCATGGTGTGGCAATAAGACTCTCTGAATCCTTTGTTTGAACTTTTTTGCCTTTGGATCGATCTTGAGATAGTGACAAGGCACATCGCTCATTTTCCATCCAAAAACATTGGTGAAATCCTTCAATAAACTGATCAATTTTTTTTTTGTTTTAACTCCAACAATGTTTCAATCTGGATCATTTTAGGTTTTGCTTCTGTTCCGATGTTTACTTCTTGACTAGGCTCTGCTGTGGAAAATGTAGACTACAAATATTCTATCAGAATCGCATTCGGTAGTTGTTATGCTTCCTCGGGTTCACTTGGTTTGATTTCTTTTTCTCCCATTAAAACTTCATTTCCTCATGCCTTAAATTCTCCATGCTTGTTGTACTACTCTTGCCTTTCTTTATCGAACTTTTCTTCCCTGAATTTTTTATTTGTTTCCTTATCATGCTCTTTCCAAATCTTGCTTTACATATGCCTTTACGTAATCTCATGCGTCTTTCAGATCTCCCAAAATTTGTATTTTGCCTTCGGATGATGGGAATCGAATTCGTTGATGATACATGGATACCATCCCTTGATTCCATGAATCCATCGTCTTCCGATATTGGCCTGATATAGAGAAACCACATCCACCATAAAAAAGGTGGTGACCACTGTCATGGCGCGGACATGAATTTTTAAAGTAATTTCTCCTTTTGGCTTTGAGATCGAGCCATTAAAACCGTAGACGTTGTAAGTTAAAGGAACCAAATCATCATAAGTGAAATCCATCCTCTTGAATGTGTCGTAAAACAAGATGCCACCGAGCTTACCCCATCGAAGAGTGCCTTGGTGACTGTCCATTTTCCCATTTTCCATGTAATCACCAATGAATCATTGTGGTTTTTGTCATTGAATGTTTCATCTCTAGCTGAGAAAGAGATTGTCTATAGCATCCAGTTTTTCATTGGTGGCTATTTTGCCATGTTGTAGATTTCCACTCCATCTCGGTCTTGCTTATAAATTCGGGACAAGATCTTCTCGTGAAAACCATACTCTGATGTGTACGAATGAATTTATCTCTCAAATGATCTTGTAAATATGGCTCTTATCTCTTTATCTTACTAAATTTATCTCTTAACTTTTTTTGGGTCTTATCTCTTTCACTTTTAGCCTGCCTCGAATATGAACATATGACCACCTTTTATAGTCTATTTCTGATCTCGGACAACTCGGATATCGAGTAAGACTTCATCTTTGATCTCGGATTTAATCATGAGCATCCCGCTTAATCTATCCGATCTAACAAATCTGTTCTTGACACGTTATCTCTCCACTTAGTCTTCCACTAGTTGATTGTTCTGACTTCACATGTAATGCTCTCAACGCTCTCTTTTATCTTTATTGTTCATTCTTTTACCTTTTTATACATGTCTTTATCTCTTTAACTTAAAAGATATCCCGATTACAACAACCACGTAGACAAGATGATCCCTGCTTCTTCCTACTTATTTTAATACACCACTTCTTCTTCGGATGCCCTTCGCATGTACTATAAATTTTCTCCCCTCACATATCTCTTATACGAAAACCTCGTACTCCTCTTCTCTTGCCGACAAGGTGAACAAAACACTACAAATCTAGACCAGAATCTCTTAACTTTTGGTGGGTTCCCTTATTTTTCTCTTGCTTTTCTTCGTTTATTGCCTTAAAGAGGTGTTACTGTTTTTATTGTGGAATTTCAAAAACACCATTCTATTGTCAGATGAAAGAAGAGCTCATGAAAAATACTAACGAGGAATTTGTTTAAATTCTTTAGTTAATATTAATAAAATATGAAAACCAAACAATGTTCGTAAAAGGTAAAAGAAAATAAAGGAAAAAGAATCATATTACATGACTCTATGCTTTCGAATTGAACCAAGTTACTGCCCTTTATTTAACTTTGAAGGCTGGATACTTTGTGCTTTGGTGAATATAAACAAACCTGCATTATTTGGATGCTCATAAAAAATAAACAGTCCTTCTAAGAATATCATCTAGTTAAACAAATTAAAAACAGTTCGTCCATAAACGCTGGGTCGTGCTCCTCCAGGATTTAAAGGGCTTGGTTTAGGGGGGCCACCCGTGAGTTAGCGGCTTTGTATTGTTTGGGCGCCAAAATTCTCCCTATTCTAGCAAATAGTTTTGGCTTTGTCATCAAAAGCTACATGTGTACCATGTTTCCGTCAGGGCCAAAATCCCAGTTTCCTAAAATTATATTTTTCAGGCCCACTATTAAAATTTAGCTTATTTTGATGTATCTAAATTATGACATATTGCTCAAATACACTACCGATTTTTATTTACCAAAAACTGATTTTTTTGACATCATATAGCCCAGCATTGTTGTTGCTTTTCTCCCACCCTTGGTTTAGCCACATTTAGGGTTTTCAACTTAGCCTAGACTAATCACAGTGTTTGTTTTTAAGTTTGTAAAAGTATCAAGAAAATCATACAATTATACGGGTTTTTATGTATTTTCATCAACATTGTTAGTTCGTATTACCTTTCCCTAAAAATTTATAATAAACAAGATTATAAAATAGTTCTACCATTTAGGGACCCGGAGTTATTTTTCAGCCGCACTAATTTAGGAACTGGACCCGGAACTGTTAGAAACCGGACCTGATATTTATAATAGGGTTCGACTTCAAATCCAATGGTACTCGGATAGACCTAGACCCGTTAACAACCCTAGTTATTGGGGTGCATTTGCTCTCGTTATAATTAGCGGAAAGCTATTTATCCAGTTGGAAGATTTAAATTTTAAAACCCATACACTAAATCAATTAAGGACAAACACATCATCGGTAGTATGTCCCAGTTGGCTATCATTTAAATAACTCAGATAAAAGGTATTTTTATATTTTAACCCCAGCAAAGTAGTTCTATTTGTTGTTCCATTGGGTAATAAATTTCGATTCTCTGATAAGCTCCTTTTTATGGTTCTATTTTTTCTAAACTTATATTATGTTTTTTTTTTTTGAATTAGATCTGACTCATATGGATCTGACTCAATGTGTTTATTTTTTGAGTCAGATTTAACATAAAAATATACGAGTCACTGATTTGGTCTCATGAGTCAGTGATATTTCTATACCTGACTCAAACGGGTCCGAGTCAGAGTTCATATCAGATATGACTCAAAACAGAAAACAAACATTCTGACATCTAACTCGTACCGAGTCAATGATTGATTCAAATCCAAATCGCCAATCAGATATCAACAAGCATGATGTTAAACAAAACAACTATTAACAAACAAAGTTAATACTTCAAAAAAAAAGTTAATTATTAGATATACCACTATTTCAATATAAGAAACTGTATTTCCTATATATTTTTTATTTATTTTTTTAGAATAAATTTTTTCTAATAAAAATTTGGTCAAGATACGTTTACCAGTTGTGCTACATCATCCAATGATAAATTCGGTAGAATATTTTTAGAGATATATGTGAAATGCGAATACTCTAATGAATATTATTTGTTTCTGCCGAAAATCTCATCAGCAAAAACAACCAAAATCAATCATCTGAATTCATCAAAAAGAAGAGAAATTGAACACCGATTTAACGTGGTTCAGCCATGAATGGCCTACGTCCACGGGTAGTGAAGTTGAGAGGATTTTATTGATGTTTCTGGTTACAAATACAGAAAGCTCCATTGGAGCTATGGTGTTTACAGTGAGATGTTTTTGAGTTCCAGAAGAGAAGAAACCGATCCCCTTTCTGTTCTTCTCTCTTTTCTTTTAAATGAAAGTCTTCAATTTCAAGTGATGCGTCATCCTCTTGTGTGACCACCTTTCCACTCTTTCCCTTCCTAATATTTCCATGTGGCACCTCCCTATCCGTCCATCTGTCCACCTTATCTTCTTATCCATCTTTCTCTCAAACGGTCTGGGCTGGGCTGGTCTGGTTGACTTGCGGGATTGACTTGGTCCATCGGGAATGACCAGATCGGGACAGCTTGTTCGGGACAAGATGGATCAGGACAGGACAGATCGGGCACCAGTTGGAACGGGAATTGCTGATGTCACTGTGGAAAATGATGACGTCACTTCGGGACAGGATAGCATCGGGACAAGCTGGAACGGTCGGGATGATGACGTCGCTTCGGGACGTGCTGACGTCGCTTCGGGACGTGATGATGTCACTTCGGGCGAACATCATTTTGTTAGGAAATAAAAGGAGGACGACACGTGTAAGATGATTAAGGAAAAAAGCAGTGGTTCTAAGAAGAACGAGAAGCACACAATCAAAACCGTATGAAAAGATTGAGTAAATGATAGATGTAAAAGACTGAATAAATCCCTGCATGATTGACACGTAAGATCGGGAAAGTAGTATCACACTGATCGAAACAGATAGCATTAAATGCTTATTGAACGGGAAAGTAAGAGTAATGAGTGAACATGGAACGAGAAAGTAAAGGCAATAATTACTTTTATTACTTTAACACATGATTGACACCTATGATCGGGACAAAGATGATTCTCAAAGAACGAAGAGTACGTGTTAATCATACAAGGTAACGGACCAAAAAAGAAGAGCATGACCTGTCAACCATCACCAAGAAACAGAAATACCTTCAAGAATTTCTTCTTCTAGATATGCTGTGTCTCGGTCTGTTCGTAACCCAGCTCCTGATGCTTCTATAACTACCAGTCTTGCCCCCAGAAATAAGCGGGCTCATGCCACTTATAGTTATCGGTCGATGAATATTGAGGATTTTAAGAGAAGACATGCTCTTGAGGGATTTAAAGTCTCACTCTATGACAAAAATAATGATGTACTGACTTTAGGAGCAATTCAGAGCTTTAACTATTCTTTCCATAGTTTATTAATTTCAGCTGGTGCTTTAGAGGCCGGACTTCGTCTCCCACTATATGAAGAAGAAAATCCTTTCCAATTTGAAGTTCTTGCATCTCGTGGTGATTCTCCTCATGTTCAAGCTCGATCCATTACACAATATAATGGAAATTGGTGGCGTATCCTTGATGAGTGTAGCCTCCGAAGTGAAGGGCGAACTAATCTTACTTGTTACGTTCCAAATTTTGTAGAACGTGACAATTATACAGTTGAAAATTTTCATTCTACATACGGAGATGGTGTTAGTATCAGGAATTTTGTGAAGTGGAGCGCTAGCCCTGTTCGTAAGTGTCTTACGGGATTTCCCTTATTATATGAGTTTGACGATCCAAATATCAAGTTTATTCCATTTACCAAAATTGATTTTCCCACAAAAGAAAGAATTCGTCAAGATCATGACTATAAGTGGTATCGTACTCCAATTATAATTGAAGGTCCTTGGGTTTTTGGTAACATCTCCAAAGATGAAATTCAAAGGGTTCGTAAACGTTTCCCAAGTTATTGTCCTTGGCGGTTAAATTTTTATGACTACAAGTTTGAATATAAGGTTCGTACCCTTCTTTCTTTCAGTATTGTCCCGAACTACCCTTGAAATTTTTCTTACGGGAAAAATGTTTGTGCTTCAGGTTGAACCTGATTCCGAACTTCAAACTGAAGTTCCTCTTCCTCGCCCAAGCCTCGGTATTCATATCGTTGAAGGTAGGCAACGAATTGAGGAAGAAGTTATTGAAGGTAAAGGGAAACGAAAATTGGTTCTCTCTGAGAAGAAGAAAAAGAAACCAAAAAGAGCGTTGTACCCTTCTGAAGTAGAAGAAGGGGAAATTAGAGATTGTTTTGTTGAAGGGAATAGCAGTTCCGCTCTTATCTTAGCTGCGGGACAAAACTTTGAAGGTTCGATCCAAGCAGAAGTTTCGGGACAGCACGTCATCATTGATGTTGTTCCTGTTAGCGTGTGGGAGCCAATTATTTCTTCGGACCAGCCTT